>JAODKE010000114.1:473476-487332 GCA_026779605.1 Mormyrus hasselquistii | reverse complement strand
CATGTGTTGCATTCACATTCATAACTGATTTCTTTCACACAGTCAAGGGAGAACTACTGCTGTAGATTCTGATATATCTGATATATTGTTTTACAAAATGTCATTCCAGCTTATTTAGAGCTATCAGTCATTTATGACAGTCCTGTAGTACGCTGTCATCGGACCTCAAACGTCAGGTTATGAGGCAGTAAACATTCCCCCTGGTGTCTGTCTCTGTGGAAGGAGCATCATGACCAAACTGTAACCAGGGTTTCTTTCTGTTTTCCTGCAACACCATATCACATCATCCCCTCAGAACAAAGCTCTTTGCATGGCAAGCAGAACTGTACTTTAACATCATATTAGCCATCAGTAGCGTCACACCGCTTTCTTCTTCTCAACCAAGCTACTCAGACTGGTGACATATGAGTGAGACAATGACAGCTAGTTCCACCACTTTTCCAGCATGTTAGGAATCTCGATATTTCCCTTAGCGTGTGATTTGATGATTTGATGTGAGAGCGAGTGTCTGCATTATGACGGGCTGGTATCCTGTGCAGGGTGTCCCCTGTCTTGTGCACTCTGTGTCCTGGCATCAGCTCCAGAGTTACCACCTGGGTAAACGGATGCATGGATAATTAGTCACAGTCTTTCCGTCTGCATTTATGTTTTAATATCTTTATGATTAGCCATATACTACCCCTTCGGAGATTATTTGTCGTGTTATCAGTTATAAAATACAAATGAAATACCATCCACGTAACCAGGGGCATCGGAAATAGGGAGAGCGGGACAGTAGACACCTCCTCCATAAATAAATAAATAATAGTGTGTTTCTTATCTTGTATTATGAATCCGCGCATTACTGAGACCAACTGGCTACCCACGCGGAGCACGAGGACGAAACATATACGAAGACTGTAGTCCTGTATCAAACGAAATCATTTTATAATATGGATCTGTTATTTTTTTTTTAGTTATGTTTAGTAGTGAACGTGTCCCCTAAACAATGTTAGTATTATTTTACATGATTGAATCTTTATTATTCTAAAATTATTTTTAAATCTTTCTAATATCACATCCTATTGCATATGTGCCTATTGTGACGTCATAATAAACACCCCCGCCCCACCACTGGGGCAAACTCACCCCCCCCCTATTGTCAAACTCCTCCCGATGCCACGGCACATAGCTCAGTATTACCAGCTGTCAGTGCTGCATGTACACCTTTGTGTAGATACTCACGATGAGAGGATTGTACGGTATTAGACATGGTTGGCTGACTGGTGTCGCTTATCCGTTTGACGGCAGGAAGCTGGCAGCTGTCATAGAGGAGCGGGAGGCGGGCAGCCGGAAGGCCGCAGAGGATGTCAGGGCAGGCAGGCAGAGAGCTTCTGTGTTCCTCAAGCAGACCCTGACCAGGTAGGCCCTCTATCACTGCAGGACCACCTTCTGTCTGACCCGACATCTCCACCATGGACAAACACAGTTGGCTGTTTCAGATTCCTTCCAAATTTATCCCCCACCTCACCTTCTCAAGACAATGACTTCTTGAGTTCTTGAGAATACACAGCAAGTCTTGGGATTCTTGCATAATTTTGTAACAATATGATGCAAATTTATTGGTTTCATAACAAATGTCTACTGACAAACAGTGTTTAACAAATATGCATATATCTTCCGCACAGACATTTTCTTTTAAAACACCACTTTTTTTAACTAATTCAGGTTTCCCATCCAGTTCTTTTCCCGCCACTTTGTTATTAATTGTAATTGTAGTCATTGGCTCCCAATGGGATCCTAAACACAAAATGTTGGTGAAAGTTATTGCTGAGCTGTTACTAATGAAAAAGCACCCAGTGAGAGAGATTATCAGTGAACTTTTTACTCAGAAAAGCTCTTTTAGATTTGGGTTTCATGTTATTATTACTTGAAATGAATGTTTTACTTAAAGCTACTGGTTGTTTCTAATGTAATATATATTTTTAGTAAACAAATGAATAAAGTAATGATTTTGTTATAAAACCAGTAAATTTGCAACATTGCTAATGAATTAAGCAAGCATTCCAAGACTTTCTGTGAACACTAAATGTGCCCTTTGTCATTTCTGTAAGCATGGTGTCTGTTTACATTTGTAAGTATAAAGACTAATGACCTACAGCAGAAAAATGACAAATATACTGATCTCACAAACAGGACTAACAGTGTGATGTCACCATGTTGTCCTATTCCAGGAGAACCTATAGAAACTGCAGTCCCTATGTTTTTAGATATCAGAGAAACTTCTGGCACCAGGTCTGGCACTGAGTTAGTACAATGTATTGGAATGATCTATGGTGTTCACGAAGGAGTCTGTTATTGAAAGGGAGGACTACAGTTAGTGCAGTGGTTAAGGCCCTCACGTCTATTCACAGGAGTCATTGGATGTTTCTCAATATGAAGAACGTACTTGTGGTCTTGGCAAGACTGGTCTTGCAAGTTTGACTCCCAAGAATGGACTTGGGGTGCAATGAATCATGGGATTGGTCTCATTTAGCTAGGATGCAACCCATGAATTCATGATATTTAAAGCGGGGCAAGAACGACATGTGGGGATTTTTACTGTCCTCCATACCTAAGTCCTGAACTGGAACTGGTCTGCGGCAATGGAAGATGACGTACAATGGGTACACGAGAACACAAGTATAAGCATACTGAGAAACAGACATTCTGCCATGTGCTGAAGTCAGTACACCTGCAGGAATCACTGCACCAACTAGCCAGCTATATAGGAGTGAAATATGGAAAAACACTATGGGTAAATGTTTCTTAATGTATGCTGCGTGTGTGCTGGAGAATCCATCAGGAGAAGGCTGCAAAGGAACAGGAAAGTCAAGAGCTGATGTCTAAAAGGATGCAGGCGCTCCTTTCTCTGAAGTCCAGCATCACAGCCATCCAGGTACGATAAGCTTCAAAAGTCTCTTTTCTCAGGTTCCCGTGTCAAGATTACTTACCTGAAGCCTTCATACGTAGACTTCAAACTAAATCTCTTACAGAAGAGCGTTTTAAGCCAAGAGAAGGGGCTGCAGTGTTGTGTCTGCTGAGACCTGGTGTTAACATTTTCACTAAGGAATCATTCTCGGCTGTCGAGGCAAAATTTTTGATCCCCCGCAAATAGCATATGATTAATTTATAATAAGTGTGCAAATGGGGTGGAGTGAAAAGGCCTGGATTTATTTAACTGAGAAGTACAGTAAAGGTATAACCCCTCCCCCCCCCTTGGAATCTACAGTATGTTATGCATATCGCTCCCCTTCCCTCCCAACCCAGTGATTTCCTAACACCAGCAGCCCAATCCCCCTTTTGAACCACACAAAAGGTTGCAGACTGCAAATAATAAAAACAATCAGATGACGATGAAGCACAGCGGTTAAGTGTCTGAAGTGAAAACTTGACCATGTTATGTTCTTAAGAATAGCTGTGTGCTTGGCACTCACCATCTGATATCTGTGTTACAGGAGAGCCTGCAAGCAAAGCAGGCTAGGGACAAGGGTAATGCGTTAAAGCGAAAGGAGGAAGAGAAGAGTTTGATAGAAAGACTGCAGCTGGAAGGAAGTGATGTCACAAAGTTTATGTACCAGCAGAAACACCTTAAGGACTTTCACAGGACAAAGGAGTAAGTTGCAGGACACCATTGGCTCTCATTCCTGTTCCTAATTGTTTGTTAATCAATTTTATTCCAAAATAAAACTATTCATGTAGCTTATTTTGTAACCATTTTTACTTAGAAAGCTAGATATTTTTAATTAAGTTATTTGGATTGAGTTATTATTCAAGGGTACAATAAATGGGCCTCTTTGGAAAATTAAACAATTAACCATTTGATTGCAGCAATTAACAGTTCAAGACCCCAGGAGTGACTTAATGCCCTGCAATATAAACTCTACTAAATATACTGGCTGATTTAATGTAAGCTCTTGATTTCTAGAGAATTTGAAAAGAATCAGAGATCCAAGCGTGTGGAAATAATCTCCAAGTTGTTGCGGGAAGAAGCTTTGGCAGAGAAACACAAGAAACACGGCATTCTTTTTTTCCCACCAACTCCACCGACCGGGGCCAAACCTTTGAGACCGAGTAAATCACGAGAAAAACTACTGCAGTACCTAAAGTCGGCATCCGCACAACCAAACAAGGACCTTGTGACTCTTGTGAGTTAAACTTGCTGTTCACGAGAGAGCAGGGGGCAGCCGTGATTTGTACATTTTCGCTTCACTTTCATCAGCCAATCATGAGTTCCGGTCTTCCTGCTATGCCACGTAACCTCTAAACGGCTCTCTTTCTGTTCCTGCCGTGAGCGAAGGAGCAGCACAAATGCTACTCGGCGTCGGACGAGGAGAGTGACTCCAGCAGAGGTGACTCTGTGGACCTCCTGAGGATAGACGGCTCGGAGGAGGAAGCAGAATGGGAGCTGGAGGAGAACCTCACTCAGCCTGAATTCAGAGGCCTCTGGGAGCCGACACAGAAAATGCTTCAGGTGAGCAGACTTATGGTTGACTTGCGGAAGCAGTGGGGCTCACTGACGTCTGAAGCACTGTTTATAATATGTGGATTACATTTACATGTCACGCTTTTTTAGTTATCCGATGTAACATATTGTTTTATGAGAGAAAACTGAGGCGGACAATTCCTGGAGTAAGGGCCTTGCTCAAAGCCCAGTGGTGAAATCACTCTGCCATCTGGGATTTGAACCAGTGACCATTCGAACACAAGCACAGCGCCATAATCCTCTGAGCTCCCATTCTTTGGATTATGAACTGGTAGCCTATTGGTTATAAGACCATTTTCTTAACACTTGTTATATATATTATATATATAAAATAAATTGAGTCAGATTTGCACCTGAAAATGTGAGTTTTGTTCCTGGAGAATTTAAAGAGAAGCAGGAATCCAAATTTTTCAGCCTTGTGCCATATATAAAGTCCATTAACTGGTATTAAAGACCAGTTAAGAGAGCATTTCTATTTGCTCAGTATTTAGTTTGCCGTGTATGGGACTAATAGTTCCAAAACCCATTTTCTTTTTGAAAATCGGTTGTATTCTGAACATAGCTGATAAGCTGACCGCAGCAGCAGTTTGCATGGAGGGATGTTGACCGCATGTCAGGGCTGAGGGTCGCCAGGATGCCATCAGCCTGCTGTGGTCTGCAGTATCTGCTGACTCTGAGCAAGTGGGACGGGGAGCCAGGACAAGGCTGAACCTCACAGGGCAGCGCGCCACTCGCCACTGGCTCACAGAGCGTGCTGACAGGATGCCGTCTTCCTCGACTTATCAGGACGGGAGTCACCTCCCTCCCACATGCTTTTATGAAGTTCTCAACTAAACATGACATTCTGCCCTGCCTACAGCGCAAATCATGTGGGAAAATATTCATCCTCAATATTTAGTTCTAAATGTCCTCTCCTACATTACCATGCAGTGAGCTGAGCAGTTCTTTAAAATTTTCATGAAATGTTAGAATAGTGTAAAATTGTTATTTTCCTTGGTGATATTCCTTTGTTTGTCTTGAGGGGAATTTGCAGCCGCTCGTGTCGGATAAAGACAAAGCAGTAGGAGAACCTGCAATAAATGGCTGTGCCCTAGTACGTCAGATTAATGATTCGTGATAGACGTGATAGAAATAAGCTGAACGGAAAGCTCTGCCTTTGAAGATGCGGGGGATGGGAGTCTCGAAGGCTGTTTGGAGCATTTCAGATTGCGGAAGTTCAGAGACTCATTCCCTCCTGCCGTTGACGGAAAAGCCACAATAAATCATCGTTTTGAGGACACATCGCCGCTGTTAATCAGACGGGATCTGCTCTGATCTTATCAAATCGCCTTTCTTGTTTGTGAAATAATATGTTGTCATTTTGTGAACTCGGAGGTAATTAAAGCCATAGTGAAATGTATTAATGCGTCACTCAAATCAAGGGCCGTCTTCTGTTTCATTTTGTAGTTGTATGCTGCAGGACTATTGCAACCCTCCTATATGTTTGTTACCTATGCCTTTTATATAAATGTTCTCAGCCACTACAATTGGTGTGTATGCCTTCATAAACAATATGCTAAAAAATACACTTAAATCAGTAGTAGTCTACAGTAATGCTATTCATTTTGAACTGATTTCTTACACAGAATAAATAAAACAAAATAGCCTTCTAGAAAAAAAATCACTGGGATGTAAACAGTGTTACATAACAGCCACAGAACCACACAGAAAGATAGGGCATCGTACTTCATAGTGATTTCTAATCTCAACCTACACTCAGTTCCTTTGAAATTTGAAAGCATTCACATGAAAATGGAATTCAATGTGCTTCTGACTGTATTCTGCATCTCCCCAAATGTGAGATGACTTTTGTGCAGTCAGCTTTCAGCATGCAGCATTTCCATCCCTGCAATGCAGCATGTCCCGAAAGCAGAAAGGGAAATTCATAAACAGTGGGACATTGCGTTTGCTCACACAACACAAGCAAGTGAGCTTCACAAGGTTAGGAGCCTGGGGCTTCCCTCTGCAACTCCTGTGAAAGATACGACCATTCATTGTATTGAGCAGATCTGAGGTCTTAGTGCAAAGTGTGTGCATGACTTAGTGTGAATTCAGTTTGTGCACTTTTCTGTAAATTAGTGTTTCCACTCTGGAGTGCAATCAGTGCTGACATAACGCACATAGAGATCAATTATGCCCTACAGTACAAGTTAGTAATGGCATAGTTCAAGTCTTATTAGTAGTATCTGTCTTCTGTTTTGGTACTAATATATGCCTTCAAAGTGTTTGGTAAACAAAGCAGAGTAGGCTGATAAATAAAATTAACGTATGTCTTTCATACATTTTCACAGAATTATAAAAAGCTCTCTGTCGCCACAGTCTTCTTGGTCCTGGCTGTTCTCTCTTGTTCTTCATGAACAGAATAGTGATACTTCATTCTCCACCTGCGGAACTTCTCTGCTGCTTAATACTTTCTTGCCATCCATGATACCAGGATACCAGTTTTTATTAGTAAAATGTTTTCTAGGAAAATCCACTGCTTATGTCAACAACAATCTACAGTAAGGCTTTGCCTGGCACAAGAACTCACAAAACTTGCAGACATGTTTGTGTGCATGTGTGTGTGGGGTGGGGGGGGTTGGCATTTATTCAGTCATCACAAGGGGAATCTGAATTTTACAAAAATCTGTGACTGCTACCAAAAAACTTAAAATGCCAAAAGTCTTGTATTTTGTTGAGTTAGTTATGGTTAAGGTTAGGGTCAAGTAGGGGTTAAAGGTGTCAATGTTGTGATTAGAGTTTTACCCATAGAAATGAATGGACGGTAACGCGCGCACATGTGTGTGTGTGTGTGTGTGTGTGTGTGTGTGTGTGTGTGTGTTTGCGTGTGTTTTTACAAAAATTTGCTCAGAATACTAAATTATACAAAGTGATTTTGTTTTCTAATATAAATTGATATAAATTGGATCACTGGGTACAAAGCAATTATAATCAGTCAAATTTTGCGTTAAAAAAGTGTTAATAAAAGAAATTAGTAGCAACAAGATGGAAATCACCACACTCTCTTAATAAAAAACGTTGGGTTCTTACTTTTATTGACGTGGTATATCTCGAATTGTCTACGGCACATATCCATGGGGCTAGAGAGGACACCATTAGGCTTTGGGCTCAAACTTTGGAGAGACTCAAAAGTCTTCTGATTTGATGTGAGGAGATTTTCCCCTTTTCTATACATGCTGGTCTTATGGGCTTGGGGTCTTTTTTTTTTCTCTCTTTTATATAGATATACAATTCTTTGTTACTCATTTCATTTTGTATCTATGTTTTTGTTTGTTGTATATGTTATTGCTGTTTCATACTTTTATAGTTGTACTTACAGTTCCCCGCTTTGGTGTTAACTCCCTCTTTTTGTTACCGACTTTAGGACTGTGGTACTTCTTTGTGTGGATTATTTCTTTGACATAATCTGTAGTACATCTATTGAAGTGTACTATGTCTTAAATACTGTTTCTCGTGTCTTAAAAGATGTCAAAGTAATAATAAAAAATTGTTCAAAAAAAAAAAAAAGTGTTAGTAAAAAAACAGGAACCTAAGCCTTAAAAATGCTTCCCTGAGCCCTTTAAGGCTATTGGGGTTCCTGAAATGGGCCACCACAGTGCAGGAGGCTGGCCGTGCTGACCCACTACATCTCTGCTGTTTCAGGTTCCCCAGGATGACGGGGGCACCGCGAAACATTCTCATTTAAGCAAAATGGAGCAGAAAGCACTTGTGCCACTTCCCAGAAATCACCAGTGTGTAATGGCTCGGAAAAAACTTCCAGGTGGAAAGGAATTCAAAGGAAATCCCTTTGTCAGCAAACCAGAATTAATCACTTTCAAGGTGGGCCTTGTTTTTCCATCAGCCAGGATGTGTGCCATTTTCTGCTAAATCTGTTGTTCGAATGCTAACTCATGTTGCACACGAGAAACCATTTAGATAAGGCACCCCAGTGTTGGGCCACAAGTATTAATGGGAAAAGTAAACCCTGTTCTTGTAAATAGTTTGTCTAAATTCAGCTTATCTATGATTGGTTTTTCTTCAGCTAATTAGAATGTAGAAGTCTCCAGCGCCTTACCTAAATGAAAACTCTACTGATCATTTAATTTGTGTCATAGTTCAAATTGGAGTAAGATTAAGTACAGATGCTGCAGGATTTGGTTGATCTTTTTCAAAGCGGCATGTTTAATCTGCTTCAGTTTAAGCAATCATTGCTTAATCACATGAAGAAGATGATAAGCACAGATATTATCTCCAGAAATGCTAGCAGTGAAATGTTGAATTTTTGTTGAACTTATTCAGTTGTGCTAAATGTCTATTTTCAAAATGATAGGGAAATATTTAATGGCTGATCTTGGTAGTTTTTAAAATGCCTATAAAATGTCCATGTATTGTATAAAATGTTCATGCAACACTGAACCACAGTGGATTTAATTAGGTTTTTTTCACCCTCAAAAGAAAAATTTTGAGCTCTATTTTCCACCTGCGCAAACCGCATCGCGAAGTGGTTTTGCTAGTTTTGTACATGCGCATGTCGTCAAAATAGCAAATGATTTTACCCCCCGCTTTCCGCACATTTTTAAATGAGGTATGACCGGGCGAATTGTTAGCGCGTTGCTTTTTTTAAGGCATTGAAATGACATGGCACTTTTGACAGCAAGAACTATGTCTAAAGTCAGTGGTGCATTGTTCAACGGTATTTAAACGGCGCGTTTTAGAAACGCGTGGGTATACAACGCATGTTGTTGACATAGGTATGCGCTTGAGATGTACTAATGGTTTTTTGCTATTTTTTAAGTTATATACATTTTATTATAGAGTACATCTGGTGCTTTCACGTAATCATGCTGTTTAAGGAAACACCAAAATAAAAACAATATATATATTAAGTAAAGAACAAATTGTATCGTGTTCATTATTGGAATTAAGCATGTACTGTAATTGAAAGGACATTTGGATTGCTGAACATGCGTTTTAGATATTTAGATAGTCTGTTGGAACATTAACAATACAGCCCTCAGAAGGTCGCGGCTTTCTTGTGGCGTGTTGTATGTTGCGTAACATTGCCATGCGTGATGGATGTCTGCTGGACATAAAAGAGGACACAATAGAGGACATTAGAAGGCATGTGGAACTGCATGTTGTGCCAACGCCGACAAAGGAGTGCATGCCAGCCGCAGCGCGGGCAAGGACGGATCAGCTGGCTGGAGAGCTGAATTAGCTGTAGCCTGGTAAGGAATCTAAATTGTCAGATATAGAAAAATAACAGCCCTGTTGCCTTTTACATGAACATTTTAAAACACCTTTGAAACTGTAGGTTGAACAAAGACAACACTTGTATTTATATTTTGCTAACTACAGACCCAAAATTAAAATTTAAAAAAATCACACAAGCATAATTAAGTCCGCGTTCCTAGCCGCTGCTCTCGTTCAGTAGCAAGCTTCCGCATCTACTGACACCATTAAACCGCTTTCAGCACTGAGCGGATGATCTGGTGATGCGAGAAAACACTCGCTGCTACCTCACGCCACGCCTGCTTCCCCTCGAAAAGCTTAGGTGTAACAGTGCTGCTCTCGTAGATAATATGCTCGCGCATTTTCACCTCGCGCACGATCACATTGGTTTCCTTGAGGGAAAAGCGGTCTGTCTCGCCGGGCAAACTTACCATTGTAATAGCAATCTGCCACAGATCATGCGCCGCTGCATTTTAGTGATGAGGTGACGCGCCATTGCGATTGGTTCATCGCATGTTAAGCCCAAAACATGCCTCTGAATAATTAAAAGACAACCTTTTCGTGCCATAAATGTTAGTTGCACCTTGTGCTTTACGGCACATTGTCAAAATAGAGTCCTTTATGTCAAAGTGAACACAAATCTCTACAAAGTGATCTGAATTTATGAATGTAAAACACAAAATATCTGATCGCATAAGGAATTCATACTGTTATACACCTAAATCATCAGTGACGCAGCCAATTTACTTCAGAAGTCATGTGTTAGTTAAATGGAGATCACTTGTGTGCACTCAAGGTGTTTCAGGCAATTCTAGTGTAAATACTCTGGAATTTGTAAGGTCCAACTGTTGATAAACCGAGAAGAGAAAGGGACACTCCAAACAACGCTGTGAGAGTGTTATTGAAAATGACCAATCAGGGGATGTATACAAGAATAGTTGCGAGTGGCTGGATATTTCTTATTCCTTGGAGTACAGAGAAGTTAGTCATTTAATACTAGGAAAAATATGGCGCAGCTGTAAATCTGTTTTGAGCAGGCAGTCCTCACAACCCCAGTAATCATTCCAGGGGGTCATCTGGAGACTTACGACACCTCCGAGGGAGTTACCGACTTCCACAGTTGAGATGGGACAGACTGTGCATATGACAACTGTTGCCTGAGTGTTTCACCAGTTGCAGCTTCTGAGCAGAGCGGCAATGCAAAAATCACTGTTAGAAAAAAATCTCATATGACATCTCAGTAGAAGCCATGTGGGGGAAACTCTGAAATCAGGTAGGAGAAGGTCCTGTGGTGTAATGAGAACAAAGTGGAGCTTTCTGGCTATGATACAGAACATGTGGCGTAAGTCAGACACCACACAGCACCAAAAACACACCGTCTCCACCACGAAGCGCGGTGGTAGCAGCATCACCCTGTTGGGACGCTTCTGTGCTTCTGACCCTGGAAGGAGTCTGAAGCTGGAGGGTAACATGAATGCGGCAAGATACAGGGAGTGCCTGGCAGGAACCCCGCTGCCATCTGCAAGCCAACTGCACTCTGGCATGTGATTTATTTCCGAGCAAAGCAACGGCTCCACACATAATGCCAAGGCTACACAGGAATGGTGTAAAAAGCCTGCAGTGGCCAAGTCAGACTCCAAACCTCATTCCCATTGAGAATTTGTGGCAGGACCTGAAAATAGCTGCCCAATCACAGACCCCAGCATCCACATGTGCAAAGCTGATAGAGAACCATTCTCATAATTGCTGCGACACTGACTCAAAGGGGGTGAATGTTTATGCAAGCAATTAATTTGTTTTATATGTGTAATTTATATCACTTTGTAGAGATTTGTGTTCGCTTTTATATTAAAAGAATTCTTTTCTCTTTTGGAAAAGCCTAATTAAATCGACTGTGATTCAGTGTTATAACTCCATGGGAATGAATCCTTTTTATAGTCACTAACAGAAGCATTAGTCAATGCAGCCATATCAATGATTTAATATTAAGTATCCTAATCATGAGGTTGAATTATGCATGTGGGAGTCTGTTTTTGGTGGTTGTCTGCCCTGTATAACAGTAAAGGTCACGTTGTTGTTATGATCCAGGACTTTGAGGTGGGTAAAAGCTATAAGAAGAAGATCTCCCTGACTAATGTCACGTACAGCACAAATTACTGCAAGCTTACCGGTGTCAGTGAGCAGCTGAGGGACTTCATCTCCGTACGGTGAGTGTCTGCTTCTGTGAAGCGTGTTATGGAAACATTCCCACTGAGGTGTGTGTCTGTTCTTTTAGGTTTATCTGTTTAGCAATGACTTTTCTTTTTTTCTGAAATTTTCAGTCTATTTACCAGTTAGGGGGAAAATAAATAATAGAAGTGAATCCCTTCAGCCATTTTCCTTGGTGATTTATACAGTACAGGATCACAGTAATGCATGGGCCTCTATCAGGAAACACAAGATGCAAAGCAGGGGGCATCTTCCAGGGATGCCAGTCCGTCACGGGGCGGAAGGCAGGGGGCACCCAGTATGGGATGCCAGTCCGTCACGGGGCGGGAGGCAGGGGGCACCCAGTACAGGATGCCAGTCCGTCACGGGGCGGGAAACAGGGGGCACCGCGAACGGGATGCCAGTCCGTCACGGGGCAGGAAACGGGGGGCACCCAGTACAGGATGCCAGTCCATCACGGGGAGGGAAGCAGGGGGCACCGCGAACGGGATGCCAGTCCGTCACGGGGCAGGAAACGGGGGGCACCGCGAACGGGATGCCAGTCCGTCACAGGGCGGGAGGCAGGGGGCACCCAGTACAGGATGCCCGTTCGTCACAGGCCAGGAGGCAGGGGGCACCCCCGACGGGATGCCAGTCTGTCACAGGGCGGGAGGCTGGGGGCACCCCAGACGGGATGCCAGTTCATCACGGGGTGTGAGGCAGGGGCCACCTTTGGAGGAAGCCCACATAATCATGAGAAGAGAATGCCAACTGCACAAATACATAGCCAGGGGCATGAGGTCACAATGCTGCCCACTGGACCAGTGTTTCCCAACCAGTGACCCCCAGCCAGTTCATGTTTTTGCTCCCTCCCAGCTCCCTGCTGAGGACTATCTGGGGGATCTTCAGAACCAGGTTGGGAAACACTGCTCTGTACAGATTCAACATTTTTCACCACTGTATTTTATTATTATTAATTGAGTTATTTACAGACTGTCCCAACTAACAACCGATGCAACTTACAATGACTCACACATAGGAGTGAAGTTCAAAAAATAAAAAAGTAAATGTATATAAAAATAAATTTTGTGCTATGGTAGTTGCTCCAGTAAAGTACTGTACTGTCTGCCAGCATGACTGTCATCTCCTTGTCTCAGTCTTATTTTGTAACTCTGCAGAACCCCGTCTGGTTACACACACCAAGCTGCATTTTCATTTATTTTCGGTTTAATGTTCTTGCTTTTTTGCTTTGCACTAATTATACTGACAATGAAAATTGCATCCCACTATCCACTGCAAGTCATGCGCGGAAATAAAACTTCAAACAACATCGTCCTCATCCAGCTCCCATTTAAAGAGACAGAAACTGAAAGGGATTTTTAGATGACCTTAAAATGGCAACAGCAGAGATGATTATGAAGCTGACGCGGGCAATTAAAAGTTAGCTATGCTTGCGGTGGTAGCTGTGTTGATTACATAAACGAAGTCATGTGACTTCAGTGTTTGTGTCGTGTTTTTCGTATGGGCTCCATCTGGAAACATGTGTGCATCTACACCACGTTCCAAATTATTATGCAAATGATATTTTTCTCTGATTTTCCTAAATAGTCGATGCAAATGACAGTCTGCATAATTTTTGAGTCATCGACCATTAAAGTATAATTCGAATGTTACTGAACAAACCTTCCAGTGATAACAGTATGTTTTTCAAAGATAAAAGACTTAAAATGCACTGTTCCAAATTATTATGCACAACAGAGTTTCATAACATTTTATAGGTTGTAAGGAACTGAAAATGGTCATTTGTTGAATTTGCAGCATTAGGAGGTCATATTTAATGAAATCAAAAGCTATTTCAATCAAAAACATCTTAACAGGTCAGGTTACATTTTAACATCAGACCCCTTATTTGATA
>JAODKE010000114.1:455294-473376 GCA_026779605.1 Mormyrus hasselquistii | reverse complement strand
CGGCACTCATCAGTAAACAAGACTGTTTTAAAATTAGTCTTCATGTAGTTCTGGGCCCACTGCAGCCGTTTCTGCTTATGAGCATTGGTCAGGGATGGCCGAGTAGAAGGTTTATGCATAACTGCAAGCCTCTGGAGGATCCTACACCTTGACGTTCGCGGAACTCCAGAGGCACCAGCAGCTTCAAATGCCTGTTTGCTGCTTCATAATGGTATTTTTGCAGCTGCTGTCTTAATCTGATGTATTTGTCTTGCAGAAACCTTCCTCATTGTGCCTTTATCTACACAAACCTGCGTGTGCTCTGACTCAGCCAACCGTATTAACAGTACGATGATCATGCTTAAGTTTTCTTGAAATTTCTAAGGTTTTCATACCTTGCCCTATGCATTCAACTATTTCACGTTTTTCGGCAGCAGAGAGACACAAGCTATGAGACACAATACCATGCATGAGTTTAATTAAAAACCAAAATATTTAATCTTTATGACACTTAAATACGATTTGCATAATAATTTGGAACATGGTGTATGTACCTGAAGAGACCCTTACAGGCACATTAGCATGTTATTTCCACATTATCTGCACAGAGAACCACAGCAGATGAAATTCAGCATGAACGCTTATACAGTACAGACAGTTTTACTGCTGCTGCGCTCTGCAGCTTTAGCAGCTAGCCGGGGATGTGACAGTGAGTAGGTTTCGTGTTACACTTAGAGAGATCCCTTTTTTTTTGCAGATGGTTCGACAGAAGGCCTGCTCGACAGTGACTTACATGGCTTACAGTCTGACCGCTTTTATAGCTAGAAGTTTATTGTGTAAACTGATGCTGGGGTGGCTGTGTTTCCTCTGGCCGAGGCACAGAAGCACCCTGCACTTTGCCGTTAAATCCGCATCCTCAATGTCAGTCTGCTCACTTTTGTTTCGTTTCATAAATACTTTTTTTCCATATTCTATTTGCATAATATGTGCAGGGGTGTGAAGCTTACCTGTTCTCATGTTGTGTATGTTTCTTCAGGATACTGCAGTAGACTACCTGACATCTCGGAATTATTCCTAGAGTACGACTGAGTATATGCATGCAAGTGCTCTGTGATCAGGGGTGTACTCTACTTTGTGCCCGGTGTCGCGTGGCATAGTCTCCAGGAGCCCAGCAACCCTGCTTAGAATAAGCAATTGGAAGATCAAGGGATGGATTCTTACAACCAGACATTGGGTGGTAACATAAATATCAGCCGGAACTCTTGGTTAGATAACATTAAGAGGGCTGGGAGGGGTATTATGATATCTCAATGGGCTGTGTTTTCTCCCGCCACCCCCAGGACTGCTAGTCTGTATTCCGTTTATGCAGATTATCCACGTTCTTCATGTATTTGCGTGGGCTTCCTTTCCTGAGTGCAGCTGTTTTACCCCACAGTTGAAAGACATGCATTACAATTGGTTCCATGAGTCTAATTTACCCTTTGTTTGTGGCTGAAAATGTGTTTGAATGCAAACGAAACTCGCCTTGTGGCGTGTGGTTCCATGGATAAGCCTGATATCAACACAACCATTTTTAGAAATTAAATGTGTATGGATGGATGGATGAAAAAAGAGTGAACGCACTGTAAGTAAATGAAGCACAGCTGCAGTTCTGTTCAGATGAGATTTAAACACTCCATCCGTGGCATTTTCCGAAGTACAGAGCCCGTCGTTACTCAGAACGACTCTGATGTCTCATAGACCCAGAGAGCGTCATGAGTAAAGGCATTTGCTCAAGCTGAAACTTGATGGTTTAATAAAGAAAAAGCACTGCGTTAATCTAGCTTCAAAGCAGGGATGGTGATTTTTAATATTCAGGGAAACCCTGCCTGTGGAAAAATTAAAAAGTGCAATTATTTTATAGACCTATTGTTTTGGCCTGATTATGCTCTGGATTTTGCCTTTCCCATTCCATTGTCCTTTTATGTATACATTTGTTTATATATCGCCTTCCTACGCCGTTTTATCGATTTCCCAATCGCGTCTCCATGTTTTGGAGGCTTGGGTTCACCGAATAGCCCAAGACCCATGACTGTTATTACTTAGTATCTGAAGACCGAGTCATGTGGGACTGCATGTTTGCCGCCTAAAGAAAACAGCTCTACAAAACGAGCTTGACTCCACAGAAGCCGTGATATGTTGACATCTGAGCCCACACTGTATCTGAGGCATTTACAGATATTCTGGAAGAATTAGATTACCTAACAGCAGTATCTTCCATGAGAACAGTTGGCTGTATGGACTCGAATCTAAACTGTATGATTTTGTAGCAGCACATATTCATTCTTCATTTTAAACAGTAACCCTTCAGACTGCGATTTCAAAATCAGAAACATTTAACATGACTGGAACTGTCATGAATACTAATGAGCAAAATTAGCCATGTAAAGGACCACAGTTTCATTGGTGTCTGTAACTGTGCTTGATGGAACTTTTGTGTCCGAATCGTTGTCCACCATCCCCACTGCAGCTTTGTGCCGCCTGGCCCGTTGTCCCCGGGGATGGCTTGTGATTTTCTGACAATCTTCAAACCCATGGTGAGCTTCTGCTGTCCATCTCGTGCACAGACCCACTGCTAACAGTTGTACGCACATTGTGGTTTTACTATGAAGAGTTTGCAGAGCAACTTCCAGGTTTTTCATCTTACTGAGTGAGAAGTCAGTTTTCATAGAATCTGTCATTAGTATAATTCAATATATAATACAATGATCTTCCTTCACTTTTATTGTAATAGCATGATAGGTGCTGTATGCCCATGATATTAATAAAATAAGGCTGCATGTCTTTGTCATAGATAATAGATAATGGTATTAAAAAGCTAATTCGGGTCACTGATGTGATATGATAGATTTCAAACTTTGTAGAGCAAGCTGAGCGGCACATTAAGATGAACTGCACTCACAGAAACCCTCAGTACCCTGTTCTGAAGAGGCAGACTCAGAAGAGCCTGTAGATTCATCGGTGTAGGCATGCAAGAGCTACATGCATAAACTCTCTAACATAACAGGACATTTATACTAAATGGGAACCTTTGTTTTTTTCTTTAATTTCTTTTCAGATAAATGAAGATTTGGATGGGGAGATACAGTTTGTGTCTGCTGCTGGACATTTCACTGTGCCTCTTAAATGTACAACCAAGAATTGTGTTGTGAGTAAATGAATAAAAGCGAACAATACCTAGAATTTTACAGCAGCCAGAAATTTTGATTCATGTCCTTTAAAATGAGTGTTTTCGTAGTCACTCACCATCAGTTTGATTTTACCTTGTTTAGTATACTAGCTTTAACATAATCTGAAGTGTACCTATTAACAGAACCAAGAATTATTGCTGTATACTAAATATATCTTTGAATACATTTATATTTTACACAATTTCATTTCTTGGCCAGTTTCAGTTTTTATTAAGTATTCGGAGCTTTACCATGAAAATATCGTTTTTCATTGGCTTGTACAGTAAGCTGTAGAACCTTCACAGTGAAGTTAGCTATACAGCCATTTACAGATTTATCTGAAATACTGGTGTAGTTTGATTAATTATTTTGAACAATTTAACATTTGCAAAAAGTACCATGTTATCAGGCAGGTAAGTTACTCGTAAGCAAGGGGTTGTCAGTTATCAGTCAGCTCTCTAATGCCCTTAGACTGTATGTTTATAATGACATTAAGCAACACTTAAAACAGTTCTTTTGTTTTACGATTCCTGTGGCGTGATAATATAGTAAAATAGTGATGTTTTGTACTGACTGGTTCCATTGTTCATTTTTCCATAAGAACCTACCTAGTGGTGCTGCCCAAACCATCTGCTTCTCTTTATCCCTGTTATGTTTCTCAGCATGTCCTCCTTCCTCCGTCCTCCATCTTCTGTCCTCCTTCCTCCTTCCTCTGTCCTCCATCTTCTGTCCTCCGTCCTCCTTCCTCTGTCCTCCATCTTCTGTCCTCCGTCCTCCTTCCTCTGTCCTCCATCTTCTGTCCTCCGTCCTCCCATTGTCTGTCTTCCATCCTCTGTCTTCCGTCCTCTGTCCTCCATCTTCCATCCTCCTCCTCCCCTAGCTGGCAGTGGACAACACCTTCCTTGACTTTGGCTCCCACGTGGTGGGGGAGACACTTTTGCGCACAGTAACCCTGACCAACCGGGGCGCCCTGGGCACACGTTTCGTCTTGGCCCCCTCCGCTGACCCCCAGCCAATCCCATCCACCCTAGACAAACAGGTTAGATTCAAAATTTCTTTGTTATTGTGTGATACCAATATCCACATGAATCCCTTGCAGCTGGAATGTACCGCACGAAGCACCTATGTGTTCTTCCAGTCACATGACAGGAAGCCTCACTCCTCAATGTGCTTTGCACCATCACAGCCCTGAACACTGCATGTGTGACGCGTATCATAACACAGGAAGTCACAGCAAGCTCATGGCTCCCTCTGCAGGTCTGTGTCGAAGCTCAAGAGACTGGAAACCTTAGTTTGGAGGCTGAGAGGCCGACACATCAGGAAGTGGGAGGATCTAAAGCACAGGAGGAGTGCAGGGACACGTGTGCAGTAACAGGGGGTCAGACTGGTAAAAAAAATTACATGAAACTAAATAAATCATCCATCCATCCAACCATCCATCTATCTATCTATCTTCCATAACCACTTATCCACCACAGGACATGTGGAGCGGATGCCAGTTTAACAATACGAATAATGAAAAATGAAATTAGAAAATATGTATGTAAACATATACTTTTTTCATATGACCCCACCAGTCTGCCCACTGCTGGTTGTGCTCAACTTAACATCTATTTTTGAAAATTTGCCAACAGTGAGCTGAAGGTATGGAGCCCCAGTCCATCCCTCATACCTGGGTTCATGCCATTAGGCTCCTGACCCGGCGGTGCGAAACATGCCCCTCTTAGCTAGGACTCGCCATTTGTCGTTACACTGGCCGGACGGCAGCCAGCAGGTATGATTGTTTCTCAGTGACGGCATCACTCTCTTGTAGCTCCCAACCCAACGGCTCCATTACTGGAAGGTGGGGGAGCAGAACCACTGGAATCCAAGCAGGAGGACAGTCTGCAGAGCGGCGAGTTCCGGGCTGGGCAGGTACGAGCGGCCTGCTTCAGTCAGCAGATGGCGTAGTGCCTGTGTGGTGTCCTTTAACCTTAACTAACTTTAACTGCTACCTCAAGTTCTAGTCAATAGATAATTAACAATAGATAGACATGTGCAAAAGCACAGTAAAAGTTTTTCACAGCACAGTACATTGAAATGGCCAGTTGTATACTGGTCCACATTAACCCTATGGGAATTTGGGCACGTGCCCAGGGACATGACGTTCTGGCGGGGGGGACACCAAAGCAGAGCAGCCCCTCACAAGCCCCTCCGTCCCATTCACAAACGTCTTAACGAGTTAGTGCGATTTAACAGGGTTGCCAACTCTCACGCATCTGGCGTGACACTCACATTTTCAGATTCAAGAAATCTATATTAATTCATTATTAACCTAAAATTAGCTACATCAAAAGCATTGGAGTAATTTGCAAAGCCTACAGTCTATTTACAAGATGATGAAACTGTTACATACATGTTAATGCATGTGCAGACGCCTCAAATTGAAAATCTCACTCTAGCCAGCCCACCTTTGTTAGCAGTCCTGGATCTGCTTTGCAGAATACTGAATATGATTGTGTATTGTTCTTACAATACGGCACCCACTAAAAACCCTATGTCACGTTTTCCCAGTATTAGATGCATTTCTGAATTTCATGAGCCACCAATCAACACCGTTTCTTTCTGAAGTGATGTCGTGTGTTCTGGTGCCGGGGGCGTTAATACTCTTAACAGCCATAAGTCATTGAGAAAATAAGCTATAATATAGTTAGCAATGTGAGAAATCCATGTTAATAAACCACCTTAGTGTGATTTTACTGTGACATTTTCCTTTTTAAGCCATTTTTGGTGGTAGGACCCTGCCTGCCTGCCTGCCCCCTGCATCAGCACGGCATGGATTCAGCTAACAAGCACGCTGATGGTGCGCTGATCGCACGCCCACTCGCACGGCTGAGCATGGCCCGTCAGTCGCCACATGCTGGCTGTTGATTTATTCACTCATAGATGAGAGTCGATTTCTGAGTCGTCACGTCATCCCGGGCAGCGCACACTGGCACACGAGGTCTTCAGTGGCCCCATCTGAGCGAGCTTCTTGTTTCCAGTGCCCAAACTTTTCTCGTTTTCTTATTTTGCTACCAGAACTTCGGCACAAATTACTATCTATTATTTTCTCCTGCTGGCTCCCGGTCGTCCTCTCAGTGTAGCTGTTTCTGATGTCATTGCTGGGCTTCTCCAGTCCAGGAGCTCGACAGTAAGCCTTGAAGGCTGGTGTCTGAGTGCACAGCCAAGCAGGCGCTGTCTCTGCACTCCACAGGGTCCACGGTGTGCCATGCGAGCGAATGGGGCTCTAAACAGACACAAACCCAAACCAAGCCGGCCATCTGCGGCCGCAGGACACATCTGTAAAAGCGTTTGGACGCCAAGCAAGGCGCCGCTTCGGAGTCACTCCCAACGACGCCTGTCGTGTAGGGCTGCAGTCAGGCTGCGCGTTTCCACTGACTGTACCTCATGTCCTTTCCTCTCATTGGCTACTCCAGACTCCGTACGTGGAGACAATACTGTGTATCTGGCCCTGAGTGTCAGGCCTACGGAGCTTACATCTGCCAGAACCTGGCAAAGGCATCTGAGCCAGGGACGTTTTCCTCATGCCTTTTGCACAGCTCCCGACCTCTCCAAAGGCTTCTGAGTGTCTCAGTCGCAGTGTCCATGAGGCGCAGTCAAATTAAACTTGCAGGATGTCATTTAAGCACATAATAGAAAGTTTACAGTATATTTCATTTAATACCTTAATAACATAATGCAGCCTGGACTAATGCCTTTTACTTGATTTGTGCCAATCATGCATTGCATATATTGTTATATACTAAAATATACTATAAACTAAAAGTGTTTGAGGTAAGTAATCACTCAGTGAAATGAAGATGGCAAACATGATTTTTCTTGAAGAACGTTTTTGTCCTTCAGGTGACGGAGGGGGAAATTGGCCCTTTTGGATGCGCCAAACTGGACATCCTTTTCACTCCAACACTTCCAGGAGAGGCAGAGATGGGTTTTGACATCAGCTTTTCTGATCCCAGCTCCCCACCGGTAAGTAAAGAGTTTCTTTGTCAAATCTCTGCCGCCTTGCCTGCAGTGGGGTGCAGTGAAACCTTGAGATGTTTTTTGGACAGATCTCCATCCGGGCCCGCGGTGTGGCGATGGGCCTTCCTGTGTGGGTCACTGAGCCCAATGTTGACCTGAAGATCTGCATGTATGATCGTCTTTACCAAGATTGCATTGTTGTGCAAAGCAGGTGAGTCCCTGCATAGATAAAGTATCTATCCATCCATCCACCCACCCATCCATCCATCCATCCACCCACCCATCCATCCATCCATCCATCCACCCACCCATCCATCCAGTTCAGTACAGTACAAGCTTGTGATGATTTTCGCTTTGCTTAAAATGCAGCACACACCCCTTTTCACGCTGACCAAAGGAGGCTGCTCTGATTAATCCTGCTCTTCTTCCTGGCACTGCTGCGGCTGCGCCGCTTCTTCATCTTTCTGCCGACTCAGAGCTGGTGTCGGACTTCCGCTGGCCTTGTGGGTCGCCCGACTCTTAATATAGAACTTCAAAAATACAGCAAAAACCCCGGCGCCTCCCTTGAGCAGCTCTGTCCTAAATACACCGCAGACCCAGCCTTCTCACACCTGCCATCATGGCCACGACACGGAATAATATCCCGGCTGCTCCCTCAGCGCTTCCGCTGTCACCTTGGACTCCGGAGCATAAGGGGTGTGACTGGGGAGACCGTGACCTGTAGCTTTGAGACCAGCAGTGAGATCAGGGAATATCACCCAGGGATATGTTCAGGCCACAAACCAGCCAACTCTTGCTGCCATGTCAGAACCTGGGAGCTGAGCAGATCATCCATATGATCCTTTTTGTTTCTGTTTGCTGTCCTTTTTGTAGCCTGAGGTACAAAGTCTCTTAAAGAGGAGCTATATCTGTGTGTGTGTGTGTGTGTGCGTGTGCCTGTAGTCTGGCATCCATGAATTCCCATGATGAAGATCCATTTTTATCACCAGCTACTGCATGTCCTTGCCACAGGGGGAACCATCTGTTGGATCCCCCTGAAACTGGGTCACATTACTGCTTGGAGTAAAAAAAAAAAAATAGGACTGGGTATAAAGTATGTTGCATTATAAGGCATTTCTGGAGATGAGTGTGCACTCTGTGGTTACAGGTCTACTTTCAGTTCCTTTCCGACGGGAGACAAGTGACATTAAGGATGAGATCCCTTTTTGAGGAGGGGGGGCATGTTTGTATGCTTGGGCTTCTGTGAAGGACACCCCTATGTGAAATTCCCACCTATAACGTGTTGACATTAGACTCTGGGGGAGAAGCTCTGTCCTTCCATCCTTACTAGCTACACATTTTTCTTATTTCAGCCAAACTAGCTCTTTAAAACAGTGAGGCAGTGCAGAGTATTCTGCACTGGCTAGCAAGGGATTTATTATAAAAATAATAAGAAGTAACTTTTAAGTGGGCACAGTGCCACCAGTGACACACACACCCCACTGCACATCACCGGCTAACCTTGCAGAGGACTGTTGGAAGTCCATCTTTCGACTCCTAATTTTACACTCCATTTTTCTACCGAACCCACCTCCTGGGCTATTTTTCCCTCCTCGCTGTCACCCCTGGCTTTGTCAAAGTGACTTTTAAAATCATCTGAAATTAATTGCCTTTCAGTTTACCTGAACTGCTGCTACTAACACTAATTCCTTTACCTGCTGTCGGGTGTAAGTATTATGAGAAGGGCAAATAATAAGAGTTACGTCCAGGTAGCCCCTCTGGGCGTAAATGTATTTCTAACTGAAAGCTGACAGACGTCGCAGCCCTTAAAGGTCAGCTTTCTCCAGCCATTGTTTCCAACACACGGTTAGATGCTGGTATGTTTTGTGCTAAATGCTGTTAACGTGTCCTTTCAGGGCCAGCACTGCCCTCCGGCTCACCTTTGTCGTGTGCAAAGAGCTAAGAAGCCACATGCAGGTCCTGCCCAAGACAGGTTTCCTCCAGGCCCTCTCCAGCTTCCAGGCGCAGCTCAAATTCAAGCCCAGGTGAGTCGCCATAGATACCTCACAAGCTCTTCCCCAATAAGCAGTAGTGAGGTCACTGAGTCGCCATAGATACCCCATGAGCTCCTCCCTAATAAGAGTCGATGAGGTCACTGAGTCGCCATAGGTACCCCACGAGCTCCTCCCTGATAAGCAGCAGTGAGGTCACTGAGTCTCCATAGATACCCCATGAGTTCCTCCCCAATAAACGGCAATGAGGTTACTGAGTCACCATAGATACCCCCACAAGCTCCTCCCCAAAGATAGCCACAACTACTAATTCAATATTCTAAAAATGTGTAAGAGTCATTAATTATCAAATTTCAAACTGCAGTTTGAATTACATCTTCGGACACTGGCCCGTAATAGATGTTTTACAGGGCAGCAGAATGGGCTGCCAACGAGGGGTTTTTAATAGATTTAGGCAAACTGATTAAAACAAGAATGGTGAGTTATTTTTGGGAGAAATCGCTGGGAGGCCCCGGGGCACGTGTGAGAGGCGTATGCGGAGGGTAGAATACTCACCTACCCGGCCTGTTTGGCAGCTTGGCATATTGGCACTTAACGAGATTTGCAGAGCGGTGGCAAGGCTTCAAGAGCCAGACGTCAGCGGCGCTTTCCATTGGCCAAGGGCTCAGGTGGGGTAGGGGGGTATTTCGGGGTTGGGGAAAGGCAGGGATGGGGGTCGCAAGCGTGAATGGAAAGTCGATTGGTGGTAAGCTGCTTTGGTGAATCAGATGGCTTTAAAGGGAGGATTAAGCAGGCACTACCGTGGTTTTGTTCTCTCTGCTCCCTTTCGGCTTGCTTGCGCTTCACATCACCCGCCCGATCTGCCCAGACACCCCATGGTCCTCCATGAGGTCAGACAGGAAGCTGCCTTTCATATTCAGGACAGTAACGATGACAGATTAGATTATATTGACTTACATTAGCAGCTGATGAATCCGCTGTCTTCATCATAAATTTGCACTAAGGCTAACCCCGAACATATTACCAGGACAAACACAGGAAGGATTTTTATGAAAGATATTAAGTCCATTGTATTTGAATATGCTTACCTGTGCTTTGGATAGAACCGTTCATTAATTAAAAAAAAAGAGATGTTAATATAAAAATGTGAAATGAGAATACTTATGGCCAGTGTAGTTTGAGTTTTTAATCTACTGTCAGAAAGCTGAATTAATATTCATGGTTCTGCCAATGAATATAATGCAAATGGTATAAAAGTAAGTCACTATGACTGGCAGTGTGGATGTGATTTAATGTGCCTGAAATCCTACAGATCCATCTGCATGCCTGCAGTTAAGCTAAAGGCAACCACTCCGAGCCATTCCAGTGTAAACCCACAGTTATGACTAGTGATCTGTCTTAGTTACACCAGACTGGCTTCATGCATTTTGGATGGAGCAGAGGGGCCTTACAGGCTCATCATTGTGACACTGTTTAATCCAGCCTTTAAAACAGCCTTTATTTTTTATAAAAGCTCTGTAGCACCATCAGTTTGATTGTACCAATCAGGAACAGTCACACTCCTTTATCCTCCTCAACTCTGGGACAAACTTCCTGCTTTCTCTGGTTTTCTTAGCTTCTAAATACTTGAAAAATTATAAACGCATCATCATTTTTTCGAAGTGAAAATGTTAGAGGAGGGTATGTTTCCAATTTGTAACAGCATTTGAGTGTTTTAATAAGTAAAATGATGTACCTGCAACTCTGAACGGGACAAGTAGTTCCAGAAGATGTATGTATGTATGTATGTATGTTGTTTTCTGGATCCAGACAAGGCACGGTGCATAATTAATCCAGAAAGATCTGCATGTGGTGATGTGTCCTTCTAAATGGTCGTGTTGGTAACCAAGCTTAGTAAAAAGGAGATCGGTCTGGATGCAATCCCAGGTTATGCAGCCATTTACCCTGGTAAAAATGAACTAAATCGCTAAATTCTAACAGCCTCAATGCTGACTTTATCCAGGCCTGATGAGAAGTTAATCCCTTTAGTCTTTAGTCTCATATTCACTCTTTTAATGGGCACAAGCAAGCCAAGTGGAAGTGTGAGACTTCACACGTGTTGCAGTTTGAGTGTGAATCTGACGTGGGCAACGTGACTTTTTTGTGTCATTATAGTTCTAGAATGATAAACTTCTGATTATGGGTTCCTAGAGGGGCTTCACACTTCCAGCAAGGTCATTACCATTGAAAACAAGATCTGTCAGGTCCTCAAAGTCCCTTCTGATACATATAGTGTGAATTTGGTATTTTATTCAGTTTCTACAGTAAGAGCGAAGTGTATTTAGCCATGTTATTTCTGTGTATCCCCAAGACCCTGACCGGGGTAAGTGGATGGATGGATGTGTATGCGATGGAGTGTTAGCGTATATTTAACAACGTGCATATTTTCAACCTCAGGTGACTCTGTGCTGGTCTTTACCTTATCCATGGTTTTTCATTGGCCCCATTAGGATGAAAAAGCGAGCTGTGATCAGACAGCCCACCCAGGTCCCGGATAGGTGCGGGGAAGGTGCAGGCAGTGGGCGGGAGAGATGAGGGAGCCCAGTGCGGGCAGTGTGCAAGTGCCCAAGGGACAGATGGACCACAGTGACACCCAGCCGGATCTTTCCAATACCCTCTGCCAAGCTAATTCAGAAGCCTGGCTCCAACAGGGCCACTATTAGCAGGGAACAAACAGCACTGCAAACAAACCATCGGCTCGAAAGTAGACGTTTTTGGCCACTTGGAGCATTGCTGACACTTATATCACTAACCCGTCAAACTAAGAAAAATCTGCTTGAATTTTTCACTTTTTAGGATAGTATATATAGGACTGTCGTATATATTTCATGCATTGTTTCTTCCTTTGATGTGGCTGCGTCAACAAAATAAGCAAATTATAACTTCAGCTGTGTCAATTTTACATTTGATAATATTGTAACGATCGCTCTTGGCCTGTTGGTGGAATGGTTGAGGCTTCTGCCTTCAGCATGGGAGACAAGCATTTCGGATCATTTCGGTAATCCAGTGAAGCGTTTTGCTGTATATGCTCTCTATCGAGACTGTAGGTGAAGCTCCGGCATAGACCTGCGTAACGCTCTTTGGGATTTTTGCCACAGGAGATAAAGCAGCAGTCCTGGTCTCAGCCCTGATTGTCCCCAGCAGAGTTGTTGTAATATGTCATCTTTTGAAATCCCCCCATGATTCCCAACCACTTTAATGGGACGAACATGGAAATATATAAGCGAGCGTGTGTAAGACATTACAGCCAAGCTCATTAAAACCATAACTCATTATAGCACATAACTGCTATTCAGAAAATTAAAATCATGTAGAGACAATGACATTCACTGCCTTCATGCTGTTAGACACCACATCAGCTGTGCAAGAACAACAGCAGGATGGGTGGTGCTTTAATGACTCGTATCTCTTTGGTGATTCCCGTTTATCTGTATTTATCATCAAACATATCTTGCCAGCATTTCAGTAATTTTACAGATTATTGTTCTGATCCAGTTAGTGCTGGTTTCTGTGCACAGATGAACCAGTTCATAATGTGTGGTGACCCAGTGCCGGACAGTGAGTCCTCGACTGCTTTTTCCACCAAGAACAACTGGTGCTTTAATGAGATGACCAGGCACCTTTCCAGTATCCAGTCAAAATGTAACCATGATACTGAGTCCATAGACTTGATGGACAATCTCAGGAATGCTGCACAGTTAATGTAGTTAAATGTATGACCGTGTACTGCTCCAAATTTAATATTTACATTTTGTAAATGCTTTTTTTCCACATTTACTGGTTTTATTTGTGTTCCTGTTTTCTTTAGTTTGGGACTATTTTGAATACCTTAATGTTGTTATAAAATGAAAAATACCGGCAGGCAGGATTCATGCGAGGATTAAGGCCACCGGCTGTGCGGGGCCTCAGTGGTTAAGCTCCCTGGCTGGTGTCCACAGTCCATCGTTCAGGTCCTAGATAGGCTCCACTAAAGGTTGCACTAGAGTTGCAGATTTGTATATGGGCCCCAGCCCTTTTTCTGCAGAGTTTGCATGTTCCCAAAGCCTGTGTGGGCTTCCTCCCACATGACATGCTGTTGAGGCGAATAGCTGATTCCAAAGTGCCGCTATTGCGATTTTGCGAGTGAATGTGTGTGCGTGTGTGTGTGTGTGCGTGCGTGTGTTTATGTTTGTGTGTGTGCGTGTGTGTGTTTGTGTGCGTGCCTGTGTGCGTGTGTGCATGCGTGCGTGTGTTTGTGTGTGCGTGTGCGTGTTTGTGTGTGTGTGCATGTGTGTGTGCGTGCGTGTTTGCGTGCACATGTGCATGTGTGTGTGTGCCCTGGAATGGACTACAGTCTATACATGAATTATTATATGAAGTATATGAAGTATTTCTGTCTTCTTGTGTGTGCAGTTGCACATTTGCACGTCCGATTTAAATTACACTCTCCTCAAGATGAATCTGTCTGTCAGCCCTCAACCTCAACAAGCTAACCCTATCCCCCCCAAATACCCCACACATCAGAAGCATACCTGTATTTTAACTGTAGTCTCTGTGGTCCCCTGCGACATCTAAACACACCAGCAGCTGCTCCAAGTCCCTGTGGAGAAACTTTATTCAAAGTAATGCTGGCTGTACAATTGTTTGATGGTGTCCATCAAGAACCAAGTCTATTCGCTTTTAATTAGTTACATTTCATTGCTTTTCTGACTCATGTGTCTGAATTGCATACTATTCTATCCACTTATAGAGCTAGGATCAGTGTTGTACAAGCAGCATTCAGGTTAAAATCCACATCCTTAACCTTGGTACATGCCATACATTTATGTAAGTCATTAATAAAGTGATTGTTTTTTTCAGCATTGGCTCTTTCCGTTTCCCTCAGATCTTCTTTGGCCAAGGATGCATCAAAATTCTTCGACTGTGAAACGGGAGTCCTAGTTGCCCCAGTGGTAATACAAGTGGCCGGCCAGGTCAGTGTCGCTTTCTGATTGATAATGTGATACGCAGAGCGTGAGAACAAATCCTTCCCTGGGTCAAAGCACTGACTGCTTTTCACTCTCCTGGTCGTCACATGCATTTAAGCTTTGTAGCTAAAGGCTAATGCGCTCCCTGCCGTGCATACCTGTGTGTGTGCTTGGGCTGTGCCAGACGCTGTATGTTACCGCATGTTCCTTCAACTTAAATTAGGATTTTTTTTGATAAATGTTAAATTGATGGGGATTTTTCTACCCTCGCTTTAGTTTCTTGTCAATTTGACACATTGACCTTTGTCTTCATTAATTCATTTATAATTTGATTGATAGCTTAAAATCAAACCCCCAGTTTTTTTTTTTGTACCCATTTATTTATTTGTTGGTTTGTTTTTTTGTTTATCTATTTATTTTTAAATTAGTTCATTAATTTTTCTAATATTGCAGCTACTTCATCGTTGTAAGTCTATTTGTAAAGTGTTGCTAAATCGTATGACCTGGGACCAGTTCTGCTGTGTTTTTTAGATTTTTGCTGTTACATGCGGTCCATTCTGCCTTATTTTTAAACCACAGCTATTACGGTGTGATAATTAGGGGTGATGTATGTCTCTGTACACGATGGACTTGTGCGCGCATGTCACGTCAAGTCAAGCCAATTTTGCTTTATTGTCACATCATCTATATACAGATATGCGGCGTCACCAAATAATAAGGGCTGTGCGATATCACATCGAAGATCATGTGGCACATGTGCACTAATCACCAGGGTTTTAGAGAATGAGTGTGAACATTTATGTGGACACCAGCTTTTCTGTACTACACAGAAACACAATTCAGTACGCAGATTAGTAGCGCACCTAAAATATTAACAAGAGGTGTATTGTGACACCCAAAAGTGAGTAATTAGTATATATTTGGCATATCCTTATGTTTAATAGATGTGTTGGATTTTGAACAGCAAAAAGTACCACCACAGCACTGACGTCTTTTTACGTGGTTTATCCACAAGATCTCTTCTTTTTAAAGATGTTGTGGCTGCTGAACTGTCCCTTTTTTTGCCGGCCCTTCAGTACTTATCATTTCTGCGATATACCAAAACAGTAACATGTGGCATATTCTGCTATCTAAGTTTAATAGACATAAGAATACACTGAAGGTGTACTGATCTCCAACTTTTGGACGTCACAATACAAATCTCATAAATATTTTATGTACAATAATATATACCACTAATCTACTTACGAAATTGTGGGCATAAGCAGACATCCAAATCGTACTGAAAATTATGCGCCGAACAATCGCGATTATACCGTGATGTGATGTCATGCAGCCCTAGAAATAATGTTCTCCTAGATGTGAGGCACAACGTACAAAGAACACTGACAAGGGTAGCGTTTGCACAATGCTCAGAGTGCAAGACACGGGACAGCCCAAAACTGCAGTGAGACACAAGGGATAATACACATATTGCAGTGTTTATGTAAACCAGTACAACTGCATAAATGTCTGGAATGAATATCATGGAACTGAATAAATGAATAATAAGTTAAAGTGACCAGTGTGGATAATCCCAAAAATTAGAGAAGTACCAGATAAATTGTGGACCCCAAGATTTACTGTCACCTGTATAAGAGAGAGATAAGAATGAAATATTTCTTGGATGCCTGTACTTGTGGTAAATTACAAGTTAAATCATCTATCATCTTTTTGAAATTTAAGTGCAGTTCCATTATTAGGAATACTGACTTTGTTGAGAACAGCATTATCCATTCACAGTTTTGTTTTATGTGCTGCGTTTTATTGCAAACTGCGGTTTGTGCTGCTGTGAGCAGCTAGTGGAGATTCCCATATGCGCCATCTTTGACTGAAAAGTCATGCAAGGCATTGGGAGCAAGTCGAGTTTGTGCCTCATACTGCTATGGAAATGATTCATCTAATTCCTCTCTCTGGATGGGGCTCATCTGCTCTTAGCCAAAAATGCCACCGTGCGCTACTCATTGCCCCTGAAAGGGGAGGTTTGGGGACATGGCGTGCCTCGCTATCTCGCCGCTCCCGGCCGGCTTGCGGGTCTCACTGACGCATGCGGAGAGAAAACCTGTCCCCCGTGCGGGGGGGCTGACGGAAGCACCCCTCCCCTGCCCACGGCAGCCTGGCTCAAGGGCCAACCGGGAGGCGGTGTGGCATGGAGCTGGGCACCAGGGCCACGTAAACAAGATCAGCAGCAGACTCTCAAAAGGCGTCCGCCTGGCATCCAGGAATGAAAGGACTGCGCTCCTCTACATGGCGTTATGTAGATGCCTTTCTGCACGCCTGTGCACATGTGCGTGTAGTGGGCCAGCCTGGACCCCTCAAGGAGCCACGTCCGTAATGTTCCGGCTGTAGGGAGCTTTTATAATTACACTCAGCATTCCAGCAATGGGTCGTACAGGCTCTGGTGGCGCCGCCCTGCAGGATGGGTGCACTGCTCACAACCAGCTGCCCTGGATGGTTTTGCAAGAGCTGCTCTCTCACTGCATCATACCCAGCTGCCTCTCCTGCCTCGTGATCTGTACGCCCATTCTTTACCTCTGTCACAGAATTAGCTCACCTAATGGTTTCCACGGTTACTTTGATCGTTCGCTGACATCTCCGTCTTTTTATTTAGCACAGTGGATAAGGGCATTTTCCTCTCCTAATCCTCCCCCCCCCCTCCCAGTATGTGGTGAATTAGACGCGTCCCGCTTCACGTGTCTTCTAGGCCCGCCCTGTCTTGTTCACCGTCCACGCCATCGTTACGACCTCAGATCTGCAGTTTGACAGGACGGACGTGGACTTTGGGCACTGCACCATTTTCGACTCTGTGAAAAGCAGCGTCTGCTTAACGAACCTCTCCCTTCTGCCACAGGACTTTGGGTTTTTGGCAATCCCTAAGGTACGACTCACACCCGGGGTCATGTAGCGCCCCCCAGCACTGACTGCTAGTATGCCGTGTTGTTTAATTTATATCCCAGGCATACAGAGTTCCATTTCCCAGTCACTTCTATTTATAATTGACTGTATCGTTATCAAGGGTACTTTTTGTACTTGTAGATGAAGTGTGGGTTGAGCAGGAAAAGACTAGAATAAGATCGCCATCTGTTGGATGCACTTTGCATCTACAGCTTTTCGTTTCACCGGGTCTAAACACAAATGTAAGGGCATGTTTTTATTCCTCATCTAGTTTATCGACGTTCAGCCCAATGACGGCTTTGGCACATTACTTCCCCTGGAAACCCTGGAAATTGACATCATTTTTAGTCCGGAGAAGGCGGGGGAATACAGCTTCCCGCTCACTTGCAAATCGGGAATTAACCGGTAAGCAGGGTGCAGGGTGAGAGCCGAGGCTCAGGCGTACACGTGCTTAACGGCAGCCACCGACAGATGACAAGGATGCAGTGAGTCTGCAGTGTGCAGGAGAAGGTGTAGATCAGTATGACTCTGGCTTCCTTACATCTGTATTCTACAGCAAAAAGATCCATGTGGTCAGGCTCATGTGTGGGGTTGGAGCCTCTATCTCAGGCAACACATGGGTGAATAATAACTCTTATAGGTGTATTAGGCCTTGCGGGGCACACACTGACACACTAGGGCTCTTGAAATCTGGACCTCAATTCCAAATCCAGGCCTTGTTTTCAGTTCTCCCAGATAGTTAGTTTAATAATTGCTGATTCTGATTGGCCAGAGGTTTCACACCTGGCTCACAGGTAAAGGAAGGCTGGGAAATCAGCAGGGCTGGGACCTTGATTTGAATAGTCCCGCACTAGAGGAAATTTAGAGATGTCAAGTAGGCAAACTGCTTGTCTTTAGACTGAGGAAGGAGGGCGCACCCCCCCCCCCCCCCCCCCCCCGCCCCCCCCCCAACCACCCACGCCCGCCCCCCCCGCGCACCCCC
>JAODKE010000114.1:437063-455194 GCA_026779605.1 Mormyrus hasselquistii | reverse complement strand
AGCCGGAAAATTGCAGGGGGGGGGGCTTTATTTTAACAAGCCCGCCCGAGAAGAAATTTTCGAGTGGGTAGGTCGGGAACCTGCTTTCTTTTGAACGGGGGAAGGGGGCCCCCCCCCCCCCCCCCCACCGCAGAGCAGCTCGATTCGAACTCGTGGCCCTAAACCACCATGCCGCCCGAACATTAGTGTGTTAGAGTGCGGCTTGGCCTGTCTGCGCCCACCTCCCACTCCAGCTCCTGTACCGGTGCAGGGACTTCAAGCTCTCCTGCCGGGCCGTGGTCGCACACCCCCCGCTGCAGCTGTCCCACTCCCTGCTGAAGTTTGCCGCCACCGCAGTGGGGGATCACAGTACGGCCCTGCTGTACGTGATCAATCCTCGGACCGAGCCCCAGGGGACGCCACAGCTGTTTCAGTTTGTCCCGCCGGATGATTCCGAGATCAGCATCACCCCCACTGGAGGGCAGGTCCTGCCTGGACAGGTAATGAATACCTTACCAGGAGGCATTTCCATCCGGGTTTGTTTACGCTTAATCATGTATGAGTAGATGGGGCAGTGTGATGAACTGCATACAGATGTTTATTGGATTCTTAGCTAATAGGATCTCCAAGTATTAGGTCCAACCCGATTATTTTCCCACCTGTTTACTGGTTTTAGGATGCAAATTTATTTCTTATCCATTTTGCAATGTATTTATAATGTATATTGCAATGTAATTATAAGCAATTCCAAAATACCCTCCACCCCCTAAAACACACCTCCCAGCCTCATGAAGAGCCCACCTGCCTTGTGTTCTCAGAGGTGCCTTGTCCAGGTGTCGTTCTGGCCCAGGCCGTCCGAGGAGCAGGTGAGGGAGGAGGCGGTCCGGCCGCTGTGCCATGGGGAGCACCAGCGGCAGGAGGGGGGGCCACTCGGCCTGGGAGCCGGCACCAACCCAGACTCCAAGGCGGACGTGTCGGTGAGCCATCCAGCTGCTCGTTCGTATGCATCGCTACCTCCCTCGGAGAAAGAAAGCTGAAGGGATGTCTGTCGTTCCGAGGTGATCAAAGTTATTACAGGGAACAGAGTCTGGGTGTAGAACATGGGTGTGTGTGGCCCAGTGGCTACCCCCCCCCCCCCCCCAAAGGCTATAGAGAGAAAGATTAGGTAGGTGCACAGAGGGCTTCCATTGTATTGTACCTGTATTCATACTGTACCTGTATTCATACTTGTGCAAATTGCAAAGAAAGGATTTCGTTTTTTATTTATTTTTAGGTAGTATGTACGGATTCTAGGAGGAGGAGTTATAACCTTGAGTGAAGTGATTGCTTATCTATCTATACCGATCCAGCTGATTGGTATTTTGATCAGCTGTATGCACTTAATTAAACATCAAATTTTGCTATTTTCCTTTTTTGAAAAAGCATCGCAAAGCATTTTGATGTTTATCAGACTAAGGGGATTTGAGTTGACCCCAAAGATTGTGACGGGCTACCCCAGTGACCCGTGCCTTTGCAGGACATGAAGGACCCACCAGTTGGCCCAAAAAGAACCAGCGGTTCACCAGCTAGGGGCACCACAGGCAAGGGTGTGACAAAAGACAAGAGCAGCGGGGTGTGTCTGACACTCCCCAAGGCACAGAGCCCATTCCAGCCACCCAAACCAGAGGACATCCTGGAAGGGTAAGGCTGGACAGGAACATCAGCGAAGGTCATTTCATATGGCTCCTTTGACAGGTTTCAAGCAAAGATTTTACACAAAAAAAGGGCAACAACGACTGCACACACTCAGCCTCTAAGTGTCTACACTTACACATGAAGGACAGAGGGATTGTGAAGGGAAGAGTAACAGATCACCTACAAGGTGAAAGAAATTTAGTCCAATTCAAACCTCAACTTCAATACCAAAACACATAGTTCTTCCTGAAAGCTCTAAGACTTTATGTCATTGTGTCTCAGTGATTAAAAAATGACGAGAAGCAGGCAGGCAGAATCAGCCTGATTAAATATTAATTAAGAGAGTGCGCGCCACACATACTCCAGGAATTCATGACCTTGTTGCCATCCTGATCAGGATTGTGGGGGCTGGAGCTACTGCCAAGATGTAATGCCAACGGCCCTCTTAAAGTGTGCAGATTATGTGTATAGTGTATCTGGACTGCGCTGCGCACCCTTTCAGAACCCAGTATAAAATGCTACGGTTTCTTGGTGGTTTATGTAACCACTGGTTACATAAGACCCGTCAGGCCATTAGCGGTGGGATTCTCTGCTTTTTCCAGCTCGGAGGAGTACAACATAGGCAAGGCCTCTCTGCTCCGCTCCTGCCCAAGACACTTCAGTCGCTATGTTGTCCCCTGCTTTGTCACCAGCGACAAGCACATGGACCTCGCTCAGGGCGGAGGGCTCCCACACAGGTATCTTTAAGCCCTGAAGATCTGGGCCCATCAGCACTATCTCTAATGGGTTATTCAGTACAGAGTCCCAGGGAATCTGGGCTGCCTGGGGAATGTCCTGGGTGGGAGCAGAGATATGTCTGTTACTACACATTGCTGTCTAATAGGAAATTCTGCCCAGCAGTGCATTAGAATGCATTTATAAACAGTACCAGTCAAAAGTCTGGACACACCTACTGAAAAGCATTTTGTTTTTCAACACAATAATGACCATAAGCGCACCTTGTGGTTATGAAGTGAGTAATATTTTGTGAAAGACGTGGAGTGCTGTGATGGATGACCTGGCCCCACAATCCCCCCCGAACTAAACCCTACACAATTGGTTTGGAATGAATCAAATAGTAAGAGCAAGGAAGCCAACTTGTGCCCAGAACTTCTTCAGGACTGTTGGAGAAGCATTCCAGGTGGCTACATCTGGAAGCTGGCTGAAAGAATGTCGGGAGTCTGCAATGTTGTCAGTGATGCAAAAATTTTGAAGAGTCTAAAATTTTGAAATGTTGACTCTTCTCTTGGTCTCTTGGCTATATTTGATATGTATTATGCCTTGAGGCGTTTTACTATAAGGTGAACTATACAGCTAAAATAAAGACAAATTTTTTCAGACTTTTTCAGACTTTTGACTGGTACTATATAATTAATACGAAAGCTTTTTTGAAGCCTCTGAATATCTACTATATTCATACGTCTCCTGCGCTTCCCGTTGTCTGTCAGTCCCCATAACTCCCTGTACCTGGAGCTGCACTGCCCCGCCGCACGCCCCTGCTTGGTGGTCATCTCCAACAACGGACAGACAACACTCAATTTCCACCAGGTGGAGACAGGTCAGCCCAAGTCTCTTGCATCATTCAAAGTATATAACAGTGGCCATAGACTTGTGATCAGTCTATCAAGAGCCAAAATAGATAGGAAGATTCAGTCCAAGGTAAATACTGAAACACTAGGTCTTTCACAGATGCATTTACAGAATTCCACATGTATTAACTGGGACTCTGTCCACTGTTATAAGTGTTCAGGTATTTAATATGCTAATTGAATCATCTGTGCTTCTGTAGTCTGTTTCTGTTTCTTCCTCAGGGCAGAAGGTTGTGCAGCAGGTCACAGTGCAGAATATCTCTCAGGAGACTCTGGAGGTATCCTTTTAAAGATGAAACCCATCTCATGCTGCGTGAAGCAGGTGGTGTAGTTGCTCGGGAAGTATCAGCAAGACTCTGTACTATTACAGGCCAGCAGGGGGCAGAGTAATGTCATGCGGCGGGGTTTCAGTGATCATTGTGTTACCATGTGCTGTGTGCCTGCAGGTGATCGAGATGATGAAACTTATGCTGGCCCATTCTGACCAGCTGCCTTAGATCTTAGAGTCAGCTGGCTGGGCAAGGAATGAGATTGAGGAGATGTGGAGAAAGTATGGTGGCTCTTCTATATGTATAGCAGTTTTGATTTCAGTTATTCCTCCTGCCTCGTGGCTGCCTGCCACACTGCTCTAAGTGCTAAGCATCTCCTAAGGAACCAAGTTGCGTACATCATGAAGTCATGCATTCCTCTCCAATGCTGTGATGCCAAGAAAGAGTTCTTGCAGCACCCTTAACAGGACTTCTCGCCAGCTGAGCTCTTCCCTTCTTGACATCTATGGTCCGTTTGTCATCCTGAATGCCCTCAGGCCCCTTGAACCCGGAGTGTCACATACCATCCTTCTGAGTTTCACTCCCACTCAAGCTAGGAAGGTAAGAGCAGCATCACAGAGGCTTTCTGGTTTATAGCAGGGTAAGTGTAGCGTAAGTAACTGGTAGCACAGAAGGGAAGGGAGGAGATGGGAAGGAAAATCAAGGGAAGGTAAGAAGGAATGGGAAGAAGGGAAGGAAAATGAAGGGAAGGGAAAGAATGAAAGGAAGGGAATGGAAGAAAAATGAAGGGAAGAGATGGAAAATGAAGAGAGGAGAAGGGAAGGAAAAGGGAAATGAATTAAACATCTTAGTTGGAGCAGCTGTTTAGAGCCTGAGGGGGATGAAAGTGATGCTTTGCAGAGTGGGAACAGGTGCATTCTGGGTAACACAGAGAGGGAATGTGACATTGATGATCATTAGTGCAGTGTTCCTTCAGAGAATGAGACGTGTTGCTCCCTGTGACAGTACTTTGAGACTGTGGAAATCAGGTGCAGCAGGATGAGTCTGCAGCTCTCACTGTGCGGAGTTGGAGTAGAGTCCAAAGTGACCTGCTTGCACAAGGGAAAGATCTTGAACTTCGGATATCTGTTACCGGGAGAGAGCGCCTCACAAGTGATTACGGTACGGAGGCCACCTCGGAGTTTCTCCCAAGCTTGGCACCACCAGCAACAGCAGCAACAGTGATTCAGCCCCATTCTCTGTCCCTTTCCACGGCCAGCTTCAGAACACATCCTCATTTCAGGCGAGATTCCATGTCCACGTGCACAGCCTCTCCCCTACGAAGTACCAGGGGCTCCCAGAATTCCTCACTCCGGGCAGTCTTCCCGTTGTGGGTAAGGCTCTCAGCTAATCCTGGCTCACGGCAAAACGCTGTTTTTGCTCTTTGTTTGCAGATTTTTGTTCTGTTTTTCTTTACTACCAATACGTGAAGGGTGAGCAATTTAACAGATTTAGGTTTGTTGCACTCTCTAAATATCACTTTTACATTTGTTGTTACTTGTCTTTTGTCCTAATTTTTATCGTCTGAATTGAGTACGCAGTCAGTTACCAATTTATTAGGCATACCTGCTTGGTAACACAAACAGCCCGCTCTTCCGAATAGCAAACCATGTGGCTACAACTCAATATATGCAGCATGCAGACTGACTCAAGGGCTCCAGATACTGTTCGGCTAAGCATTAGAACGGCTGAGATGTGCGATCCGAGCAGATCTGAACGCAGTGTGATTGTTGTTGCCGTACATGGCGGTCCAGAATCTCAGGAACAGAGTCTCAAGCACAGAAAACAGTGTGATGCACAAAGCATCCTGCGAATGGAATTTCTGAGGGTGAAAAACATTGTTAATGGTCAGAGAAGGCGAGACTCATTAATGGAAGTGCAGCGCAGTACAGCAGTGATGTGCTGAACACACACCTTATCTATGCTTGAATTATTATTATTATTATTATTATTATTATTATTTTCCTGCACTTATTTTTTTGACCTACCTACAAATTTGACTTTGGGAACAGATCGCATTCGTAACTTGAGGAGGGTCTCTACTGACCATTATCATGCATAGTGAAGGTATCTATAGTGTACTATAGATGAGAGCTTCATTTATAGCTTATGAAGTAGTATAATCAGCACTATAATGCCTTATGACTGTCAATAGAAGATGCTGTAATGCTTTATTAATTCTTATACCAACATAATAATGTATTATGAAGGTGTCTATAGTGTATCTTCAGGAAAAGTGCTACCAGAATTATTAATCACTTAATAATAAACCTAAGATTATTAATAAATCAGTGTTATTTAGTATCAAGAGGCCTGATGTAAGTTTTTTTTTCTGCACAGGTACGCAGAACTACAGCGGCCTCTGCGTGTTCAGCGTCTCACCAGTAGAGGGCTCTATACTTCCCGGGAAAACACAGGACGTCACTGTCAAATTTCAGCCTGATCACGAGAGTCCTTTCTACTTTGACAGGCTGAGCGTGGAACTTATGACAAAGGTAACTTTGTCACATCTGATTTTTAGTGAAAGACGCAGCACTAGTCCCCTCTCCCTTCATTTTCATTACCTCCGGATATTCAGGTTTTATCCAAGAAATTTCATAAGGTCAGACACACACAGCCTGGGAACTCTGCACGGACAAAGCTGGATCTAGACGTACTTCACAACAGAAACCTGAATTTGTGAGAAAATGTTACCCTGGTTTTTAGCAGCAGTTAAAATGTAAAATTTTGCAATATTCAAATAGATTAATTTCTAACCAAACAGGGGAGCTATTTCATGAAGATACTGAATTAGCACCAAACTGATGAAACATCTGGGCAGCAAAGCCTAAAAAGAAAGTATTTTTTCTTGCAGTAAAACACTCAGGACCTTATTTTAAATACTAGAACTTGTGGCCATAGGTGGAAATTAGCGGGAGAACATTTTAAACTGAATTTGAAAAAAAACGTCTTCACACAGCGTGTAGTTAGAGTATAGAATAGTCTTCCTGCTAGTGTAGCACGGGTTAAAACCCTGTGTTCCTCTAAATCAGCGCTAGATAAGATTTTAACAACTCTGCGCTATTAGTTAAGTTCTCTCCAAACGAGCTTGATGGGCCTCCTCTCTTTTGTAAATTTCTGATGCTCTTATGAGGATGGGAAAACGGGGCTGGCTAAAACAGTGCCGGGCACAGTTCAGGCCAGCTGAGTCCCAGCCACGCACTCGCACTACGATGAGAAGCGTCATTGATTTAATCATAAGATTTTTCTCCTTAGTCATGGCTAGCTTGAAGGAAGTGACTTTATTTTTTTGTACCTGGGAACAAAAATCTCCTTACTGCCCCCCTTATCGTTCCACTCATGAGCAGTCCTTTGTCAGCTCCCGCTGTAAGATAAGACCGTTGTTGATCCTCGCACTGTTGCTGTGGGGCACTGAGGGCACCTGGCAGCGCTGTGGGTGATCCACAGCCAAACACCACTTTCGTGTGCAGGGGGGGGATCGCGGCTCCCGACCAGCCTTCTCCCCCTCTCCCTGCGTGAGAGCAAAGAGGGGCATATGATCCTGAAGGAGCCCCAGTCTGCTGGTGATCACTCACGTTTCACGTTTCACGTTTCAGTGAGCCCTCGACATCAATCATGACTAACTAATCTGTGGCTATTATTATATTGCGGTTTTGCTAAGTTACATTCACGTGTATCACATGATAAATCAGGCTTAATGCATTATGTAATAACATAGCTCAGTGTTTCCCAATCCAGTCCTCGGAGACCTGCAGACAGTCCACGTTTCTCTCAGTAGGGAGCAAGAATATCTGGCAAGGAGCTGGGAGGGAGCAAAAATGTGGACTGTCTGGGGGTCCCTGAGGATGGGGCTTGGAAACACTGGTATAGCTAATTAAACTGCTTGGTGTGGCAGTAGAGAGTGACTTGTGTACATATGCTGAGCAAACAGTCTCCTTACAACACGGTCAGCACATCTGACCATTGCAGGAGGTCATGGGATGGTATCATCCGGGGGAAATTGCTGTGCTTTATGAGTCTGTCTTTGTGGCCGATCTATCCTGATATAAGGAACGTGCTTTATCACAGTGCACTATTTTATTTTAATTATGCACAATCTTCCTAAAATGCACCAGCAGAAAGACATTATCATAATTAATCCTTGCCAGAATAAAAAAACAGAAGTAATTTACTTAGACAGATGTAGAATATACGACTGTGTGCAAGGAATGTCAGTTGTAATAAAACCACATTATTGGTTTTATATGGTCATACAAGATTTCCACTTTAACCTATAGTAAGTTGGTCATTACCATGGTGACGACATGCTGAGCAGGTCAGACCAGTCCTCTCTTTCAAGGCCACAGGTTCTAGATCATTCTGTGGGATCCTCGGTCATGGAACTGGGGGACCCTGGTTTAGGTGGTGTTGGCATTTAATAAGAATGCCCAGGAGAGCTGTTCCCTTGGAGAGACTGGCTCCTTATTAAACGCCAAAACCACCTAAAGCAGGGTCCCCCAGTTCCAGTCCTGCAGGGCCAGAGTCCAACACAGGTTGCAGAGTTCCCTGCTGAAGTGCGCCTGCTAAACCTGGAAATGATGATTAGGTGATTAAGATGCTGCAAGTGCCTCCCCAGTAGTTCGTGTTTGAATGAAAAGTACCAACTCTGGAGCTGCCTCCAAGGAGGTACAATCGTAGTTCCTGCAGTGTGAACACGACAAAAAAGGTTCTGGTTTCAGAAAAAAGTTCCAGCAGTATGAATGTGCTTTTTATACTTTCACAGTTCAACCATGAATTTTTACAATGAATTGGCACACTTTTCATAGTTCTACTATGAAATCTATACAGTGGAACTGTAAGCTTCACTGTCAGAATTATTAAACACCAGAAGAGGTGACCATAAACCTCAAGGTAAAACAAGAGTTCTACTATGAAACGTTCATGGTCGAACTGTAAACGTTATAATAGAACTATGAATAATTAAGGTTTAACTGTGAGCTAAAGTGCCCCTAATGATGAAGCAGCCCTTTCAGTCACAAGCCACCTACGTTTATAACTCCACATTGTCGTGTGTGTGTCTGTCTCTGCACGCAGCAAGCAGTGTGCTCTCTGAGGCTGCAGGGGGCGTGCTGCAGGAGCGCCGCTTTCCTGAGTGGGGGGGAGCCGCTCACGGTGGCCAAAGAGTCACTGGCTCGCCTGCCCCCTCCGCACCACACGAGCACTGCAGGTACCTCTGCTTATCACTGACTGCATTTGCTCAGAGGGGGCTGGTCTGAGCTTAGTCCTGCACCAGGAATGCAGGCTGCTGTGTTTGTTGTTGTTGTTGTTGTTATTATTATTATTATTATTGTTATTTTTGTTCAGTGGATAGTTTTATTCAAATGAGTTGAGGATGAAAGGTTTACGAAGCCATAGCACAGTGCTGTAGATCTTCTGTGCCGTCCACAGCAGACTCTGACCAAAGTCCTCAGCCTGTTCTGCTGACTTTCGAGGCGGCCCCAGGCAGGGAGGGGGATGTCCCCATGGTCCGTCAGCTGGAGGTGGGATGTGTGCACTCTGCTCAAAAGGTACGCCTCACATATACGCACCACTGCAGACAACTGCCACAGTCAGACCCATTACTGTGTTTCTCTTACGCGACAATATATTACATAAATATTAAATGTCAAGTAACATCTGTTATTTACACATATTATCAAATACAATGTAAACCTTGGCGTGAGATCTCCTCAGTGGTGTGCTAATCACCATAATGGGTGTCTGGCAGAGACCCGGGTTCAATCTATGCCAATGCCACATGAGCCATCTGTACAGTGGGGGCCCCGGACATCAAAGATCGGTTTGGTTTTGGGGGCTGGGTCAGCCAGATGGGCTCCCCTCCCCACCATTGCTCCGCGGTGATGTTACTGCCGGCTGGATCCCTAGAGCACATTACAGCACCTGCCAGGATCGTCTGTCTGATGCCATGAGCCTCGGAGGAGGTGTCTGATAGTCATCACACCTCCAGAATCGGTGTCCTGCTTCCAGGGGGAATTGGTGATTCCAGATTGTGTGAAAATGGGGAGATTAAGCACAAAAGAACAGCAAGCATGTCCAAATGCGGCTGGTAAACAAAAACATGATATCAGCCCAGAATGGGAAATAGTAAATGGGGTGTTTTAGCGGGGGAGGAGACCGTGGCGCCACCTGCATTTTGGTTAGCATAGCCGTAGCGGCCGCGCTGCCCCCCCACTGATGAGCTCCTGCCATTTGGCCCAGCAGAGCGTGGAGTTCGGGTGGAACGGCCTCGCAGAGTTACAGCAGAGCGGCTTCACCGTGGATCCCCCGTCCGGCCTCGTGGCACCTGGTACCCTCAAGACTCTCACCGTAACTTGGACACCCCCTAATGGTCTGGAGGTTAGTGTGCGCCGAGTGGTCACACCTATGGCCGGAGCTCCATTTTGTGTCAGTGTCAGTCTCCATTTCTGCTGCTTTCCGGCCAGTCCAGACCAAAATTAGCCAATCATAAATAAACAGGAATATATCCATTTCTTTCATTTCCCAAAAGGGCTTGGCAGGAATTTCACGGCATGAATATGACAGTTAATGCTATATGGAGACTATCGCTCTGATTGGGGAAAAGATCCAGAGAAAACCTGAGGAGAAAGAACCAAGACTGACTAGTTGATTATGATACAAATTATGCCCAGCTCAACAGGGTTCACTTTTGTATCTGCAGCAGAGCCAGGGGCCCTAGGCAAGTCATTGCTCAGACATGGACATTTCAGGTCCAGAAAGTAAAAATCCAGACCAAGATTTTGTTTCATCCAACCAATTGAGTATAAATAGCCACAGTCACAGAGTACTCAACTGGTTGGTTGAAACAAAATCTTGGTCTGGATTTTTAATTTCTCGACCTGAAATTTCCACTTCTGGCGTTACTTGAGGGCGTGACAGCAAACTTGTTTGTGTGTTTTGAAAAGTTAATCGATCATTCAAATACATATCGGTCTCAGTTACCAGCCTCACCGTCTGGAGTAGGCAGACCTTTGGTTATGTATGTGTGCAGCCACGTGCAGTGATATGGGGGCAGGGTGTCTACCTACGGGAATGGGTACGGTTTGGGGAGAGGCTTCCGGCTGATTCAGATAGGGTAGGTGGTGTTTGGCTGCCAGCGGGTGAAAAAACACGACACATTATTTAGCCATATTTCACTCTGCTGTTTAAAAAATGTCTCTGGGCCTTTCCCGCTAATCTGCCCCTACTCCCCCCCCTTCACCAGGGAAATATGTTCACTTTGCACATGACAAAAAAAATCTTCCGGCAAATTAAATGGCCACAGGCACCACGTGCAGATTATCCCGCGTCAATTAAGCTCTTTTCAAGTTCAACTTTATTGGTCATTTCACACACATGAAGTGAAATTATAATTCTACAAAGCATAAAAGGACAAGAATATCCTAACATTTGTACTATTAAGTCATAGTTTACATCTCCCCTCTGAAGGGAATAACACTCCTATAGCTCATTTACACAAAGCAAGAAACAAAATAAAGGCACAAACAAAAATAAATGCGTGCATTGATTCCTTTTCTTTTTGGAGCCACTTCATTAACTCTTATTAGTTGTTAGAAATAATCATTTGCGTTATTCAGACTTCGGCCTGTCCTCAGTCGGTTTTCTTGGTGAAATCTAAGGAAAGCTGTATGCCTCATGTCTCTTGGCTGAGACGCCGCCTGGGCGCCTTCACATCGAGGGTCACCGCCTCCCCGCTGGGCTGTTTTATCACCCTAACCTTCGGCCGGCTTCTGTCCTGTTGTGCTGAAGTTTAACAGAGTGACGCATGCCAAGGCACAGCTGGCCCTGAGAGGGGAACAGACCGAGGTGTACAGCGTAAATCTGCTGGCGACCGTCACGTGAGCGTGCTGAAGACCACGGAGAGCAGCGACCCCAACAGGACGACATAGGAGACAAGATACAGGATAGAAATGGGATGGTGTCCTTTGTCTGATAGAAATAAATGTAGAAATGTTATATGAAAATTTAAGTTTTTTTTGAATGTCTAATGGGGTGTGCAGGTTGTTTGGGGTTGCCGTTAATTCCGCCAGCTGCTTATTCACACCTGGAGCTCCCGCTCACATCATGAAGCCTCCAAAGGTCCAGGTTCCGCTACAGCTAGTGTAGGCAGCAGCTAAGGCTTAATGATATCTGACGATAAAAAACGGAATAAATCTGGGAAATTTGTATGTGTCCTGTCTCATTTGTACAGTCATCAGGCCGCTGTTGTTACTACACTTCAGAATAAATGGGATCCTATGAAAGTGGGACGGCAGATCTAAACACCGAGCCGACGGAGGATGTCACTCTGCGTTCTACCATATAAAAAGCAACAATAAAAAGGCCGCCCAGAGCAGAAGACTGTACCCCATGTCACCTCCAGCTCTTTAGTTCTTCTGAAGTATCACGTCTGAACGTTCCCCCTACGCTGCGTGAGCTTCCCCCATCTTCTCATCTTCTCCTGTTTCTTCCCACAATCCGAGGACACGCTGCACAGGTGGTGCTAACTTGCCCTAATTGGCAGTCACATGCATGTCAGGTCCTCACTCTGGGCCCGCTTTACTCTCCAACGTAAGCAGTTATTGGAAGGGAATACAGGAGTGGAACAGCAGGCCAAGCGGGAAAGATAACTAGATAGCAAAAAGTGCATCTAGATTAGGCAGAGATGGGTCACTACAGGCGGCCTCTTACCTTCCCAGTATCAAATCACCTCCCAGACTGCATGTACCCACAACATGTAGCTTTGGACGTATTATATATGCATATGCATAGCAATGCAGTAACACAGCACCTACTTGGGGATTCAGCCCCAGACATTTACTTTACTGTACCGACCCTGTTAGCCAGAACAACCTGTATTAATTATTTGCTGCCTACCTTTAATCAAAAGCAGCCAATCTACACTATTACCTGTGTATGCAATTGGAAATTTACTGATTCTGGTTTAGATCCTAGCTCTAGGGTACAACAGGGTCACCCTGTAAGGACTTTAAATTATACCACCGGTTCATAAACCTCACTGTTACCTGCCGTCTCCAGTCAAACTTTGACAGAAATGATGCTTTGACGGGTTTACTGTTCTGCCAGCAGGAGGGCTTCAGGCGTTTCACTTTCTCAGTGACGCTTTGCTAGCTGACTTTTTACTCGCTTATGATGTAAACTTAAATAATTTGGATAGATTTTTTGGCATCACTTGACAGTCATATAAATGTGTTACGCGTACCCACATAATGCATTATGATGCATTCATTAGGTATTATTACCATGGCTATAAAATATTATATATAAATCATATACAAATTATATATAAATATTATTGAACATTTATTTAAAAATGCCTAACACAAAATAGTCATGCTTATTGTGTATCTCGAATGCTCTCATCTACAATGTACAATGAACTCCTTCATAATGCATTATGCTGACCATTATAACTCATCATGGACTGTATAGTGCATTATAGATGAGAGCATTCATAATGCATAATAAACATGGCCATAATGTGTTATGTCTTTTTTATAAATATGTATCGTCATGTTTATAATGCTTTATGAATGCATTATAATGTGCTATGAATATGAGCATAGATACTTATAAGCATGGGCTTCATAGAAAGTGTTACCGATTTTTTTCTTCTAATTGAATGACATTTGGTAAAGAGTATATAATTGGCTGGTGGATACATTTAAAGTACAGAATACTAAAGCGTATCAAGTAAGATGGATGGATTAAAATGAATACAGTTACTGCTTACCATTAAATATGCAAAACATGTTTTTAATGGTTTTGGTTGTTTCTCTCTATCACCCATATTTACGTGTACTCTGGCAATGCGAGGTAACCTTCAAGCAAAAACATGCGCTGTGAAAACAAGTGAAATCTCCATCACTAAAAAGGCACATTCACGCCATCTGCCAGTGTTCAACTCAGGGCAAAATCACGGTCATCTGCAGCTCTGGCGAGAGGCCCGATTCTCTACAGACGAACTATTCCAGTAGTCATGTGCTGGGTTCTTACTGTTATCATACAAAGCAAATGAAAAGCAGGAAACTGACCAATAAGAAAAATCACACAAAGGAATGTCCCTGGTTTTGTTTTATCGGCACGATAAAAACCTCCATGAGGGGTGGAAACGGAAAAAAACACAAGCCTCCCTCAGGTCGGAGAGACTTCCATAAATAGCCTATATGGGTTGCTGTGACTCAGCGTTATTGCATTATAGGACGTATGTCATGGAAAACCAGTCCACACAGGGAGTGACAGCTTGACTGTCCATTTTCCAAAGTCCTTCCCTTATTGTGTGCTGGCAAAGGCTGGTCACTCGCCTGTGTAACTTATGTGATGCGCAGTGTTGATGCGCAGCTCCTACAATCTCCATTTCTGTCTTGGGTTTGTGTCAGTAGCACACTGATATCACTAGTATTCACAGTTCAGATTTAGCAGAATTTAGCATCTAATCCCCAACACAAACACACACATACACAGACTAAAGCTTCCATCAGAGCACACCATCATGTTCAAAGACCTGTAGTGAACGCTGACTTGACATTTCTGCTCGTTGTCATTACATTATTGTAGAATACAAACACAATGATTAATATGCTGCTACCTTTTGGCTTCTTCTGTGTTTTTAATGTATCACTTGAAAATCGGAATTACTGTAATCATAATTATAATCAGAATAACTCATAAATATGCTCTCATAGTAAGAGGCCAGTCATTGCTTTCATATATATCCATGCAGAAAGGTTCAAATATATAGCAATAACAGTGTTTCCTGCTGCACTTGAAGCATCTCCTCCTGTTTCCATACTCACTGTATGACAAAGCAGCCTAGTGACAGAGGGCACAGGTAGGCTGCCTTCTGAACCACCCCGACACACCCAGGTGGTAGAAAATGCACACCTTAGGGCAGCTTGTGCCAAGAACGTACCTTTCGCCATTCAAATATACTTTAATGTCCTTCAAGTGGTTTCCAGGAAATTTCAGGGAGTGGGTACAAGAGGCCTATCAAAGGAAAACAGATCACTGGTGGAGCTAATCTGAACTGCTACAAAAAAACCATAAACTGCACATGTGTAAATTTGTACAGTGTGATTGATAGGACATAGCTCCTTCAGAAACGTGAGACAGTGCACATGCGTTCCCGCTTTGTTTTGTGGGGAATTCTGGATCCATGCTTAATCTGTTTAGCTGTTACTCACTGATCAAAAAGAAATAAAATTCAGCTTTGTCAGTTTATCTTATGCTGAACAATTTAATTAGTTTAGGTGCGACAACAGGGTTAATGATTCAAACCTAAAACCACTTGGAGTTTAGGTCCTTAAGCATAGCACAGGTAATGTAATCCAAGCATGCATTGTTAACATGAATACAGTTGCCAATTTAACAGCTATCAAAGTAGAAATCTAGGTGGAGGTAAGGAGCTCATGCTGATGCTGTGTGTTGCTGCACCCACCACACAATGAACCACCTCAGGGCTGAAAGCCAGGGTGCAGCTGTGTGGCAGGTGATACCTCAGCACCACACTAGTTTCAATGGAATGGAACTGTGTCAGGTTTTTTTTTTTTCCGGTGGCTGGAGTGCCAATCCTGCCACCAACCCCAAAATTTTGCCTGTAAGCTGGAGGACCTGTTTATGGGGCTCAACGTATGTTAATGTCACACCCAGGGCCTCACTCAAGGGCCAACAGGCTAGAACCACTCCTGGTGTTTGCAGGATTTGAACTAGCAACCTTCCAACCAGCAGCACAGATCCCTAGCCTCAGAGCCACCCCTCCCACCAAAGAAATTGTGATATATTAGAGTTCACTCCAACCATTTACGTCACATTACTTTCTGAACCCGTGGTAAGAACTGATTAATTTCCTGAGCTGCGGATTGAGTGTTCAGGTCAGCAGAGCCGTCCTCTTGCCTGGCCAGGTCCCCTTGCATGGCTCGTTCCAGCCACATCTTTCTGAACTCCAGTTAGTTCCCAACCTGATTTTATTAGAACCCTGCTATACTGGCCGGCTTTACCAAGAATTCAACTCCTTCAAAGCCCATATCTGTCCTTTGCTGACAAAATAGCATGTGTAAACATAATGGTCCACATTTTATTGCTGGGAATACCGTTCACGGAAATGAAATCATTACATGTGTATGCTGCATGTATGAAATTCGCCACAGATTTATAAATATAGCAAGTTCAGTCTCATGCCAATAAGGAGACTGTACTATAATATGGGCGATTCACATTTGGCCAGGTTCTAAGAAAGAGACAGAGTGGTACAGAGGTCTGTTAGACGGAACTAGCCTGCGCGTTTCCCCTGTGCATTAAGATGTTTTTGTTCTGTTCCTGTTTTATGTTGCGTCCCTCTATGTTCTAGTGTTTTTCCCCGAAGCAACTACAGACAACAAAAGTCTTCAGAAGGTCATGCCCCAGCAGCTCGCAGTCAGCTCTGTTTTGGGACAGATACGGACCGACTGGCACACAGAAGTGGCCGGGGCCTTCCAGCTGCTGACAACGATTCTTCTGTTGCCTTTAGATATGGCCTTAGATACAGGAGAACAGGAAGATATCCGCCAAACGACTTGTGAATTTCTTTGCTTTGTTTTTGGGAACCAGAAGCAGTATTTAGATGTGCCAGTACTGAGCATTTCCCTGGTGCAATATTCACAGCTCAACACGGTATCAAAAAATGTGACAAAGTCATTACACTTTTAACAGTGTTATCATCTGGCTCTCTTTCCTTTCTTTCTCTTCCCTGTTTCTGTATTATGCATCTTAATGATGCTGTAATGTATCACAGGACACTTATGTCAAGCACCTTGGGGCGACTGTTGTGAAAGGCGCTATCCAAAAACGCATCGAATTGAATTTAACAGAAAACTGGGTGTGATTGCTACCTTATGTCAGGATACTCCCTCAGATGCAGGATTTAACCTTTCACAAGACAAGACAGAAAAGAAATTGTTCCGTCAAAGCAGCGGTGAGCACAGCGACGCGGTGAGCAGGAGGGGACGAATGCCTGTGAGACGTGCCACAAGGCTGACAGTGCGAACTCAGAGCAGCACTGACGATTCTGTCTGCAGGAAGGTGCTTGGCCGGTGTTACTTCTCTGAGCTGATCATCAAAATATAATAAAAGCAGGTTACTGGCTACAGTAAATTCCTTCTGTATCTTTTATCAAAGTTTGTGGACGGTTCTCCACCCACAACATTTGCTTTCTTCTGAGTCACTGTGTGGAGGAAGTGTGTTTGTGAAACAAATCCATCCAGACACCTTACATTATTACCTATGATTTGTGCATTTTTGAGTCTACTTGTCTAGCTGCCTTTTGCCGGAAAAAACACAACCCACAAGCTTTTAAGAGAATGTCTTTGACTTAATCAACTAGAGTGAAGGATCATTGATTAATCGATGGGAAATAGGTACAATTGAAATATGTGTGGGTTCGTGTGTCGCAACACAATGTCAAAAGTGGAGTAGGAGTAGGAGGAGCGTAATCATGTGACAAGGCGTGACGCCGTTTAGTAACGTCACAATGCATTCATATGCACTGTGATAAAATGTTTCCCGCAGATATGACGAAATTCAACTTTCTTCGTTTCATACCCATATCTGACAAATGTGTTTTCGGTAGTCATGAGAAAATATGTGGAATCTGTCTCATCCTGCTCGCCGTGATATAGAGGTGAGAGCGAGGATGTCAGCAAAAAGCACGGGGGTCAGCACCTGAGAACTTGGGGGGGGGAGTTCTTAGTGGGATCAGTCTGCCAACCCTGGGACTCAAACCAACAACAGTCTGCTTACTAGAAGTAAGTCCTGAGCCACACAGTAACCCTTATTTCCTGGTTATTCCTTATTTCAGTGTATGGCTACTAGAGCGTTTTCTAAAGCAGGAGGTACAGCTAAAATACTACAGTAGCATGAGGTAAATTAGAGATGTTCTTTACAAGTCAGCTTGTTATAATGATTAAATGTGGGAACAGCCTGGATCTAACCCAGCATGCAGCACACTGAGCTGAATAATTATTCATTCATCTCTCTTCAAACCACTTTTCCTGGATGGAGTCTCAGTTTTGTGCCCTTTGCCATCTGGGACAGGATCCAGCCTTTATTGCCGGTTTAAGGATAGAAGCAAACACTAAATCAAAGTTTACTTCCCGGGGTCTGTGATATAATATTTGGATCAGATAAACCCACACAAATCGATTACCCTTTTGCTTCATTTGCTGACCTTACACCAAATGACTTTTAAAGTTATTTGACTGTCACAGACAAATTTCCGATTTATCAGAACAAAACCATGAGCTTTGCTACAGTTGTGGAAATGCTCCAGTCATCTCGATCATTTGGTGTCGGATAGCTGCCTTAAATCAGTCTTTTTCTCGCCTTCACTCTCAGAGAAAATCAGCCGCGTTTAATATTATTATAGGTCTTTAGTCTTGGCTCATGCACACAGTGACGTAGACATTGTCAACAAACAGGTGCGATCTGTCCAGGAAGCAGCAAAGCAGGTACAGGATCTCAGGTAGGGTAGACA
>JAODKE010000114.1:412823-436963 GCA_026779605.1 Mormyrus hasselquistii | reverse complement strand
ACAAGAGCAGCTGTGCCAAAAAAGCTGCTTCTGTTTCTGCTCCATTGTTCAACAGTGTTTCCTCTTCCTGTAAATTTCCACCAGGAGCATGATGGGAAATAATCTCAAAAGGAATCTAGTTTGCAGTCTTGGAAATAATGACCCTGCAAGACCCCGCGTCTTTGCAAAATCATAGTGTGTGACAAAATAACTCTGTAACTAATGAAACATTGTTTTTAGACAAGGGCATCAGACTTTAGCCTTTTAAAAAAAAAAGTCTTTTCAGAGTTTTTTCAAAGCTTTCTAGTGTACAGTTAGTATTACTTGAATTTCATGACCACCTTTGTTCCCTTATGAATTTCATCTGACAAGCTTGGAAAAAAAAACTTATCTGTCCTTCATCCTGTAGGACATGGCTGGACCTGGAGACCTGCCACCCTGCACAGCTTAGGTGCAGCCCTAATTTAAGACGCCTGATACAAATAGTCAGCTATATTGAAGTAAATCGGTCTCTAAGACTGAGATGGTAATGAAGGGTCCGATCATCTGTATCAGGGTGGCACCTGAGCTCTGTGGGGTGGTTGGTCTCCAGGAGCAGGAATGAAGAGCCCTACTGCAGCGTTTCACCTGTGGACTACAACCAAAGCGGCGTCTTGGTTATGGCAGAAATACGTATGCACTACTGAGAATGAGGGTCTACTGAACGTCCTCAGCCACCCCCCATCCATAAACCCAGCTACAGGGAGACGTTCCCAGAACTTAAACCCACGTTACGTGAAAGTCCTCTCCGAGTTAGCGGACAACATTCTTGCATTCAAACAAACATCAGTGTCAGCTTGATAACATTATTACCTGAACCTCCTTTTAACGTTAATAATGTTGAAAAATATTGTTTTATAGTAAAATCTTATTTTATAAAAGTGCTATATGTGTGTATTGCGAACACACCATCTAGCCTTACATAGATGATCTTACCCGTTGCTCTGTCATGCCCTTTATTTGTTTTTATACTATTATTCTGAGTTCAGTAGCAGTTGTACAACTGGGAAAACATTCAGGGAGTATCAGGAAGACTGGAAATTTGAACGTTTCCATACCTTAATCTTAACGTTCGGTAAACGAAAAATTTGTTAACAGGCAATGTACTCTTATTTGAGTTTAGAACTTAAAATAGTACTCTATCATAAACACGTATTAATTTCAGTTATGTGTGAATTCTTTTCAGTTTGTCATGAAGACTACAGACAAACGACCACTGGATCTAACTGAAAGGAATATTTGTGATATTTGTTAAAGTTGTAATGTATTTGTGTGATTTCAGTCTTTACCTGAATGTTTATGCTTTTGTACGCCCGAAGCTTTGGCATATATATAAAAAAAATTATATTCATCCCAACACATAACCAATGACAAGCAGACAATTTAACCAATGACAATGAGTTATACTTACTAGACTTTTACAGCATATTTTAAAAAACAAACCTACATAAGAGGAGCCCCACTGACCTTCAAGGGCAGGTTGAGACGAAGATTTTGACTCGGAGCATGATAGTCTTAAACAAGTGAGAGATAAATATGTGGTAGAGGGGGCCATCAAGAGGGTACGCAGAGGGGGCCATCAAGAGGGTACGCAGAGGGGGCCATCAAGAGGGTACGCAGAGGAGGCCATCAAGAGGGTACGCAGAAGGGGCCATCAAGAGGGTACGCAGACGGGGCCATCAAGAGGGTACGCAGAGGGGGCCATCAAGAGGGTACGCAGAAGGGGCCATCAAGAGGGTACGCAGAAGGGGACATCAAGAGGGTACGCAGAGGGGGCCATCAAGAGGGTACGCAGAAGGGGACATCAAGAGGGTACGCAGAGGGGGCCATCAAGAGGGTATGCAGAGGGGGCCATCAATACGCAGAAGGGGCCATCAAGAGGGTACGCAGAGGGGGCCATCAAGAGGGTACGCAGAAGGGGGCCATCAAGAGGGTACGCAGAAGGGGGCCATCAAGAGAGTACGCATGATACCTGTCTGTCAGTCACTTCACTGGCTCCCCGTTTCTGCTAGGATTGAGTACAAGATCTCTCTCCTGTCCGCTCCTTTTTACGGAACTGGTAACAACTCAAACCACAACACAACCCCTCTTCTCTTCACAATTAAATCACCTCCATCCCCCCCCCAGAACTAAACTCAGCATGATGGGCGATCGAGCCTTCTGTGCTACTGTGCCTCACCTATGGAATACCCTTCCGCACACTCGAAGTGCACCTCAATCTACTGACAGTTTTAAAAGCTGACTTAAAATCTTCCTTTTTAGCAGATTTTATCATTCCTAATTTTTTCGCTTCATAGCTTTTTACATTTTTAGATTATTGAGATTTTGTAGCACTTAGAGATTTTCTCAGAAAATTTAAAGTGCATTATAAATAAAATGTATTATTTTTAAAAATCCTGCGGAAATGTCACCCATGTAAGCTAAAGGGCTCCGTCACTTGGTGATGTAATATTCCTGGGTGCTTTGCCGTGTCGTGCAAACGGGCTCTCGGACGGGCTCTCGGACGGGCTCTCAAACGGGTTCTCGGACGGGCTCTCGGCATGCCGGAGCACTTCTCATTTTGTTTTAGGTGCGACCCTCAACAAGTGTTTAACTTCCCACTAGACATCAAAAAAAATGAAAATATAGTGTTTGAGGATCACAAAAAAACAGTTGTAATGAATCATATTGGCCAAGAATTTTGAGTTGTAACAATGATGCTGAGAAATTATAATCTTCGATTTGTAAAAATATGAAATCAATGAATATAAAACTGGAGAATCTTTCTCCTACCAAAAAAAATACAAGCGATAACAAAAGTTTTTTGGGTACAATGGGCTGCGTCCTTTGGAAAATTATATCCTCAGCTATGCTATGGGATCATTCCACACGTGACAGCGGAAAGTTTAAGCTGCAGCGTTCGGGGGGAGGCTCAAGCCATCAGTAGGTCGGAGGCCACATATAGTGCACAGAAACAAACAAGGCAGTTGTGATGTTATCATGGAGACCAGGAGGGAGTGCAGTAACTCACAAACAGCTGACTGTGCACAGGGAGCACAGAGAGCATGGACCCCCACCTTCATAGGCATCCTTTTCAAGTAGAATCAGGTCCAAGAACCGGGAATGTTTAAAAACAAGGGAGTCTGGAGAGCTCAGGAGAAAATAAGGGGCGTCGCTTCCTAAGAATTCCATGTAATATTGCGGTTTATGGAGCATTACACTGGCATCAAAGGACTCAAATAAAACTTTATCATGCAACAGCATAATAATCCTGAGGGAATGGGCCATGATCAGGTCATGAGATCGGCTCATAAACCGCCGTGCCGCCGGCTCTCCTGGATGCATGAATCAGTTTATGTCAATAATTAGTCACCAAAATATGGAACACACAGTGGCTACAGACTTAGATGTCTTTGGTTGTTCATATTATTTATTGTCTTACTGAGGGAGGAGAGAGCGAGCAAGTAGTGAATCGCGACAGCTGGAAGAGTTGATAAGCTGCCATTGTCGCAGCATGCTGTCCGCTGTCCGCTGTCCGTTTCAGACGGAACCCAAAAATCCTCTTTTGTTCAGCTCAGACTAACGCATTGTATATCACTTCTGAGTGATTCAATTAGTTTTGCAAATGTACCATGTAGAAACGGCTTATGATATCAAATTCTTCCCCTCCGATGGCATCTCTCTCGTGGCCATTTTTAGTCCATGTTAATTTACTAGTTCATGTTCCTTTCCAGTACTACATAGAACTGCAAAGCAAAATTAATATTTATTTAATCGGCTGAATCATTATCCCAAGTGTGGTAGGTGCTTCTACCAACACAATCTATTGCAGTTAATGTTTGACGAGGCTCATTCTGCCCTACAGTCAGCACATGAACCCAAACAGAGGTTTTAATGTTCTCAAATTAACTGTGGAACATCTCTCTTGATTGTTGTACCAAATATAATACCTAAGAAAAACCTCAAAAGGTCTAAGAACCTGTTAGACCAAGATTGCCAGGAAGTGCAGGAGAACCTCGGAGGAGAATGGCATTTCCAGGGATAAAGAGGAGTCATAGTGGTTAGTTATCTGGATAAACATTACCTCCTGATTTTCAGTACTTCATTCAATGAAACTCAGGAAACATGAAGATACTCCAACAGCACTGAGGTCCAATGCTCATTTTCTATTAAAAAAATAGATTAAGAAACCCCACAGCAGAAATAGTCATACTAAACTCTTCTATACTTATAAGCAAACCTCAAAGTATGCGAGCAAGCTTATTACAGCAGAAGTATGTGTCGTGATGGTTCAGGAAGTTTCCCTGGATCCAGTCCAAGTTGGTATCATGCAGTTGGACCCTCAAGAATTAACCGGAAATTCTTCAGTAAATGTCCAACCATCTATCATCCAACCACTTAACCTGGTCCCATATTCTGCAGTGTGGATAAGGTAAAAGGCTGGGGTACATCCTGGGCGGGATGCCAGTCCATCACAGGGCACGGGTCTCGGGTACATCCTGGATGGGACGCCAGTCCATCACAGGGCACAGGGCTTGGGTACATCCTGGGCGGGACGCCAGTCCATCACAGGGCACGGGTCTCTGGTACATCTTGGATGGGACGCCAGTCCATCACAGGGCACGGGGCTCGGGTACGTCTAGTTAGTCTTCAGTTAGTCTGAATGCATGTCCTTGTACAGAGGGAGGCAGCTGGTGTAACTGAAGGAAACCCATGCAAGATAGTCAGAACACGCCGACTCCCCACACACAACTGGGAAGTTGGATTCAAATCTAAAACTTTGAAGTGTGAGGCAATAGTACTTCCCAAAAAGCCACACCTTTAGTAAATGTCCATCTTTATCAATATGCTACCCAAAACAGAGTTGGTGAAAGGATGTCATATGCACTATGGCTCTTGTTCATTTATCCATCCATCTTCTGTAGTCACTCCTCCTTTTCAGGGTTGCAGGGGGTCTGGAGCCTATCAGGACAGGGCAGGGAACAGCTTAGGATGGGGCACCAACACATCGCAGGGCACACTCCACAATTTGGAGTCTCCAATTAACCTCAGTCGGTGACTGGAGTACCTGGTGGGAGCCCCATGAAGGGGGACATGCAAATTCCACACATATGGAGCCATCACAGAGATTCGAACCCTCATCCCAGAGGTGTAAGGCAACAGTGCTAGCCACTTCACCAGCATGCCACTCCTCCATTGTCCTTTCATTAAGTAACCCATTGCTGTAGTATGTCAATTTCCTGTGCTTTTACTACAAAAGCATTACTACAAACACAGATTTGCTAGTCAAGTGACAAATTAACTACAACATCATTCACAGGCGACACATCGACACTCTCTGGTGTGAAAGTCATACAATGAAACACAACCTATGTTCATCCGAAACGTGGAGAGCTGTGTGGGAGGGAGGTAGCATTCGCGACATGAGTAACCAGCCTCATCTGTCTTCCGTAACTGCGAACTCAGTGCAGGTTCCTGGTGAGCTGGAACCCCCATGAAGCAGGAGTGACGCCAGTATTTTGTGAATAGAATGTTACCATGATCCATGGTGTAGCAGTGTAGCAGTTTGCATGATAATACAAAATGACAGTTTGTCAATTGATATAATTATTCATATTGTTTTGAATTTGTGAGATATTATATAACTTATTGAAAAAAAAATCAAAATGAGAGGTTAACAAGGTGACTTGATAACAATGTTGCCTCACATTGGCACCACAGATTTCCCCATAGTGGCGAGTGTGGGAGCTGCCATCTGGGATATGCCCTGCACTGTGCCTCAGGCTCACATTCTCAGGTCACCCAGACCCTGGGCCAATCCTGGTACAAAACAGACAACATTAAAGTCAACATATATGAGCTCTCTCATTTGTGGGGAAAAATGAATGTTACATTATTAGTACTGGTTACTTCATGTATAACGTGTTCAATCCATTATTGTAATAAAGTAAATGTGATATTACAAGATGAATGCATCGATTAGCGGTATAATGGCATTGACAGAATCTTTCAGTTACTGTTTTCTTCCATCTTAAAATAATTTTAAAGAAATTATGAAGCTGCTTCTCAACTGTGTTTTAAATTCGACTCTAAATAAACGTGACATTGTAACAAATCTGGCACCTGGGGTGAAACGTCACAGTCATGCCTAGCGGGGTGACCTCAGAGCTTTTGCGTCACCAGGTATCTGTTTCTGTGGCTGGCAGTGGGCGTGTCCAGCGTGGTGGGGAACGAGCCAATAAAATGCCAAACTGTCTGGAGTGGGACGGCGCTTTCATCAAACGTATTTAAGTTCGAAGCGCGTCGGTGAGCCCGTTCTTAAGGTATCACCTTTTTCACGTTAGCTTTTATTTGTGATGAAATGACGTGGGTTACCGCTCATTTACTGTTATAAGTCGTTTCGTAGTATTCTTTTGGTTTGTTACTGCTAAGTGCCACTGAGATCTTCCAGCTTTCGGCGTTGCTGTTTGTGGGATCTGTTATCCTGTGAAGGAATCCATTGCTAAGACGTGTGAGCGCTGCATTGACGAGTGAGTAGATTGCGTGTGGCTACCATTCACTTGCATCGATTATTTTTTTAAACAAGAAACTGAATGGGTCTTTTATGGTTTTTTTCCAGATGTAGAATGGACAGCGACGATCTAACGAAGTTGTGGTATATTTGGTGAGTTTCTTTAAAAATTCTTGCAGTCACTTTTGGTGGTTTCCTCTTTAGTTTTGTAATCACCCAGTCAGATTAATGACACCTTTTTTTATTTATTAAAAATTAACAAACTGACTGCTGCGTTATAACTAAATGTCCAGCAATCGGACGCGTGTATTTGCGCATCTGTCGTAGATTTAAGTTAAATTTGTTTTTTTTTTTTTTTTTCCTTTAGGTTTATCTTAATAATAATGGGCACCCTGCTCATGTGCGGAATCATCGCCGGCTGTGTGAAGATGTGCTGCAGGTCCAGCAAGCCGCCGGTGCCCACATACCCTGGGCAGCGTTTCGAGGTGGCGGTCATCGATGTGGAAAACAGAAGTGCCTTGAGCAGCATAAGCACCATGTCCTGTAAGCTTCGCCACTTCTTTTGGCTACAGATTCTAAAGGGTGCCGTTCATTGGTGTTTTTCATCTGGGTGCTTGCAAAACTATACATTGTATTGTAACAAAATGCTTTGATTTTTGATTTTAAGTAATATAGATTAATGCCTTGCTTGCGACTGATTTTTAATGGAACCAAACTCCACCCTCAGCTTTCTCCCACCATCTTCCTGGTGAACCTTCACCCCGAATCTTCACTGCAGGGCTGAGAAGCCCCCTCTCACCTCCACCGTACAGTCTGTATGCCATGGAGAACCCTCCGCAATACGACGAAGCACTGAAAATGCCCGCTGACAAGACTGTCGCTGTGCCCAGGGCCCTGGAGGACCCCCACGCGGCCCCAGAGCCCTCTGGGGTGCAGGAGTCGGTGGACGTGGTCGACAGACGGCAGCCCGCTGGGGACAACCCCCCGCAATCAGAATCTCAGAATGCTACATCGTATGAAGAGGAAGAACCCCCAGAATATCACCTGTATGACCCGATGGCAGAGGAGAACTTCACTGAAATAAGCTTGGCGGAGCCCTGATGTACACACCCAGGATACGCTTTAAGCCAGGCCCATTGGCTGCAGCACTCTTATCTGCCCTCTCAGTTGCTCAGCAGACCTGTTTATAATCCTTCCATACCGCTGGATAACTTAAGTGAAGAAATTAAGGAAGTAGCAGACAAATCAGGGTACGGAAGACAGAAACCTTTCTGGGGTTTAACCCAGCGACCTTCTGGTCAGTTCAGTTCCTTCACCACACTTGCTGCTTTCTGCCTGTGGCGCAGGACGGGTCGGTAACCCCTGAAGTCTGGCACTATCTGGAAGGGTGTGACAATTCTGAAATTCACAGTGGAAAGAGAAACCTTTTACTCCATGATTTGAAGAGACGTTCAGGCACCAGCCAGTGGCTGCATATTGTGAACGCCACCCTGCCCCTCATTAACCTTGAAGTGTTTTGCCAGCAACTGGTTGTTCTTGCTCAGCTGCGGCTGTTTTTGCCGCCGTTTACAGTTATGGTTGCCTGGAGTTCACATGACCGCAGTTGTTGCTTGGATGAAGGGTGAAAACGGAGGACTGGCCTGTAACTTCCTCGTCTGATTATAAGAAGCAATGAGAAATAAGCACTTGTACATTTACAGCTTTCTTCTCTTGCGAATCTGCTGTAATTGCAAGTTGGACAAAGCAACGGGGCCTTATTGAAGTTCTCTGACTGCTGACATTTTCAGGGATTAAGCTAATGCGACAATGAACTGCTGGCTGTTAACTTTTAATTCTTGGAAATAGAAACTTGTTTCTTATTTAAAACTTGCACATATCATTAAAGCACTATTTACTGAAACAGTGTAGCCAGCAGTTAATTTTATATTGATTTTCAGTTTTAAATTGTAATTTTACACTTGTGTGGATACTTTTATTTATTGAGATGTTTGTAAGTTTTGTACATTTTTAAACGTCTTTTTCCAGTCCTACAGTAGCACATTCATTCTGGGGGAGAACTAAACAATAGGGAAGCATTAAAATGTTTTAAACGGTTGGTCTTTGAAAATGACAAGTAGACATTTAGTTCACTATGGGGAAATGTAGGAGAAATATACCGGCTTTTAACATTTTATTTCATGTGGCTGCAGAGTCACAGGCAAGGTCATAAGTATGCAAAACCAGGGATTTAAAATATCGATCAGCCCCTAATTTACTAATAGATAATGCTTATTGGCTTCATAGTGACCCTTCTTAGGGCAGAAGTGGGCTGACTGTCTTTAGAACCCACCCATCTTTCACGATGGGCTATAAAACAAGGGGCAAGAACCCAATACGATTTGAGCACATCAGAAAAGTCTTAGAGTTTTAGGTTGCCAAGGTAATCGTCCTATTATCCTGCGCCCTACCTGTAGGGTTTAGCCGCAAGTGGCCTGTGGGTCGGGTGATTTTTGCCGCAAGAGAAAGTGCCGTAAACCATGCGTTTAAAGTGCGCATGTTGTGGACATCAATTCAGTGACACTAGGATACAGGACGGATGTTTATGCATTCAGGAAAAATTGGCTTGAGTCAGAAACCAGATTAATAATCAAACGGCCAAAGATAGACGAGCTCCTCTGGCACACGGCGCTACGGCACTGGCCACCTCGTAATTCTCTGGTCCTTTCACTTCATCCGAACTGGTGGAACTGGAGGTTGTGCTATCAAAAACGCCCTGTGGCTTCAATTTTATGTATACTCTTATGACATGCTTATTGTAGTGTAAAATCTACAGTTGGGTAAGTATGGAAGAGAGAGCAGTTTAATTCTGACTCAGGCTAGCAGAGATAAAACGGTGCTCCCGTTGAATGACGTTGTAATATTACTTGCATCCCTCCATCTGTCTTCTAGATGCCTGTCCTGATAGGGTCGTCGGGTCTGGGGCACAGGACACAAGCAGGCGTATTCTCTGAACGGGAAGCCAGTCTGTCACTGGGCACGTGTACGCTTACGGTCTTGTGTCGTAAATCAAACTCTGGCCCAGTAACTGGTTGTCTGATCTTGAGGTGATTAGTATTTAACTGAGTTTGTTAGTAATTTTATGTCCCAGTGTCACACCTCTTAAATCTGGTTTTAAGCCTTCCACTGGCAGTGTTAATTTGTAAACACAGTTGTCCTGATAAATATGTTAATGACTGATTAAAATGTCTCCATCAGAACCTGTGGCATGTCAGTCTTCTGTTGCTCTCTGAAAGCTTACATTTTAATGGCTGGCAATCAAATGACAGTTAGAAAATATATGATGCCACGCAAGTTGTCTGCAAATTGTATTCCTCATGCCAGCCATTCAGCGCACTGACATCCCCGCCAGGGGTGTTTATGTGAGGAACGTAGCTGTACAAACACGTTACGTGTGTCGCGGTTGGGGTGCAGCCATACATATAGGGAGACCGTATTGTAGTGCAGGCACTCTGTGATGAAACGAGCCATCAGCTAAAGGTGCTCCAGAAGAGCGCCTCACAAAGGGCATGGGCAGAATTGCTTGGTACTCTCCAGGTGCCTTCGCATAGGTCAGTCCTACAATGGAGCTGGTGTTCCTGGTGTCTCTCTTTAGGCTTCTGGCTTCTCTTGATTCTTACAAAACACAGGTTAATTTGTGCATCTTCCTGTTGTTTACTCACTGTTTTGCCATTCTATCTAATTTTGTTTACCATAGTCAAACAGACAGCAGTTGTGTTTTGACAGGAGATGTACCGTGGTGAATCGCGGTTTCATTATTTTTTAATCAGTTGCAATACAAACAACCGCCACGAGATGATAGCATTTCCTTTCAAATAATATTACGGGCGAACCATTGAAATTCGTTTTGGTTTTGTACACCCGGAAGACCAAATCTTACACAGTAGTGATTGCCGTCTTATGTGCTCTGTGCGTCAAAGGAACACTCTTTGCATATTTTAAATTTAAAATCTTTTTAAGGTAAAATTACAGGCATCAGTTTAAATCAATTCACATGATATCATTGCAGTGATAAACGTGGCCAGCGTGAGAGGTCATTTATTCATTTATCTCATAAAAGAGCTCATCACCAAACGATCCAACTTTCCATACTGCACTGTGTCGCGGGTGAAGAGTAAAGATGCATAAGTGAGTTAGTGTGGGGTGAGGATGAGGATGGAGATGGGGGGCACCGCAATTACAGCTGGTCAGTACACCCTCAAAATGTGTTTTTTATGTCAAAAAGTTAGAGATGCTGGAGGGTATACAGTTAATACATTTATATTAATAGAAATTGTAACACAAAATGATTTGCCATAACTTTTTTCAGAAAAGGACGTTATATATTAGAAAAATATATACATGTTATGTGGAGGTAGTGTGAACGTGTGTGTGAACAGTGCTGGGTCCCTGTGTCAGGTTGGCACCCCATCCTGGGATATTCTCCGCCTTTGCGCCCAGTCCCCCACAACAAGGCAATGGTGGCTTAATGGTTAGGGAAGCACACTCATAATTAATTGAAAGATTGCTGGTTTGAGTCCCAGGCCAGCAAGGTGCCACCCCCAAGCACTGCTCCCTGGGTGCTGAATTAGCTGCCCCCTGCTGTATCACAACCTCACATATGGATTAAATGCAGTGGATATATTTCTTTGTGGTGTGTCAACAATGACAATTAAATTCTAGTTCAAGCAGGTATGGATGAATAGAAATGTATATTTTGGGAAACTCCTCTGACACTTTTCCGCATCATTTTCCGCATCAGTTTAATATAAATATACAATGTTTAATATAAATGTTTGGTTAAAATATTTGGTTTCTCTAAATTGCCCATAGTGTATGATTACGTGTTGGTCTGTTCCCTGGAGTCCTGTTCAGGGCGCCCCCTACCGGCTGCCTTAGGTTTCCTGAGGTAAGTTCCAGCCTCACTACGATCTAGCAGTGGACAACGAGCAGGGGCGAGCAGTCTCATCCGCAAAGGGCTGATGTGTATGCAGGATTTTGGGATAACCTTTAGCACCAGCAGTGGTTTTTAAATCGGGGAGCGTCGATACTGACAGGAGCCGTTTGCGTTGAGTTACTAATGCTGCTCTTTACTGATGGCTTGCATAGTGCGCCCCCTGCTGGCGGGCTTTAGCATCTTGGAGCCGAATATCCAGGAAGCGACTTAAAACAAACGAGGAAATAGTGAAGCCAAAACGGAAAATTTAGTGATTGGGCTGTTGGTTCAGCTGCCAAAAATCCACTTAAGGGAGTATGCTATTCTATGCCAGGGTACCGCTATGATCTACCTGCCGATCAGTCATGCAGAGTTATACGGTCAATGACGATACGGACTGTAACTGTCGACGGTATGACGAAACGCAGTCCAGGTGATTTCCATAATGCATTGACAGTATGCTGTGCTTAAAACGATGAAGTGGAATTTCATCCTACATTTTGTATTTAGTTGTTTTATTTATATGTTGGTGCAGTAATATGGTTAATGTAGGCCTATAGTATTTTGTTGGTTGGGTGTCTATATTGTTACTCATGGGGGTAGTTTATGGCGGAATGTGCTTTTGCTTTGAATCCAACCATGGCTGTGTGTGTAGAGTCTGCAAGTTTACTGCATTTCCTCTTGCAGTGCAAACACATTCCGTTAGGGGAAAAATTTGTCTCAGAATTGCTCATAGTTTGCCCGAGTAACCTGCGAGGCGCCGGCACCCCTCCGCGGTATTTTAATGCTGCCTGTGGTGGGTTCCTGTGACCCCGTAGTGGACACGTAGTTGTAAGATGAATGGATGCTGAATCGCACTACGGAATTTATACCTCTTTGTAAACCAAACAATACACTTAAATTTGTATTTACATTTGCTCTTGGTATCGGTGCTGCACATCCATAGTGTGTATCAAACTTGCTAATTAGGGCAGAGGTGAAGGAACCCTCTCCCCAATATTTAATTGCATTTAAATTATTAGACCATTGCATTTAAATTCTTAAGGAATGCCCCCATATGACTCTCTCCCCCTTGATTTAGGGCGTAATTTTTAATATTTTGAGTCACACCGCCTGCAGTTTAACATGGATAAGCATGTCCATTTCCCGCAATACACTGGCCTCCGCTCTGTCTAAAGGATTCGCTCGTAAAAGCAAACGATGTCCGAAAGAGAAAGTGTCTGATTCGGAGCCTGAGAGAGGAGCCGCCGGCCGACAGCAGATGTCAGTGACGGCGCGCCATGCGCCCTATCCGCTCTGCTCTCCCAGAAACATGTTGTCAGCATTCGCTGGAGATTGAAACAGATTACAGCAAATCTGATTATTTTATCCAACCTCGGTTATAAAAAGGCAAGGTCATTATGAGCTTTGGCTTAACGTAATGTCAGTCTTTTCGTAAAATGTATGAAATCGTATTACTCGACATTCATATTGTCGTTTTCTAATCTGACTATCTAAGCTTCCGATATGGGTATTAATGTCATGATACTGCTATTTACTTAAGCTTTCTGATCATTTATTATAGCATATACATTATTTAAAACATGTACAGGCCTACTGCTATAAAAGTCAAACAATTGGTCTCCAATTGCATAATTAAACGTCTTAGTGATTTTAATATTTTCAGATGCCCTGAAGTGGTGTACAGTTAATTTATTAAATCTGGTGTCTATCTTTCCATCTTGCATCCGCTTATCCTAGTCATGGCTGCCAGCTCTCACGCGTGATGCTCGCTTTTCTGACTCTCAGGTTCACCCAAGAAATCTTATGGCAAACCTATATGATTCCATTATAAACGAAATAAATTAGCTACATCGAAAGCGTTGGGGTTGTTTGCAAACCCTACAGTCTATTTACAAGGTAAAAATACTGTTACATGTATATAAATACATGTGCATGTGTATGCAGAATCGAAAAAGTCACGCCATCCAGCTGACCAAAGTTGACGTCCCTGTCCTAGTTAGGCTTGTATGGCGACCTGGAGCCCATCACAGGACAACGCAGTCAGCCTATCCGCATGTCATTGGGCTGCGAGATGATAGTACCAGGAGTGTCCCCACAACAATGGGAAGGACATGCAAACTCCACAAACACAGAAGTGGTTCACATTGTATTTCAGGTTAAAAAAAAAAAAACTGATTGCGCCCAAGAAGCGTTTTATCTGGGATCGATGTCTGCGCATCTTTTTTATATTGGTGGTGTTGCATGTCATACACCTGCATTATGGAGACGATGATGATTTTGTATCTCATATTGTCACCAGACTTGCACTTGCTACACAACATTGTCGACACCATTGATGTTTCCTAATACACTTTTGGCCTGAAGTTGTACTGAGTAGAAACGTCTGCCAAGTCAGTCTCATCATATAGTAAAGCAGAGCAATGTCAGATGTTCTAGATAGAAAGATGGTCTGGATATCAGGTATAAAGCTGTGTTATGTTTGGCACCGACGTCTTTGAGTTTTTTATTTGGCTCCCACCCGGCCCGTCCGCCGCCTCGCTAAGGGCTCCCCCGCGTACCTGTTATGGGGCTTCGCAACTGATGCATAAGAGCAGAGGGTATCCAAGGTAACCAAATCTCCGAAGCGCTGCCCAATCAGCAGCGGGCCAGCTGTGTTAAAGAGACGCCCGCTTACCAAAGACAAGGGGACCCGTCGCTCTGCCTGCATCAGCTCCATTTGTAGCACTGCATGCTATTGCGTTTCAGAATGCGCTCATATTTCGCATAGGCGTTGCTTCTGAGTGACGCAATAAATGTGATACGTTACGATGTCAAACATGCAAATGTTTGTCGGTCTTTATGAATTACTTGTGAACAATAATACATTTTCTCCTTGAAATTTGAATGTACTTTTGATTATGGTCTTTAGTCCATAATCAGCTGCAACAATACTTTGCAAAATCCTGTGAAATTATCTGCCTAAACCTATAAAAGGTCATTTTTTTTCTTTTATCTATCTGTTTATTTATTTTGAGGGGGGGGGGGGTCATATTATTTGTAGAAATCTGATTTTGCAGTATGTAGGCCTACATGTTGCAAAGCCAGATATGGCAGACTCTTGGAAAGGAGTAAGAAAGTGGACATGTGACCGAGAGGTTGTGAGTCCAAGTCTCCTGATAGGCCCTGCTGTTGCACTCTTGAATTAACTTAGTGTTCCAGGGGCAGCTATAAAAGTAAATAAGAAGATTTTATGATTGCAGTTTTATCAATGTGCATGAAAGTTACTAAATGAATAAATTAATAAAATATGGTGTGGAAAACAAACGCCGGAATACCTAGCAGAACTGCCTCAGCAGGCCGCCTAATTAGCAGGACCCTAGGCAGGCCTTCTAGGAGAACCTGACACCATTGTTGTCTCTGCAAACATTTCAAGACAAGTTTACCTGTGCTTGTAGTTTGTCTAGTGCAAAGCAATTTCATGGGGTCAACAAGGCTTTAAAAAAAACTTTTCAGCAATCACAGTGACTGTATACATGTTGTTTGCATGCCATTTCTTATACAGAGTGTGAGGAACATTTCTGTAGAATGTTGAAAAACAAGTCGCTGAGTCTTACGTTCATTTCGTCAGTCTGTGGCATCCACTGCGCAACACGGGAGCTCTGAGTGGTGAGTTACGCCATTGGTCGATGAGAGAGAGGCCCATGCTTTCATGGTGGATATGTAGAAAGCCAACAGTTGCACTTACCCAACAGCATCCTTGAAAGTAATTGCTTTCCTTGGTGTTACAAAGCATAAGTTGGTACAAGAGAGTCACCAGGTGCATCTAACCGTTACTGTATTCCGTGAGCAGCACCGTCCTCTGGACCAGCATACCAGCTGAGAAACGCTGCCTTATGGAAAGTGTGCCATGAGAAAACAAAGGTTTGGAAAAACTGAAAACGTGTCAGCAGAGACAGTTCCAGGAGAGCTGCAGTTGTTGAAAGCCATTTAACTTTTTGTTTGCATGAATATCCACTCAAAGGCATCTCCTGTGTTGTGAGTCAATCGTGTGATACGGTGATGTACATCTTTACATCATCAGTGCATTTTAAATTCCCAGCCTGTTCTTTGGTACTGGCATTGGACTATGGAGTGTGACATGCACTGCAATCCCTTCGTGTGTGAGATTGTGTTATTCCAGAGCTACTTTTGCCCTCTGCCCCTATCACTTTTTTGCGGCATGTCCGGGGTAGATCTCCTGCCCAGCATGACACTGCTCCACCTGAGGCCGAGAAGGGAGCTGGATGATGTCGAGCACTTGAACTGGGGCACAGCGAGGGCTTCTGTCGTCCTCTGGGCGATGGATCAGGCCTTGTTGTCTTCAGGGTCTCTAAGTAACGGAGCTGCCTAGATCCCTCAGAGGAAAATCCTGCGCTGGATACTGCCGATAATGAGCAGCACTGTGAAGACTGATATTTTCCTACAGTGAGGACCCAGTGGAATTCCCACATACACGCACGCGGACCTGCCTGACTGCCCTTTCACTTCACAAAAATGTTTCACCAGCTTTTCAGTCCAGACCAACCTGGCAGAGTGAGGAGAAACCCAGACTTTAAGGTGTTTCGTCAAAATGGATGAATTTGCCTTTTAATCCAAGTAGTCAGATTTTCAATTGACTTTGATAGAATTGCAATCTCATATGCCCAGGGTTGAGAGTTTGACTCCCACCCTCAGCTCTTTGTGTGCAGTTTGCGTGCTGTGTCTACTCTGGTTTCCTCCAGATATTTTGGTTTGGCTTTGCAGTCCAAAAACAGACATTTAAGAGAACTGGTGTGTCTGAATTGCCCATAGTGCACAAGCGTGTCTCCTGCCTCGTGCTTGTTTTTTATATCAACATGACACAGAAAAAAAACTAGTTATTTAAGCTATACAAAGTTGTGAATAAGGAAGTCGACCTTGTGTCTTATTTTTCTCTGGGCTCTAGTACAACATGTTTACTTTTAAAATCACCTGAGAAACAGGACTGCTGCTAGCTTGTGCCCAGAGGGGCAATACTCTGTACATCGGGGAATGAGGTTTAATGAGGCCTATTAAAAAAATAAAATAAAATCATGGAACGTGTGCCCGACGGCAAATCCTAAAAGTCAGCTGGGGCACTGCTGTGACAAACAATATTTATGCTACATGGAAATGAATCTGGCTCGTTCAATAATATGCAGAGAGACTTTCTCACCAAGAATGCATATATTTTCGTTACTAATAATTTTTGTGAAATGGGCATGTTCCTGAAATGTGAAATGTGATGTTTGTTAAAGTTTGCTTTTTATTTATTATTAAAACCTTATATGCCCCCCCACACACACACACACACACAAAGTCCAGAAATATGCTGAAGTGAATTGTGGTTGGTATATTATCCATAGGTTTGAATGTGTATGGGCCTTCTTATGGGTCGACACCGCAATCTGAGTCGCTCTCTTCATTGTGCTCATAGACTCTGGCCTCCAGCAACCCTGTATAGGACAAGTGGTTATTTAAAATGATTGCAAATCTGAAGAAACCAATACGATTCCAAGAGTCTCACAAACTTTTCCTCAGAATTTCTTATTACATCATATATAATCATATTTTTGCAACACAAATGTTCTTCCCCAGAAGTGCTTGGGGTCATAGTGAGCCTATGTGACATACCGGCATAAAAAAACTGAATCTATATGCAAACAATAAAGAAAATACACATTATATATTCCTAATAGAAGGAAGTCATAATAGTAATAGTGAGATGCTGAATTTGTCAAACAAAGAAGATTGCAGGAGAAATAATCAGACTGCATCCAAGAAAAATTGCCATGAAGATCTCTAAAGTAAAATGATGAGGCAGCAGTGTGGAAGCTGGCTGTAGCTTTAATGTGACATTAGCATTCATCTCTTTTCTGTGGCTCTGCTAAAAATTACTGTACTAAACACTACTGTTAAGTCACATATTGTCCATTGGTTAGTCTGTTCAATTAACAATTTAGAAGTTCTTTTCTTTACTGCAGTATCCAACCCCAGAGAAAACACAATTAATCTATTTGCTCTAACAAACTACCTAAAATAAGTATTTTGGTTTTCAGGCTTTATCATTAACCAATACTATCCTACACATCAGTGTGAGACCAAATGCGTCAGCTCTAATTCAAATGTGAAAGGTTATGCTGTCTAATTGATTCGGTTCGCCTCTCATCCTCTGCGCTACCGCGCATGACTGGATTGCGATCGGCGCCGTCTCTCCCACCCGTGCGTAATGACGCTACAGCGGCGTGGGGTTTCCCAGAGCTGAGTGCAGGGTTACCGCGCCCATCTCTGCTGGTTGATGGCCGGAGGAAGCGACTGAGGTGCCTGAAAGAAACCGTCAAGGAGTGTCTAGGGTGCTACACCGAATAAGGAAGACAAGAAAGGCTGCAGAATATAAAAAAAAAATACCGAGGGACGGAAAGGGACTGTAGTGAGTCAGGCCGGCGTTAGATGACACTCTTGTTCGGCGCCTAGCTGCTCTTTGCGCCAGTGTGCCGGTGTGTCTCCCTCGGCGTATTGAAAGCTGGGTTCGGGGAGTGGCGCTCCTCGGCAGCTAGCGAGCTAAATCTGAGCTGGGTGGGCGCGGAGAGGATCCCATCTTCGCTGTTTCCGGTCAATGCCATATAGCCGAACGACGGACATCCCCGACTGAAAAACGGGTAAGGGGACAAGAAAATGTGGGCTATGGGGGAGGTAGGGCGAGGGGTTCGTGCGAAACGGGGGCGACAGATTGTTAGGAGGGTGTCAGCCGCGGCTGAAAGGGGTTAAACTGGGCTGCCTGACTGGGGCTGTGCTGCGACGGGGTGTGGGGGGCAGCTGGACAGCCAGATGGGTAGTCGGGTGACATTGATACAATATTTCAAAAATAATAGTAAAATGGTGGATATAATTGCGCATTTTTTGTTTCTTTGCCCGGCGCTTCCCCCTTTAGCTTGCTGGCGAGCCCACCCGGTTTCATGGGGGATGTTCTGCAGTATTGTTCATGGCTCTACATTGGAAATGAATTTGCAGCTAGCACTGCCTTATTTGCATATATCCCCCGCTATATTTGCTGGGCAGCCCTAAGCCCTGTTACCTGGCACTAACCACGGGATTTGGAGGAAAAAATAAAATAGATCTCGTATAACTAGTTGAACTAAGCGTAGAAATATTCAATAGTGAGCCGGTGTAGTCGTTACGCTGCTGGGTGTCTAGCTGGCTTTCCAGCTTCCGTGGCTCCATTTCGGGGACGATGCTGCGGTCACACACCGGATCCGTATTGTGGAACCCTTTGGTTGTCGGCTAAAGGGGGGGGATTTAGCTGCCTCGCACGGCGGGCCGGCTAGCGTCCCCGTCGCCCCCTTATCCGTTAACATCGGTGCCTAATAGGGTGTGTGCACCCGATGCGGCCATGCAAAGACTTAGTTGCATGATTGAAAAACACACAATTTTCTTTCGAGAATTGTAGACAATTTAATGCTTTAAACAGTAAAAAATGCATTGGAGTCTTCCTGATGACAAGAGCAGTGGCTGTTGGCTATTACATTTCTTCGAGAAAGACTTGTTCCGTGGCCGCGATCCCATTCAGTGGTGATCGGAATATATTTTCCCCCATCGTCGCTGGCTCTCTCAGCCCCGTCCAAGATCAAAGGTAAGATAGCTAGTTAGCTTTACCCAGCAGGTCTTATTTCTGGGTTGCTGTGTATATGAGGTTGTTTCTTGCCCCCTCCACCCCCACAGAGAGGCTCGGGAGGGAATTTAAGTAGCGAACAATTCGAATGTTCTTCGAAACGAATCGACACCGTTTTACATGCGGATGCCCAAAGGGCAGCTGCTGCCGCCGCCGCTGTTAAGATGTCCAGCAGTGCGCTCCTGTTGACGACCTTAACGCACCGTCCGGGTGTGTTTGATACGTGTTAACACGCCAGTCGCCTTTTTAAATGATCCAGCAACAAGGTAATTGGATTTCGACAATCGTATTTAAACATGATAGTAATTCCCTCTGGATTTTTTTCAACATTTTTGGCCGTGGCATCGGCCGATCTCTTTACCGCTACAGCGAAGAGGGAGGAAATGGGTTACATGCATTAAAAACGAGGAAGCCACCATTCCAACCAGATGCAATATCTGAAAAAGATAACACAACACGTCAAGTAGGGGGAATTCTCGGCACAGAAAAAATGTGCATACGGAATATGGCATTGCAAACTACTTTGACCTTATGAGTTGTAAAAATGTAACGTTTTGCGTTACGAATTACCCGTGCTGGTCACGTCATAAAAACCAGAATAAAAGCAGGTTCACTGATTTAATGCAACTAGTCGAAGGGTAGAAGGAAAATGGCCAAGGCTAGTGTGTGTGTGTGTGTGTGTGTGTGTGTTTTTTTTCCTCTATCTGCCCATTCGTTGGCTGTTTTGCGGTATTTTGGCGAGTCTTTTGTTTAGCTTTTATCCTTTATTTTAAACTAAACGCTATTTCGTATTTTTCTTATTTAACAAAGATGGATTCATTCTGTTTAGTTTTCAAAACCTCGTAGAATGAATGGGTTCCTCTATTCTTGGCCGGAGCAGCTGCGAACGAACAAGATGGCGTTTGCTGATTTTTTTTTTCTCCCCTCCGTAGCGCCTTCTCTCTGTCTGTGAAAGACAGTAACCCAAGCATCGGCAGAATTCGGGTAGACACTCGGTGCTGGCCAGTTAAGTTTTGCCTGTAAGTTTCATGACAGTGGGCCATTAGGTTATGTTAATCAGTTTAATATCGGTGATGAAATAATGAAGCCTATCGGTCTTTTTAAACCGGGGATATTTGGGGCAACACCAAAGAGGATGTTTGCATATTTCATCCTGAACTCTAGCGATTGCGAAATAAAATGTTTCAAATGTTAAGCTGCTTGACGGATCCTTTAACGCAGTTTATATTGCACTTTTAAAACAACACTGTTTGATGTCTAAAATGTTAAATTATAAATCTGGTGGGACATTTGCATCGTTTAATTCGAAACGCGTTACATTTTCTTTAATACAGCTGAAATGTTTTTATTTACAATTTTTAATAAATGCTATATTAATTGGTATATATAATTTTGGTAAAGCATCAAGTATGAGTTTTATTTGAACACTGGTTAGACACTGTCAGAATTAGGTGTGATAAATCATAAGCACTGCTTTACATTTCCTGTCACATTTCTTTTGTTGAAAGCCAGACCATCCCCTGGCGTTTCTCACCATGCCTCACTCTTTCTGGTAGACTCCGGTCAGTTTTGTGATCTAGCGACCTGGAAAGCTTCACGTCGACGTAACGTTTTGATTATTAATGTCTGTCATCGCCTTCGTGCACTCACCTGACTTCGCCGCTAGACGTTTTTCACGTTAGTCAGGAGAACTTAGTGAGGGCCAAAGAAGCCTCATTTCAGTTTCTAAACGTTAATCTTGGCGATAGAAATGTAGTATCTTTTGCTTGTTCCTCTTTGTAGTATCTGCTGTTCATTTATGTGTCAATTCATGAATTGTATAATACTTTTGGGACATAGACAACACATGGTTTTCAATGAAGAGATGCATGTCTAATTTTTTTTTAAATTATTTCTGGTCTTTACAGTTTTATTCTTTTTCAATTTATAATGAAATCAAAAGGAGGTTAGAGTGGATAGGGAGCATTCAAGTTTATAATTATCCTGGTACACAAAACAGTTAACAGTGAGCTGTGGCCTAATTTGGATATGAGGTTGGTTGGCTCCCAGCTGGTCTGGTGCTAAGGAAGCAGGCAGTCTGTCAGGTGTTTCCAAGTATATTTTTCTTTGCATATCTAACAGGGGGTTATCCTCCGTTCATTAGAGGCACCCACTGCTGTAGCTGTTTGGAACCTTGTCTCCTTAAGGAGGGTTGTAACTGCACTAGGTGATGATGCCTTCTCTCGCAACACACCGGGATCGAGGGTGAAATCCCCGTGTGTCTAGGTGTGCTGCTGTATATGTGGTGGTTGATCAATCATTAGGACACATCCATGTGTATCTGTTCTGTGCTTTTACATCTTCATGCTTTTAACCACACTGGATTGACCCTCTGCTCAAATAATCGTGATAGTTTGATTATGACATCTGTGTGCCAAATTTTATTTGACATTGCCTGTTTTTAAAATATTCGGTTTTTATAGTCTTGGCGCGTATCAGGAATGTACTTTCTGTACATAAAAAATGGGAAGTTAGCTGTTTAACGCAGTTTTGACCTAGCTATTGCGTTAATGTCATCAAAAATAATGTTTTTAATACCTTTGTCAGCTTTTTTATGAAAAGCTATAAACACGTGTGTTTCAGCCATATTTGATGGTAAGGTTATTAAAGACTACATAGGACATGGGGCACCCCAGTTATTCTGTGCTAATAGTGTAAGATGGTGAAGAGCTGCTTCTGTGAAAATCTTGGGCAAATGGCCAGTTAGCCATAGTATTTCAAACAATGAGAATAAATCGTTATGATAACGAGGGCGCATTGTTTCTGTTGTGCAGCCGTTCTCACCTTGATGACTCCTTTGGATGTGCTCACGGCATTCCTCTCACCAGCGTGAAACTCTAGGCATGCTTTTCCACCAAAAGTAGCTATAAGTATATATTTTTTCGAATTTGTTGGGCATCGCGCCCTCAGTGGTTACGTTAATATTGCTCAGCGAAGTGGTTATCTGTAGCTAGAAAGTTTACCATTCAAATGACTCATAGAACCAAACCAATGCAGTGTAAATTGGTTTGGCAAAGCTGTTCTTGGTTCTGAAATTTCTTACTGAAAGCATTGGTGTAAATCATAATTCAGCTAATTTACTTGTAGCTATCAGGCACTATCTTTTCCTAGAACATTTTGCCCATTGAGTTAATGTGCATGTAAGTGATCCCTCCTCCGCTTTGCCGCTGTTTGTCAACGTGCAGAATTAATGGTTTTCAGCCACAGAAATCTGCCTCCGGTTTCAATAGACTGCTGTCTCTTGCTTTGTCCCGTTCAAAAAATCTCTGCTAAGGCACTTGGGGCATCAGGCAGCTTTAAATAGATGGAGGTGGCCTGTGTAAGAAAGCATGCCATATAAACATTTATAGATGAAGACAAATACGCTTGCGGAGTTTTTTTTTCTGTAATTGGGATGGTTTTGCACAGGGTAGCTCAACTCTCTGAACTGAACTTCCTGACATTTAATTGTACACTTCATGTTTTTACAGCATGCCTTAAGACAGAAATATGGAAGGACGGCATCATAAAAGCTTCGCAAGGTTTAAAGTTTCTGTGAGCTGATTAAAATGGAGCTGCGGCAAGTGCTCGCACAAATAGCAGTGAACAATTATCTGCCTTCTGTGGACTTCAGAGAATGCTATTTGTTTCTAGCAGATTTTCCACCCTTGCATATTCTGTTATGTGAGTGGGAACCAATAGGATTAAACTCTTACCGTTCATGGATCTATGCTTTTACGCTTTTAGGATTACTGGTGAGGTCAGTGATAGTGCTGATTTTTGCCCTTGTTTTATTTGATCCAGTTTTAGCCACATAGGGTTTCTCTCATCACTCCCAGGTGAACAAGCACAACCGTTTCTCTCACTCCTTTTATGAGGCAAGAAACGGTGTAGAATTTCCCTGGTGACAATGTTTGTGCCAGGCTCTGGCAGATACACGTGAGCACAATACAAAGTCAGTTGTGCACACCTTTTTGTTTAGAATGTCATACTTAGAAGTGCTGTGTGTGAACAGTCCAAATCCCAACTGCTGTATGAAAATGCAGTGGAGTCCTGAGAAGATGCCGGAGCTTGTCTGCAAAATTAATCATGATGAAGGTGCAGAACTTGACGTGGAATGATGTCTCTCACGGTGGGTCATATGGTGGCCCTGAGGAGAGTGATGCTTGAATATGGATACAGCTTGCAGTAGTTGCTCCATTTATGGCTGACCTCTTCAGTCCACTGTCTTGATGGCAAATATAGGAGGAGAATGAAAGCTGGAGAGAAGAAGCAGGAAGCTGTTGGGCTTCAGTGGAAATGGTGCCGACTAGAGCAGTAGCAAGGTAGACATTACAGCATATGTATCCCCAGAGCTCAGGGTTCATTTGTGATGTTGCATGATCTGTGGTGCAATGGCACAATATGGCTACCTGCTTACTCACTAAGGATGGTGCTCTATAGATGGTTCATTGTCATTGGAAATGGAGCCGTACATTGGAGCAGCCAGCGCGTGGAGGATTAGGAATCTCTGTGCGTGTAGTCCAGAAAAAGTTAGCCAGTCTGGAATTTGGTGGGATCTTAGTCAAGCAATGGGCTAATCACACTAATAAAGTTCAGTAATGACAGAACCATAATCAAATCTATAGTCTATCTAATGTTTATATTTCTGTTCTGCTTCATGAAGCACCATTAGCACAGTAGTACGGTTCCTGCTAATCAATTAGCACTATAAGCCATGCACTAAGGAAGGTGATTAAAAACGGCAGGCTGTCGAGTGACTGGCTGCTGGTCCAGCTCAGCAGAATGGCTCCCTGGTCTTCCTGGAAGGCTTGTGGAGCCCGAACGTGACCTGTAGATTGGGGTATATTTGAATACAAACAAGCTCTTCTCCACGGTAATTTATTTTTAGCATTTGGCTGCATGTGACTTTCCACTCTGCTACCCCTTAACCTGTCTCTCTCTCTCCCCCCATCCCCCCCCCCCAACACCACCCC
>JAODKE010000114.1:368918-388091 GCA_026779605.1 Mormyrus hasselquistii | reverse complement strand
CGGTCCAGTAGAACTGTGCTAAAGCCGGTGGGAAGGGGGGGGTGGGATGGGTTTGGAATGGGTGAATCGGGAACGGGGGTGGGGGGGTAGTGGTGGTGGGGTGGGTGGAGTCATAGTTTTTCTTTTATATCCCGGGTTACATTCCGGAGTTTCCTGTTCAGAGGCGGCCATTCCGTGCTTGAAAACACAGTTCCTACTCTGTGAATGAAATGTTGTATAAATCAATGTTTGAAAATAATGATACTGAAACTTTCTAAGTTAAAATTTTAAAAAATTTCTTTTTGTCTGCCATGGGTGGGTTAACCCTTAGAATCGCATGCTGTAGAATTGCTTAAAAAGTGCATATGGAATTAAGTCCTTTGATGTTTTTCTTTGAGAAAATAACCTGTTAAAACTGTCATTACCGCTGTATTTATATTGTTTTCCTCTTTGTTTTGGCTCCTCTTGTGCCAGGGAGACATAAATGCATTAAAAACCACAAGTTCATGGTTAAAAAGAAACATTCCCACTTAGAATCCCTAACGTCTGGATTGATGCTTGAAGAAAGGAGTGAAAATAAGACGTCTGTCCCGATTCTACACAGACCGCTTTGGAACACGCGCGTGCCCAGACGTAACACGCGGGCATACGCACTCGCACAGACACGAGAACAAAAACATCGATTCATTCTGTAGCAGCCTTTTTCCAGAAACAAGACGAAATTTACTAGAATTATTTTGTAACAGGTTTTTTTCTGGCTTTCTTTAATACAAATAAATGGGGGAAAAATTAAAAAAAAAAAAAAAAAAAAAACTTGGAACATCTGAATGGCAAACTTTCTTTCTGTAGTTTCCCTAATCACTGTAAAAACAGAAGCTCTTTTAGCAGTAGTGGCTTTCTTTCTTTCTTTTTTTTTTTTCCTCTGCGACATTCTGTACAAAAAAGATGTGCTGTAATCGTGCGTTAGGCCTGGAGGTGGCAAAAAATAAATAAAATAATAAAAATTAAGTTCCCTTTTTCGTTTTCTCTATCCATGAAATAACTGTAGAAATCTGCTCCACTCTTGTCCTTTTTCATCTTTTGTATTTAATTTTCAAGTCAGTGTACTACAGAAAGCTGGATGCAAGATAGAAACTATATTAAAATGTACTGTTATTTAAGATGTAATAAAAAGCAGTTTGAGATGACAGTGTTTGCTTGATTGTTTTTTTTTTTAAAAAAAAAAAAAAACCAATCACAAGTGTTCCATTCTCTACGACAGCCTCTGTATTCTTTCACATGTAGTGCGAACAAGTTTGTTGCTAAAGCAGCAGAAAAAGTATTGGTAGATATAGTGAAAGTTTGGGATAACAAAGATTCTGGAATCTATTTAATCTTGAAAACCTGGTCTGTGACATGCTAAGCAACAGCCCAAATAAGATGTGTGCTGGGGTTGTGCTTAAAATAAGGCTTTGTACTCCGTTGTTGAGGCATCGCGATGTGAATCAATAGGGTTTAAGGTTGATAATTAGTAAGTATAGAAATAAGTTCAGGTTCAACACTCAACAAGTGAATAGCAGCAGAACATGGTTCTGTTGATTATTTTATGGCTACTTCTTAAAAAGAGGGCATTTTGAAATTCATTAAAGCTGCTGGAGGAAGGTCCTTTGCTTGAATTTTAACTGAATTTTTCAAAACATTCTAAGCAATGTCTTCTTGGACATCAGACATTGCAGCAGGTCATTTGTTTGAAACACCCTTCTGTTATATTGACTTATTAAAGACGACTTTAAAACGAAACATGATGGGGTTAATTGCTAAATGTGTATAAGATAGCCGCAGCTCATATTTAGTGGTTTCAAGCATAGTTCTGAATTTCTGTCTTTGGGGATTGCCCTTAAACACCTCATGAAAGATTAATGTATCGCAGATTCTTAATCACTTCTTCTCATTTCTGTATAAGCCCAGTTTGCCGGACAATTGGCACTTTGTTAGATCAGTGCCCCCTAGGCAGCTGCCTATATTATTGACTGGTCCTGCATTGAACCACAATGCAGTGTGATAAAAATGTGGTCAGTAGCCAGTCTCAGGGTGGGTTGGCAGCCCCGATCCTGGAGTGCTGAGATTCAGCAGGTTTTCCATCCTACCGGGTCTCTGATGACCCTCATCTGATCTCAGGAAGATAGTAACTAATCAGGTAGGATGGAAAACCCGCTGAATACTGTCACTCCTCGATTAGGGTTGCCTATCCCTGGCCAAGCTGATGATCAAACTGAATTAACAGCTTACCACAGACATAGGCAATTGTTAAACAGCTGACAATAAAGACAAAGACTATAAATGAATGAAAATGAACCCTTAAACTTTGAATCCTTCAAATCACCAGCGTTGCAGATTACAGTGCAATTACAGCATCTGCTTATCTAATTAAGACGCTTTTTTCCAAAGACATAATTGAGAAAGTATGGTCAGAATGTGCACAATATCTACCAAGTGTAGAAGCTGAATGTTTTTTTTCCAAGAAAAGTACATTTATGTCAAAAATTGTTACATCGAAGGAACATCATCGACAGCAAAGACTTGAACCTTCAGATTACTGATCTAGGTCCTTAACTTCCACATATTATACCACATCGTGGGTCTGTGTTCCTCAGTCTGGCCCAAAGTGTTTTCTCAGGAGTCCTGCTACTACCACACAGCTGTTTTCCTGGTTGTGTAGTCTGACCCCTGCAGATGAACCTGACTTTCACAGCCCTGCTATCTCCAACTGCAGCCTATTTCCTGGCTTTGCCCTGTATACTGTTTTCATTGACAACAATAATCCCCTGCCATAGGACAACTACGGGGCTTTTGCCAGCTTTTGGCATGCTGGTTCTTGTTTCAAATAGCAATTATTTTTCTTGGCTGAGTGGGTTCAATTATGCCCCAGGCGCCACATCTGCTAGGAATTAGGATACTTCAAGAAATGTTTAGAGTGTTATCGCTAATATAATGTTATAATCGCTGCCCATACGCAACGTGTACAACAAAGATTTATAGGTAATACAAAAAAGGTTTTCTGTTCATCCGTCGCGTAGATATGACGGCATAAGTTTTGATAGCACTGACACGCGGTGGCGCTCGCGGACCCTCGCGAGCAGATCGATGACGCTCCGGGAAAAGTGACGCCCACGCGGAACCGGCGCGTGCGCTTCTCAGTCCGCGGCAGTAAGGAAAGGGGGGAACGTGTGGGTATCGTGGCTAGCTGGTTACGTAGGAGTAAGCTGGATAAAAAGAACGGAGCGATGGGTTTCGCTTAAGATAAGGATTTTTTTGTTCGTCGAAGTAGAGACCGGTGTGGGGGAACTGCTGTGAAGTGTTTTTGTGCAGCACAACTACACGCACAGTTTGAGGTAAATTAGCTGCCTAGCTAAATGTGGCAGTGTCAGTCTTGTGTTATTTAATGTGTCGATATAGTCGGGTTTTTGTCAATGTCTTCTCCTGACGTACTCGAAACGATGCATCTTGCTAACACAATAAAACGCAAAAGTTTGTGCGAGCGTCGCTAAATGTTTCTAGTGATGTATTGGAAACACGAAACGAGGTGGATAACTGACTGGATCATGTTACTGTATTACGATTCCTCCTGCTTTTCGGATAAGTGTCAAAAATATATCTCCGGCACGTATTCACTTGGCCAAGCTGTTTAATGACATTAGCGTGCTATTGTAAGTCTGTTATGATAGATTTAATAGCAGAGGATATCGTTCCTTTACGCGATGGTGTTTGAGCGAGTGTAGTTTTTAAATTCGGAAGTCTTGCCTTCATTTAATAAGCTTTCATATGGCAAACAGATCACTGACATACTTGTGCGTTACGTGTCTCCAGCAGATGACATTGGCACATGGGGGGGAAAAAGAATTTCTTCAGTCTCCTGGCCAGTTGAGCAACCGAGAACAGTGCAGCCTAAGGAGTGGTCTTTAGCTAAACTGTCAGTGTCACATTTCAGCCAACTAAATCTTAATTGGTAATTGAATTACAATGGAATTCGTCAGTCGTGCATTTCCTACTGTAAATCAGTGTGGCTAACAAACTAATATTAAATGGATAATACGTGTCTCACTGCTTTGGTCAGATGTAAGATAAATAGAGGTCTCCGTCCAAAATAATACTAAATCCTCAGATACAATTGCTAAGTGGGTTTCTGCGCTTTCAAACTAGCCAATTTTACTATACCTCCGCGATTTCATTCAAAGTTACAGAGTTATGTGGTTGTTACTATTATTATTTAAATAATTATGATTATGCCTGTAGTTAATTGGGGGTGTGGTTATGAATATACACTTCTCTGGCTTTCCCAGCCGAAATTACCGTCTTTGGCACCATTCACCGCCGCGATGTACGAATAGATTGTGTCACTTACAGCCGTGGTGTTTTGGGCGAAGTGGACCGACTTGATTCCTTTTAGCCAAAAACTGTTCAGTAAATAATGTTTAAATGCCTCAATTTATGCTTAATTTTTACTGAGAATGTCACGGTGGTAGCGGTAGTAGTAATTGTAGTACTGTTTGTTATTGACGATGATAAAACTCCCAGTGATTTTTTTTCGAATGCTCTGCTTGCGTTTTAGGTAGTTGTAGCACCAAAGATTCATGGAAAACTGGAGATTAGAAATCTAGTGATGAACAGATTCATATCACTTCCTTTTGACATTACTGTTTGCAGCCGCAATACTGAACCCGGGTAAAGTCTGTTCATGGATGGTGCTACATGTAATACAAGAATATGGTTCTAATAGGGCCATCTGATCATAAGAGAGATCTGTCTCCTCTATCAAACGACACTGATATGGCTATGTTTGTTGCATCTGACTAGTGTTACTTATTTACTTTTAGTGCGGTAATGTAGGAATAGTTTGTTTCACTTACAGCCGTACTGGGCGAAGCAGAATTGTAGTTACATATTGTATTTTAAGCATGGATATGAAACTGCAAAAAAACTATAAATTATACGTTGTCACATTTGGCCTTGCATCGGTGTAGATGTTATGTCTAATCTTCAAAAATGTGTTTAGGCCTATTGAATCATGCTACACTTTTAAATTGAAGATTTTAATGGGGGGAGGAGAGAGTACACAAATCGCTTAGTGTTAATGTGTTTCCTAGCATAATATTTGAGGTTAAACACAGACTGTAGGAAAAACGGTGAGTAAACGGCTTTACAAGTTAAAAATAACAGTAATAACAAGCACAAATAGAAATAAAAAGCAGGTGTCTTACCACATAATGTAATCCTTCGATTTACGGTCATTTACGATTCAGCGGGCTTTCTTTGATACCGGAGTTTCGAAATAATTGTTTCCCGCTAAAGAATATTATAAAACAAAATCTACAGATAGAGATGTGTATAAGAAAAAATGTTTTCAAAGATTTTTTTTTTTGTTTTTGACATTTTCAGCCAGAAGTTTTAGTCATGGGTTAATGAAATCAACACCGATTTCCTTAACACCGTTTTCAGCAAAATAACATTCATCCAAGCACACAGCTTTTAACCGCGTATCCTGACCATGGACTAAAAAGCGCGCGCCGCGTGCCGGTGTTCTGACGAGTTGAGCTACCTATCCAGACGTTCTATCGAGCCTTTTTGCGCATGTGCAGTTCCACAGTTTCGGGGTTAGGTTTTAGGGGTTTGGGTTAGGGTAAGTATTTTAGTGGGTTTTTTTTGGGCGGTTAGGGTAAGGGTTTTTTTGGGGGGGGGGGGTTATGGTTATGGTTACGGCTATCGATTAGCACTATGGTAGCTTCATTCGACAAAGTAGCTCAACTCGACAGAACACCGGCTGGACGCGCCTGTGGGGCGTGGCGAGTAAACACGGCGTTTACAAACATCAAGTCTTGGTTCTGCACACGCATTGTCTTCTCATGTTTCGTTGTGCTTTTAGCTTTTATTTATTTTTATTTCGAATTGTTATTGTTAATAGAAGGTGTTCCGATTAGGATGGTATTTTTTTATTTTTTAAATTGGGCTTGAAATGTATCATTTGTACATGTTGATCGAAGGAAGGCTGTAGAATCAGATTTAAAAGTAAAGCTTTGACGCAGAATATAGGTATACACAGTTAGGAAGGGTCATTAAGAAAGCTCACCTGAAGATTCCCTTGTTTAAATATGGGTTTTATGTGCTGTTTGGAGAAGAACACTACCTTTGTTAATAGCCCCATTCAAATGGAGTTCCCCTCAGAGGGGTCATAAGGAAGTTCAAGCCATAGTGTTGTAGCAAGGAAAATGCTTCACTGATGTTTGTGTGAAGAAATTCTCGGATTAATTGTGTAAAATAACACTGGTTGACTTCCCTGTGGTTTGAATGATTGCTGGAAATGAAGGTTGCTGCCTTGGTATTGCTTTTTACAGATATAATTGAAATATTCTTTCTGTTGATCCAGTGAATTAAAGTAGAGCTTGCTGCTGTTCAGTTATAATGGGAATGCTGATGTTTATCCATCCTTCCACCTCCAGAGCAGCCAATGGATGAACGCAGAGAAGCGGCCTGGTCCTGGCGAGCCCCTGAGTCCGACACGGGCTCTTTGCCATACTACCTGCCAGGCCACGATGGTGTGGAGCTGCCGGGTCGAGCGCACCCAGCCCATGGCCGATTCAAGGGCCGCAGCCTGTCAACCTCTCACGCCCTGATCAGCTCCGCCAGCTTCAAGTAAGGGGACCCCTCTCTACATAACCTGAGTTTTTACTTCCCCTTCTTTGTCCCTGAAATGCTACCTAGTCAACATGGGGCATATTAGGCTAGAGGAATGGTTCCTCTCCTGGGTGACCTCCAGACCTCTTGCTGTACGCAACAACTGTCATGCTTGGTTTAGCCAGTAAAAGCCTTGATGATTCATTTGTTGAATCGTGTGCATCAGAAGTGAGAGAGAGGCAAGTACGATAGAGAGCCATCGTATTAGAATACCTGACTTGGCAATATATCCTATATCCTATAGCTTTGGATGAGCGATGAGTAGCATTGCCGCAGAACGTTTTTGGACCTGTTAGACCTAGAACGTTCTCCTCCTTCCTATGATTTTTTTTCCAGTTTTTCTGGTTCCTTTTGTCCCCCTTATTCCTTTGTTTCTTTATGCGGAGACACTGATGGAATGCAGCTTTGTGGATTGCGACTGTAATTGGCCGGCAAGGTTCCATCCTTGATGTTGACATTACTCGGCAAAAGTCACTATCTACTTTCCAAAGGTGAATATTTAACCGACGTTGAGTTGGCTTGGCAGAGTAAGAGTCACGCACAAGATGGCACAGATGCAAAGTGGCAGCCGATTAAGGAAGTATCAGTGTCGAGGCTTTGTAGCTGGCGGCTCTACGGACGGCCTCTTCCCTCCATTGCTGATTGCAACCTTGTACATTTTCAGGGTTGCCCATGGTTTCGAAACGACCGCCTGGAATGACGTCCGCCAGTCATCCCAAATAAAGCGGCCTTTCGTTTTGTTTGGATATAATGATATCTCTCTGCTCAACAATAGAGTATAAAAATTTGTGGTTTTGTTTGGTGTCATGATACCTTAACTATCATCTGTTGGGTAAATTTCATCCTTTGGTAGGATGATTATCTAAAGGGAAGCTAATAATTTATACATCTTATCTAGTCTAGTTAATTATTAACAATAAAAAACTGGTTTACTTTCTAAGGTTGATCTAAAAATGTTACTTTTAAATCAAACAATATTGAAAAATGATAGTGTTGCCTAATTTATGAACATATGATCTTGTAGTTTGTTGACCAAAATACTGTCAACATCAGTTTTATGTATACACACACTTAAATAGATAATTCCTTTATTTTGCCATTTGCACAAGTATGAGTACATTGGAACTGTTTTCTTTGTCTGCCCCTCCATGCTCTCCTTAGCTTGGTGGGTCGCAGCCCAGGGTCAGCCAATGTGCTGCCGCCCTGAACGACCTGTGAGTCTTCCGTGAAAGCCGACGTTTGAACCTGCGATCTTCTGATCATGGGCATGGAACCTTGGCCCACAGAGCCACTCCTCACTTATGAGTCATATACTCCCAAGGCGTGACCTGCTGTTGTATGCTTGAGGACACCGTCACGATTATTTGTGTAAAAATCGTTAAATGGTACAGAAGTGTTCGTATATAAAGCACTAGTGTTTCTGTTGTTTTTCCTGACATCTGTATGACTCAGTCACAGCTTATTAAGAAAGGTCTGTTCAAGGGATTTTTTTTTCCATCATGAAAATAAACACTATACTGTATCATTACAAATATGCTATGCATTCACAAGTGATATCTGAAGCTCTGGATTTTCAGCTGACCAGTTAACAAAATGTATCTCCTGAAGTCATTTCCTATTGACCTTGTTTGCTTTCTCTTTTCCGCTCTGTTGTATTAGTGCTCAGGGAGAACTGCTCATCAGAAAACAGGCCTGTAGCAGATGGGCGGCAATTAGACCCAGACCACTAATACAGTTTGTGCACGAAGGTCATGTGACCTGGTGCACCCCTTGGAGACTGTGATGGGGCAGGATTTTTTTGTGCCCTATGAGTGCTGGTCTAACTCTTTTTACTTTACTCTCTTTATATATTCCAAGAACAATTTATTCAGTTTTGTGCTTCGTGTCTGTGCATCCATACATAAATATTTCATCAGGTACTGGAGGAAGGAGAGAGTCTGTCCAAACTACTGCAGATTCAACTCATAATTTCTCTGTCCAGAAATGTCACATTTAAATAATTGTTCATGAAAATAAGGAATATGTCTTACTCTTTTTGGAGACCTCTGTCACCCTCCCATAGATATAGAAATGTAAAGGAAAAAATCATGACTTCAATCATTTTTACCCACAATTTTCTGATAGAAGTCTTAAAAACTACTAGGTACCAAAAAAGCTTGGCAATCAAAGTTTTTCCAAGACATTTGTAGTAAAATGGGATATATGGAATTATGAAAGAAATTAATTATATGATTTATAAAATAACCAAATTATAATTTGTGAAACTAGGATTAAGGATAAGAACATGAGGATCATGTTAACCAGCTTGGTCCTGATACCTTGTCCAAGTTTCACCTGGGTCAGTAGCTGCTGTTCTCCAATTGAATTGTGTTGTGAGTTGATCCTGTTTTTGCTGGTATTTTCTGCACTAGATGAAATATAGTTTTTGTTTTGACGATCAACCTCTTGCTGTTTATATTGCTGACTAATATCAAACTCCTTTTGGTTTCTGTGGTCTGCTCACCGTGTAATGAACCTTTTCTGTAAATATTTGCTTACATATTATTGCCCGTCTTGCACCTGTAGCTTCCGGGCTCTGGACCCCTGCGGCCCTGTGTGAGACAAGTGGCTACAGAGAATGGATGGATGGATAGATAACAGTCCTCAAAAAGGCACATGCGTAATGCCATTTTAACAGTATTTGAACAGTTTAAGCCAAAAACCCAGTCATCCCCCAATTATCCTGAGGCTGGCATGGAATAAAGTCTTTTGTATTTCCAGTGTGCTTCCTGAGATGAGTGTTGTATTGTAGGTGTTTAAAACTGGCATTTTCTTTTTGGTGTAAAAAGTAGTAATATATTCCCATTTCAGTTATGTTATAAAAATACTGCAAACCTGAATGTGTGAGGTGCATGCTGCAGTACTAGGCTTTGTATTTCTGAATGACAGGTTGACCTTTCTGCCAAAATCAGTAGCACATTTTATCAATTTCTCAACTGTATTTCATCGTGTGCCAAGGCCGTAGGATGTGACGGCCTCGGGGAATCCCCTACAGTTTGCCTTGATGTGGTACGAGTGCTGCGATGTGCTTTCGCTTACTCACTTCCTTGTTCCTTTGCTTTGCAGGAGGACGCAGTCCCTGCATGGACCGAGCCCCGTGACCACATTCGGACCCAAAGCATGCATGCTGCAGAATCCCAAAGCTGTGATGTGAGTGCACGGACCGGCGTGTGGGTGTGGGACCCCCTCAGCACCAATGAGGAACACTACACAAAGTATTTCAGTTTCTGGAGATGGGGGCAATAGTGTGTTTCTTGGTCTAATACTGTGTCTTCAGTACTTTGTTTCCTAAGGACAGCGTATTTTTGCTTGATATTTGCAGGCAAAGACCATTGGGCTCACATATTTCTGAAAATCTTTTGAATAATTGCATTGCCCAGATGTACATTGAGAATATTATGCATTTTATTGTCTACATATTTCAAATTACCATTCACTTACACACTTTTGCAGATGTTGTACTTATTCATTATACTGAACCCAGACACAGTAGTGGATAACGCACTTTCTTGCTCATGTTAGGCAAATGTGTTTTTCTGAGAAGTGCTGTACATATCAAGAGCCACTAAGCCGCTCCCTGACCCCTCCCAGAGCGAAGGCTGAAATCCTGATAACTAGCCTCCACACCTTCCACTGACCTAAATCTCTTTCCAGTAAAGAAAAAGTCAATGTGATCTCAACTGACCCAACCCAACACATCCTTCCTGTTGCCTTGTTTTTTTGGGGTTTTTTTTATACGGTGCAGTGATGTCGTGACAGGAGGATAATACTGCCTGATAAAGCACTGAGCCAAATGTATTAGCTTCCTAAGTGCAAAAGAGGAGTCGCTACCTGAAGCCCTGATGACGTGCAGCTTTTAAGGCCACATGTTTGCCTCTCATTCACTAATATACAATATATTTTCTGGGGCTTTTTTCAGAGGCAAATCAGCGCTGCAGGCCTTTATGATAAATGACACAGGGGATGTCCCGCTTGTCCCTGTCCTCTGGAATGTGGGTCCCTTCTACTGTATTGTGATGATGGTTAGTGCCGATTCTGCGGCCCAGACATAAGAGAACGGATGTTACCTGCGAACATCTAATTTACCAAGCAGATTTCGTTGTTCCCTGTGACTCTTGGGATGTTTTTGTTGTTATTATTATTTAGTTTAAACAGTTTTTTATGCACAAGAGAGTACAAATTCATGAGTTTTGTGCTTCCACTGGAGTGTTTTTTTTTTTTTGATGTCTTTGCTGTTGAAACAACTGCTGCATTTGTGTAGGTCCCTTTTGCATGTTTGATCTGGAAGAACAGGTATTCTGTCTGTGGCTCTCACTACCGGTCGTTTACCGATAAGTGGATGGAGGTGGCGGGGATGGGTTGGGGGGCTGTAGTATTACAGTGACATATTTGTCGTGCGCAAATGAAGGCTTTAATACATCCACACCCATACCAGAAACTCACTGGACCACACCCCAACTGCCCCCCCCAAAACTTGGGTGAAAAGTAATTTAACACTGACCTTTAAATCATTCTTAGTCATTTTAATCCTCCTCCTCCTGTTCGATTTATATAGTATAAAGACCAGAATAGTGTACCTTTCTCGTCCATGCTGGGAAATCCCATAGTTGTCCGTCTAGTTCCTTGTTCTCTGGAATCCTCACATTGGGAGTGCTGATTCTAGGGGGGCGTGGTTTTCTCCTGAGGGGGCAGGATTACTGCGATGTCATCTGGCAAGGCTGATCTTAAGTTGCACACTGGAGCTCGGTGACTGGCAGAGTGAGTTGAGGCCGTCCCAGAACAGAAGGGGTGACAGAGACTTCAGGCAGTAGCTTTAAGTAGCATGTTTTTTGGTAGATTCGTGTTCTTCTGCAGTCTTGGAAGAATGAAAATTATTCACGGTTCACCGCTGAAACGAGTCTTCCTCCTGGCTGAAAGCTGACGCTTGTCTGTTGTCAAAGGCACTGAAGCCAAACTGATGTATTTCAGCGTTCTGCTATTTGGAGCTTTCTGAGCGTGATTGACGTGAATCCGTGCATTCAGAGGCAACACAGCGGACATTAGGATAGCGGCATTATCAGTGCCTGAAACTCCCAGCTGGAGAAGTATCATATGCAGGAAGCCATGAAGTTTAGCCATCATGTACAGCGGCAGGCACTGGGAGACGGTGACAACCACCAGTACTGGACACGGTGAGAGGTCCGGGTCGACCACCGATTTTTGGTGTTTGAGAGCAAAAGCTGGGTGATGTACAATGCAAAAACTTCACGTGGAAGTTTGACACGGCAAAACGTCAAAGGAGAGCTTCAGCAAAACATGTATTTGAAGTACTGATTTAAAAATGTCTTTTGGGGAATATTTTAAATGCTGTAAGTGTACGCCCAGACAGGTATTTTTATATGGCATTTATTTTTCCATGACACATTTCTTTGATCAATGCTTTTTAAAAAATCCTATGACACTCCTAGCCCATTAAATCCGCGATATGCAAAACGCATATATGTTCACATACAAGTATGAGCAGTCGCGAGCCAGCTGAGAAGAAGAGGACGCAGCGTATATATAGAGAGATGGAGAGAACACCTCTGCATGTAGTGAGGTTCCTCCTGTCGCTGACGGAAACGACAGGGCCGCATTGCAGGGAGAGCATCACTGGTGACTTTCGGTCTCTGCCAGGCATCTTTGCTCGTGAAGGCAGCCCTGATAGCCTGGACAATGGGGGCCTTTGGAGAGAGCAAGAGGCAGTGAATGCGCAGGGCTAGCTAGGTCAGCGTTCTGCCCCGCTCAGGGGTAGCTGGGGGTGTCTGCATTGTTCCGCACGTCAGTACGCACAGCGATGCTAACACGTGTGCGTGTTTCTGGTTCTTACCAGCCAGTGGACAAGCCCCACCAGCAGCCAAGGTTTCCACACAGTCAGTTTTGAAATACTGGCCTGAAGTGATCTGTGTGGAAGCTCTTTTTCATTCTTTGCCTCAAAAAAAGGAAAGAAAATAGGAAGATGAATACTTCTCTACTTGTAGCGGGTGAAATTTTCACACTGTTCAAGGCTGCTTTGCTTTGAAGGACAAATGAGAGCAAAAATAATGTTAGTTTCTTCTGTTTATTGTGTCGCGATGTGAAACTTTCCCCTTTCTCTCTTTCTCAGGCACATCCAGGACCCTGCCAGTCAGAGATTAACATGGAACAATCCCCCAAAAAGTGTCCTTGTCATCAAAAAGATCAGAGATGCCAGTTTGCTGCGGCCATTTAAGGAGCTCTGCATATTTCTGACTGAGGTGAGGTCACTGTACTTGCCGCGAACACGCTTCACAAATCCCTGGGGCATGTAAAGTCACGGAGCTGGATGGTGATTCTTGAAGAACGCAAACAGGGCCAGAAACTGAACAGAAAGATGGCACCACCTTTGAATTGGGGGGGGATTTGAGAAGTCTCCAAGCTCAGATTCAATCGGTGTAAATGCAATTTCTGCATTTAGCATTTACAAAATAACATTATTTACACAGAATCGTCCTGGATTTTACCACTTGTTCCTTCTTTCTTTGTTCCTTCTTTCTTTGTTCGTTCCTCTTTCTCTTACCTTCGTTACTCAGAGTGAATATTTCACACCCCACATTTCCCTATCTTTCCCTCCATGGTGATCCCTGCCTTTCAGGCAGAGTGTGTGAGCACATCTTTGTCCCATTAGGTGAAAAACTTGATCGTCTATGTGGAGAAGAAAGTACTGGAGGACCCGGCGATTGCCAGCGATGAGAGTTTCGTGGCTGTCAAAAAGAAGTTTTGCACGTTCCAAGAAGGTATGCTTGGCGTCCGCCTGCACCCACTGCCTTGGCCCCGCCCACACCCTGTCTCCCGCAGCCACCCGCATTTCCAGCCCTGCAGGTCACGTCTGAGATCCCTAACAAGGCTTTGCGTCTGCTTCTAGACTTTGATGACATTTCCGACCGCGTCGATTTCATCATCTGTCTCGGGGGAGATGGAACCTTACTCTATGCCTCCTCGCTCTTTCAGGCAAGTCACCGTGGTCATCATGTAAATCCTTAACGTGTCACACCGTGGTCATCATGTAAATCCTTAACGTGTCACACCGTGGTCATCATGTAAATCCTTAACGTGTCACACCGTGGTCATTTTTATGTGATCTCCACTGAAGAATCAAAAGCCAAAAGTAACTTTTTAAACCTTGCAGACGACCGCTACCTTAAATAGCAAGGTAACAAAATGATAAATATGGATGTTTCATTTGTTACATGCTATTTACCAGAAGCAGGGGGACATTTTGCGGCACTTTTCCACTGGCATACAGAAACCCAAGCCGTATTCACAGCATACCTAAAAGAGAGACTAGTTACAGTGCAGTTCCAGCTCGCTTTGGGTTTCCACTGCAGAAGGGTCGGCTCAGTAAAGGCCGGGTTTGGAGAGTGACAGTGACAAAAAACCAAAGAGATGTTTGTTTATTTATTGTTCACATGATGAACAGCATCATCATGATTTACTGTGACCCAATTTTGATGTTAGCATCAAATGCAGGTAGAATTAACGTTTTCTTGCGTAAACTTGCATTATGAAACATTCTGTTCAGCTGTTCTATGGTACATTTTTAAGCAGGAGGTTAGAAATTTTCGTGTTCCGCATTACTGAGAATGCTTCGCTACATTGTGATGTGTAATACTGCTAATAATAAATTATATATAGAATACTGTATATACGTTTTCCTTCAGATAATCCATGAACAGAATACCAGTATGTCCCTGCATTTCTGCCAGTGATGGTGGTGATGCATCCAGCTTGGTTTGGTCATGCTCTCGGACATACTAGTTAGCAGGGTCGTGTCAGCATAGTTGTGGTTCGGTCTTGGCTCACGTCATTTACAAGGGAGAAGTGGCAGTTCGTGGCTCAGCTCGGTGCCTGGTGGCAGTGGAAAAGCACCATTAGTCAGGATTGACAGGGCCGGTCAGAGCACAAGCACCCGGTTCCACTTTCTCTCTTCTGTGTGCCCCCCCCCCATTTGCCTTCCCTAGGAGAGCGTGCCCCCTGTGATGGCTTTCAACCTAGGCTCCCTGGGCTTCCTGACCCCTTTCAACTTCGACACATACCAGTCGCAGGTCACGCAGGTCATTGAAGGTGAGCCTCAGCTAGTCTCTCACTTTGGGGGGGGGGGGGGCAGCGGGGCAAGTCCAGTCCCGCTGCCGCCTGCGTCAGTCAGTGATGGCTGCCAGTAGATATGTTCCCCAGATTAGCTACAGTAAAACAAGTGAGGAATCCGGTCTGTTCAGGCTCAGGGGACCTTTTTCAGAGCCAGAGCCTGTGTTCAGGAGATGTGGCACTGTGGTGTTCCACCTAGAGGTTACCCCCCCCCCTTGTACCGCCCAAGTTCTGCTTCTCAGCCAGTTTCAGCGGGAAATGGCCATGGCGTGCAGCGGTGCTCTGTTTGCTGGCTTCACACTGGGTCGTTTCCTCACGCAGGGAATTCAGCCATCGTCCTGCGGAGCCGGCTGAAGGTGAAGGTGGTGCGGGGCTGCAGTGAGAAGAAGGCCTTCGCTCCGGACGGCATGGACGAAATGGGCTTGATTGTCACCAACGGTGAGACTGAGGCAGCTCGCAAGACCATACAGCACCAGGTGAGCCGCTGTGGCGTGACGGCCACTTTCCGAGCAGGAACCTGCAGAAATGTTTGTGTGCCGGCTACCGAAACCACAGTCACTGGAGTAAAGGAGTACTGCTAGTTCACTCAGGCTAAAACCGTCAGGTGAGCATCTGAACGCGGTGCCAACATGCTGCTTCACGCTGGGCAATGATGTCAACAGTGGGATCGGCAGCATTGGCCTATTTACGGTGGGATTACTCTGTGTGAAAGTCAGTCATTCAGGCTGCAGAGGTGCCTGTCATAACGCCCTGGTATTAGGATGTATACACAGAGGCGAACATGGCCGTTTCTCTGCTGAATCCTCGCATGCTTTACAGTGCCGTGTTCTTAGCCAGACACTGCTGAGTTGACAATATAGGGTTTCCCTATTTGTCGTTTCTCTATGGGTGGAGGTAGACCTACAGTAACTGAGGATGTGTGTGGTCATGGCTCTGCTGAGAGCTGTGTTTTCTGTCTCTGTGGATTCTGGAGCTGGTGAATTAGGCTATTTGCAGTGAGTCATGGGCTGATTGGTCCCTTTATGTGTTTTGGTGGTCGCTCGGCCCAGATATGATGGAATGACACGTGTGAAGATGCCACCTGCTTATTGACGTCGATTATTTTTATTTTTCCTAAATATAAGGATTTTTGTTTCAGAGTTGAGAAATATCAGGGATAATTGAAAATATAAATGCTTATAATTATCACAAATTGAAAACTTACAGTAGTGGAAATGCCAGAACATGTGTGCTTGTGTTCTGATGCTTTATTTGGTATTATCTTGTTTTAGTGTTTGTGTGTGTCTGTATCTGTGCACGTGTGCGTGTGTGTTATTGAGGATCAGGAAAAAACGTGAGACAGGACATTGCCGAGGGCGCAGGTCATGTGACCTTCTGATTCTTCTACATCAGTGTTTCCCCACCTTGTCCACAGGGACCGTTAGACGGTCCACATTTTTGCTCCCTCCCAACTCCCTGAGAAACAAACGCACTGTATCGTAGGTGCTGAATGAGGTGGTCGTGGACAGAGGCCCCTCCTCCTACCTCTCCAATGTGGACCTCTTTCTCGATGGTCATCAGATCACCACCGTGCAGGGAGATGGTAAGACCTCATGCTGGATGTGGGCTTTGTCAGTCACCAGGAAATTCTCTACTGCGACCTACGGTGCCCTACAAAAGTATCTAATGCCCCTAAAATGGTCATGTTTGCCTGAATTGCAAATTGTGCATTATACACATTCCTCCTGTTGGTATTTTTTCTTGCAAACTTACAGGTTCTCACAGTAAAACAGTCAAAAGCCAAAATCAATTATTTGTCAGCAAATTAGAAATTCAAAATCCTGTAAAATGCTGATTGCATAAGTATGTGTGGCCCATGAGTATTTTATAGAGCCACTTTTCGCTATAACAGTTTTTTTGAGGTTATGGCTACCAGCTTTTTACACTGTTCAGGATTGGTTTTTGCCCATTTTTCATGGTAGACATTCTCCAGGTCTCCGTCGCTAGTTGACTGCAATATTCAAAGAAAGTTACAAGGTCTCTATGGGACTGGACTTTGACTTGGCCGCTGTAGAACATTCACCTTTTTGGTTTTCAGTCACTATCATGCCTGTATTCCTTTGGGCTTCATGCTTACGATCATTAACCTGCTGAAAGGTTACAGCTTTCTCAAGCTCCGGTTTATTTGTTTTGCCGATTACCCCATCCATTGTCCCTTCAGTTCTGACAAGATGCTCCGCCCTAAAAAGTACTCCCTTAGCATGGCATGTGCAACCTTTTCCCATATTGTTTTGTACCCTATTCTGAATTTATGACATCCAGTTGCTTCATCTGTAACTCCCTTACACTGCTCTTTAGCCTTCATTTTACCTATACAATGCATGCTGACAGTCTTGCCAGTGACAGTTGTGGGGGGGGGGGAGGTTCTCGCAGGTTATCTCAGGTAGAGGCCAACTGTAAGGCAACTGTGTCCTTCATCAGGAAACATTTTCCATCTGCGTCTTTTTCCTTGTCATCTGGAGCTTCTAGAGCACCAGGGTTCAAAACTTGTGCAAGCAGCATTTATCTTTTTTGATTTTGACATGCTGACAAAAAAAATTGATTTTGACTTTGAATTAACTGTGAGAGACTCATATTGATGCTTTTTTGTGATGAGCTCAACCCTCCCTCAGTATGTCATCACAAAAGTAACCTTGTAAATGGGCACCTCTTATCACAGAATTAAACGGTTGCAAAAAATCGCTTTCAGATCAACTGAGTTGTCTGTAGGTCTTGACTTATTACATTCTGTAAGAATTACATTCTTGCTTTCACTCTGTAAAAGTAAAAGTAGATATTGCATGTGTGGCTTAACAGTGCTCTAAGTTGCAAGTGCTGCTGTTGTAACAGCTATGGCTGTTATTGGAGGAGGCTTAGTCACATGACTCTTTCTGTCCCTCCTTGCAGGTGTGATTGTTTCCACGCCCACAGGAAGTACAGCCTATGCAGTGGCTGCAGGTGCCTCCATGATCCACCCTAACGTCCCAGCTATCATGATCACGCCCATCTGTCCCCACTCCCTTTCATTCCGTCCAATCGTAGTGCCTGCAGGGGTGGAGCTTAAGGTAGGCCTTGGCACAAGGGGGTGTCTCTCCAACATCTGCTTTGTTATCCTCGATAAAGAAATAAGCTTCTGACAATACAGAGGCGATTCTCTAAAAACCCTACATTGTTTTGCAACTAACACTGATAGATAGTGTTTCATGACCAATACTTTTTTTCTTAGCCACAGGCATTGTTTTTGCTTTCTGTGTGTCAGTAGTATAGGGCGTGTTGTGGTGATTTCACTCCAGGCACTTGTATCATGAAGTGATATTTGTTGGTTAGCTAGATAACTTGGAGGTAGCCTGAGCTTTTGTGCATGAAGATTACGCCCATTTGAACTGGGCTACTGTAAGTCTGACAAGTAATCCAGCTAAGTAAGAAATCCAGTGGGTAGCCAGCTAACTCCCAGCTAACTACCCTTGACTCCTCAGATCATGCTCTCCCCTGATGCCCGAAATACAGCGTGGGTCTCACTGGATGGGCGGAAGAGGCAGGAAATCAGTCACGGTGACAGGTGGGTTGCTCAGCTTACTGCAGGACAGGCCAGGCGCTCTCAAGCAGGAGTTTTTGCAGACTTTGCGGCATGCAGAAGCCCTGTGGCGCGCACAGCTTTGGTTCTGTAGCTCCACTGGCTCAACAAGTAGGGGGCTGTGCTAATGATGCAAGGGTCATGGGTTTAAATGCCTAAGTTGTAAACCTTCCTTCTACTGTAAGTCGCTTTGGATAAATGGCTCAAATAAATGTGATGCAACTAGTGTAATTTTAAAAATGGCTGCAGTCAGGCTCGGCTGTTCACCTAACATTTATGTAGATGGAAAGTTCAAGCTCCATTTTGGGTGTCCTTAAAGCAGCATGTCCAAGTCCGGTCTGTGAGGACCCCTAGACAGCTGGGAGGGAGCAAAAATGTGGACTGTCTGGGGGTCCTGAGGACCTGGCTGGGAAACACTTCCTTACAGGAAGAGCAGTGAGCTCTATACAATGCAGCTGTAAAGTATATAATGTAGTTTACTGCTTACCCATTGCAGAAAGGGAACCTGACTAAGAGGCTGGAATGGCTGCCTGTGATTTCATATACATCTCTATCATCTCTCTCTCTATTTTTATATACATCTCTATCATCTCTCTCTCTATTTTCATATACATCTCTATCATCTCTCTCTCTATTTTCATATACATCTCTATCATCTCTCTCTCTCTATTTTCATATACATCTCTATCATCTCTCTCTCTCTATTTTCATATACATCTCTATCATCTCTCTCT
>JAODKE010000114.1:317229-341165 GCA_026779605.1 Mormyrus hasselquistii | reverse complement strand
ATTTGTATTTTGTATATAAAATTTGAAAAAAGTAAAAAATAGAGAGGACGTTCTGTTAAAGCGGTACCTTTCAGTGATTGATAAACCTGTTTGTGATGGTTTTTAACAGTCATATCTGTACATAGAATTACAATGCTTCATTAAATACATAAATTAACTCCTATTTGTTATATTGTCCATCCACACATAGTGGCAACTGCGTATTGTTTACAGTACAAAGACGTTCATCGCCATACAACGTGTGTCATCATGAAATGTGCATAATATTAGGCACATGAAAATAACGTACAGTATAATCACATTTTTGAAGTTACTGTTTTGGATGTTTTTTTAATGTTAATTGTTTAGTTTTTTGGGGGGGAGGGGTTTGTGGTTCTTTTCCGTGTTTTGGCGTCTTTAGAGTAACCAGCCCATCAACAAGTGCATGCTCAGTTGTGTACTGGTCCGCCTTCCATAAATGTATGTTCTCTCTCTCCTTTTTTGCTCGTTATTTTAATTTAAGTCAATATTCTTGGTCACAGAAAAACATAAAAAATTGGAAAAGTTTGAACAAATTATTTGTATTTACATTATTTTAAATGGGAAAAATTGATTCTGGTCACGAAGTGAGTCCGCGAACGAAAGTTCATGAGCCGAGGTATGACTACTGTTTTATCGCAGGAGAGTCAGTAAAACTAAAATATGCCCATTTTTGGGAGTGTTTTGTAGGTATTGATCTCACTGTGAAGTCTTCAGCTAAATTCAGGGTGGGCATGATTAATCTATATTAAAAACCAGACCTATGTTCTTATTGCCCTTGAAACAGACAAATATAAGATGAACCTCACTTAACCCAGAGGGAATTCTTGTGGATATGGTAGCAAGGTAGGTGAAGTGTACACAAACTTAATATCAAGAGAAAAGTATATTATGTAAAGACATAAAAAAAAAATTACAGAAGGTGTATGAGGAATAAGAAAAAAAGTGTGTCATACTGGACTTTATCGCCTGCACAGGTGGGTCACTACCTGACATGTGGCTGTCGGGAGGGGGAGGGGGAAGAGATACCCAGAGGATGTGCTGTGATGCCTGATGACAGCAGACAGGAAGAATCCCCAGATGATGATCTCAGCACGATGTGGTGGAATAAGTCATTGACTTTCAAGTAACAAGTGAGTGTTGAGCCTTGATTCTCCAGTTCCAAGTCACGTATCAAATCTCGAGTTAACATTGTCTAGTATCAAGTGAAGTCCTGAGCTACATGTCCTAAGCAAGTCTGATTATAATATTTTTTTTCTAATTGCCACAACAAAGTTATAAGTATATGGTATATTCCTCATACCCAACCTGAATGTAGCTGAAGTCAATGACTTGTTCCTACCTCTGGTCTGGATAAAGACGTGCCAGCATAGCGCCCCCTGGAGCACATGTGCAGGATTATTCATAATGTAATCTTGCACAGCACTGCTCTGTTTGTCCAGTCCAGCATGCTGTTCCAGTGGAGCCCCAGACCCTCATAGCCCTGCACCGCCGCTGCTTCTTCCTCCTGGATGGTGACTGATTTCACAGGCTCTTTGTCACACTTGAAGGACATTTACAACCACCTGCACTAGTCCTCTGTACTCTGACTCTTCTCCATTGCCGAGTCATCTCAGAACTTCTGGTGTTCGACTGGAAGTCCGATGCCTGGATTGAACAGAAAGGGAGTCGGGACAGTTCCCTGAGGTGCCCCGGTGTCGCTCACCACCACCTCCAACATACGGTCCCGGAGCACACAAACTCATCTGTTTATCAGGTGGTCCATGATCCAGGAGACCGTGGGGGAACAAGCTGCATTATCCTGTTCCAATGTCACATAGAGTGGCTGGGTAGTGTTGGAGGCACTGGAGACATCAAAGAACATGATCCTGACTGTGGTGCTCACTTTGTTCAGGTGGGAATCGGCTCTGTGCATCATGAGAATCGGAGCATCGTCCACATCTGTGTGTGCCTGGTAGGCAAACTGCAGGAGATCCTGCTGGTCTGTTAACAAGGGTGATAGCTGTTTTGATACCAGCTTCTCAAAAGTCTTCATGAAATGTGAAGTGAGAGCAACTGGTCTGAAGTCCTTTCTTTGGAATGGGGAGCACACAAGATATCTTCCAGAACTGGGGCACCCTCTGCAAGTTTCAGTTAAGGTTTTTGAAAAAAACTATAGTGCCATAAATTTCTGCAAAAAATATGATCGATTTCATATCAAAGTTCACAATTCAAATAAATGTTATTTTAGTTTTGTTGTAAGATCTGAGTTGAGCAGAACTAAATATCACACTAACCTATTTTATTGAAAACATTTAAATTCTGTAAGTGAAACTTCAGAGGTGATCATTAAATTGAAAAGCTGAACCTCGGACCGACTGTACCGTATACGCAGATATGTCGTCGCTTTGAAGTCAACATATTGTTTTAGATTATATTGATTGGACTTTAAAGAATAATACATTACATATGTATTTAGTAGATGTATTTATCCAAAGTAACATACACTTTTCAGAAAGCAGGGTCACCAGCAAAAAAAAAAATCTTAAAAATTCAAATGATCAGAAATGCTTAGATGCCAAAACAATCTAAAACTCAAATTACACAAGTGTGTAGAGTATGTCTATTGGGCCACTTTTCCATAGCACAAGATGCATCGGTCAACAAAAATTTTACAAAAAGATTAAATATGTTTATTTTGTTTGCACTATTTGAGGAAAGCAGCCCAGTGCAGAAATCAAATCTGCAAATCTCTCAAACACTGGGAACAATAAGCATAACACATTGCGGGCTTCCAGGCCTGAAAATGCATGATTTGTACGAGCATTGCAATGAGTACCGTCGGAGCGCTAGACGGCAGCACCGCAGCTTATGCTCTTTCTCCTTTACTAGAATGGCCCCAACGCGGCAGGCGCTGCTTCGTACAGGAAATACGTCATTTCAAATCGGCTTAGACCGGAAGTGTGTCGTTTTGTCGGTGCCGCGGTGGTGGAGTGCGCGGGGGAAAATTCACAGGTTAGTGAAATGATTCGTTTTTTTGTAACCGAGCAGCATTATCTGAATTTATGTTATTCGCTGAAACGATTTGTTAGAGTAAGGATATGTGATTTTGGTTTAATGGAAAACCATTGGTATGGAAAATTTGGTTTCGGCCTAGAAGTATTCCTTGCAATGATGTTTATTTCGTTTAAAGATGTTACTTTTGGGTACAATGCTCAAAGAATGTCCTGAAAAGTAGAAGTCTCCCCCGATGTATTTCATATGTACGAAGATTTTATGATATGTACCCCGGACCTTAGTGAGTGATTTATAATTAGTTAAGTACTTAATCTGATCAGTTCTCCTCGTGGTTGTTGAGAAAGACATTTACCGGGAGCAGGACGAACAGGCCCACGCCTCCACAGCCAGCTGGCGTTGTGTTTTGACAGCTACACGGGCTCTATGCGTTTCTATTGTCAGACTCTAGTCAGCTATTTCTTGTAGGTTGTGCATCCTTCAGGTAACAATTATTGTTGAGGTATAGTCATATATTTTTACACTTTTGGAATTATTTACTGTGGCCGTGAAAGCTATTATGCCCTTTACTCGGGTACGTTTTCATTTAGATTATTCTTCTGTATTTTCCGCTTTTGTGAATGTATCCCAGTCACCTAAGCCGCATGCTATTAACACTGCGAATTTTGGGAACACAGTATTTCAGTATTAGGTCCCAAACCAGAGTGCTCTGGGACATTCTACCAGCAGACCATCATAATGCTCGCTGTTTGTTCCTGTGTTGTACATTTCATACATTTTCAATTATACTGTCTGATGCTGCTGTTGTGTGACTTGCACTCGTGGGTTTCACTCATGCAGTTTACCAAATGTAAGGTGATGTGACACACAGATTGATGGCATAGATTCCTATGTAATGGAGATCTGATTGGCATGTTTCTGCGTCACCCTCTTTGCCTGGCATTCAGAGCTACGCCAGCGCTGATGGGGGACGAGAAAGACACCTGGAAGGTGAAAACACTGGATGAGATTCTTCAGGAGAAGAAACGCAGGAAGGAGCTGGAAGAAAAGTCTGATGCGAAGCGTCAGAAAATTGTAAGCTTTTTTTCCTGAGTCCTTATTGAAAGTTACAGCTTTCTTGTCTCTGATTGCTTGGAACTTGCTGTGCTGGTGGTTGGCGCCGGCTTGCCGATAACGCTGTTATATGGTGATGCTTTAAACTCCTGACTGTACCGTCAATAAAATTATTGTTGTGTTTTTGAAGGTGGAAGAACGTGAAGCCAAACGGGACACCCCAGAGGAGGGTGAGCTCCGGGACAACAGAATGGAAATAACCATCCGGAACTCGCCATACATTAGGGAGGATTCTACAGAGGACAGGTACCACTGGGGCCAAGTGGGGAGAATGTACTAGAATGAAAGTAACCTGCAATGCGATCTTCAATAACAGCGTCTCTTAGCATGTTCCAAAGACTTACTTAGTAAGTACAATTGAGGTGCTTAAGTTCTGCGTCTCTTCTCTGAACTGTGCCTTAAGAGGGTGCTTAAGTGAACGCTTTTTACATGCGGTGTAAGTAGGCGCCATCCATGGGGATGCTGGCAGACCGGTTGACATTGATGGCTCAAGGATTCATTATTCCCCCCATGCAGCCGCTGCTTGGCTGCCGCGTGAGAGAGAGTGGTGTCTGTTATAAGTACAACACTGTAGAAATGCTTCAAAATATGGCATTAATCAGAGATCCATATTAGCTACGGAGAAGCTAGAAATAGAATACAAGATTAACTAACTGAATAATCTAACCGTAAAGATGATTTTCGCTGATTGGGTGTGTGAACCCCCCTCCCCAGACTGTAGTATCGTGCCATTTTATTTTTATTTGTTTTATAAAATACCTGCGTGCACCAGTATGTGTGCATATCATTAATATCAGAATGAGCTCATAACAAGAAAGGTTACATTACTCTCATAACATAAGAGAATATCCAGAGTGCTTTATTATTAACTACTGAGGTCTATTCCAGGGTACTTTTTGGGGGAAAATGTATTAGACTTGTATGTAAACGAACCTGCAAGCTCACAAACCAGTGTGTTGATATACTGTGACTTTAGCACATTAGAGAGGTTTTACCCTCAAAGACCTATTTTACTGTTGTGCCCTGGAATGAGACTCTTAACTCCCTGTTGGCCCTACGTTCTCAGTTCTGTGAGATTGAGTTAAGGCGGGGGTGGCCAACCTTATCCGCAAAGGGCCGGTGCAGGTTTTTGGAATAACCTGTAGGTCAGCTGTTCAAACCCAGGTGTGAGGACTCTTCAGCCAATCAGTCCTCTAATTAGTAATCTAATTAGGGAGTTTCAGCGAAAACCCACATACACACCGGCCCTTTGCGGATAAGATTGGCTACCCCTGGGTTAAAGCATCTGCTAAATACATAAAAATGTAAAATATCGATGACCCCTTTGCCCATTAAATTGCTCCATTTAATGCAGTGTTGAAATTTCAGCTTGAGTGGTGGGTTACTGGTACAGGTCCACAGGCCTTGATACATGCTTCCGGTTTTTGATTGGAGGGTTATTGCACTTTACTGAAGGTCGCCACGCTGCAGGTAGCGTTTGGCCGTATGTGTGAAGGCAGGCTGCCAGGTCCGCTTCCTCTTTCGAGTTTTATAACACTGATCTGCCATCACATGCCCAGAGGGGAGGAGGATGAATCGCTGGCCATTAAGCCCCCACAGCAGATGGCACGGAAGGACAAGTCACACCACAGGAAGGAGGAGAAGCGGAAAGACAAGCGGCGACGTCGCAGTCACTCTGCAGAGGGAGGTGCGTGCCGTAGGCCCGTTTAAAAACACTGTTAGGTATGTCCCCCCCCGTGGCTCGTGTTGTCATCAAGTGTAATCTTTGGCTGGGATCTCGGCTTTCAGGGAAGCACATGAGGTCCAAAGACAAGGAGAAGGAGCGTGAAAACGAGCGGCGGAAGCGGCAGCGCGAGGAGCAGGACAAGGCGAGGCGTGACTGGGAGCGGCAGAAGCGGAGGGAGCTGGCGCGTGCGCACTCACGCAGAGAGAGGTGACCACTGACCCTGCCTGGCAGCCTGCATGAGCCAATCAGAATCAGCAGCTAACACTGACCAATGACAACTGATGGCCTGTATTGGCCAATCAGAGGTTCTTCAATTAATGTTACTTGCTGGTGATCATTTCTTTGGCTCACTGTTATTTTCAGGTGTACTTGACATTAAACTTTTGTAATGCCTTAAATTGGGACTCATCTTAATACCCAAGACTACAGAAAGCCTAGTACTGGGTTATGTAGAGGGTATGTGGGTGGGTCTCTTTGTGTGTTGCTGTGTTTATTGTTTGCATGTTTGCCGTGATCTGGCCAGCCCGTATTAACCCTGCATGACACTGGGTGGGCTGCAGGGCTTCTGGGAGACGTCCTGACAGGCTGCCCCCCTGTTCCCCCCTCACCATGGCCCGCAGGGACCGCCTAGAGCAACTGGAGCGGCAGAGGGAGCGTGAGCGCAAGCTTAGGGAGCAGCAGCAGAAGGAGCAGAGGGAGCAAAAGGAGCGAGAGAGAAGGGCGGAGGAGCGCCGCAAGGAGAGGGAGGCGCGCAGGGAAGGTGGGTCCAGGTCACGGAGTTCTCGGGGAGGATTGGAGCCAGGGGCGGAGCCTTTGGGAGGGTTAGAGAGGAGGAGTTTGGCTTTGGGAGGGTTAGACGGGGGCCGGGGCTTTGGGAGGGTTAGAGAGAGGGGGCGGGGCTTTTGGGAGGTTAAATTGAGCGGGAGGGGATGTCATGGTGGGTTAATTTTGTTATTTTGCATCATTGTTTATTCTCGCTGGGATTCCTGTGGGAGTCTGTTTGCAAACTGTGACAGTGGCAGCATTGTACCAAATGATGATGTAATTAAGGTGGACTGATCCAGATTGGCCAGTGACAGACTACAGCATGTGTCTAGCAGTAGTTTTCTGGTCTCATGTTGGATTTTGGGCCCTCCTCAGTGCCGTCCCACCACCGTGGGATGGCCGATGAATATGGAGAGAAGTCCCGGCAGAGTCACCGCAGCCGCAGTCCCAGTAGGCCGCAGCGCGAGCGGCTCGACCTCCCTGATATCCGGAAACCAGGTGAAGCAGTTTCTCTTCATGTGATCCGTGGAGGCGCGGGGGGGGGTTTTCGGCCCTGAAATGAGGCCAGAAATGAAATGTGCGTGTCGTGACAATGCTTATGATTGGTCTGGGAGGTCACAAGCTTATTATAGCTTATTGTATCAGTGTTTATGATTGGTTCATGTGTCCCACCAGCTGTGAGAGAAGAGAAACCTGAGGACAGAGACCTTTTGTCAGACCTACAGGATGTCAGTGACAGTGAGAGGAAGACTAGCACAGCAGAGTCTTCCTCAGGTAAGCCCAATACTTACGTCCTCTTATGATAGTTAAGCTGTCGATTTTCAGTGTCGAATATCTGTCTTCAGCTGATGACCTTCCCTGAAAATGCTGCTTGTGGTGCCACTTTATATCAGAATTATGTGCTTTAATTCATTGGGTTTCTTGGCTGCCTTTTTTGAACACTCCTCAAAGAATATGATTGGTTATTTCTTTGTTTGTTTTTTTTTTTATGATTTTCCTGTTTTGTTATTTTTTTGTTCCTCTGTGTGCTGTGCATGTTCTTGTTACTGTTTAAGTTACTGTTAAAGTTAATCTTAATCTTAAATGACTGCCTGGTTATTGCCTTTCAGGATCGGGTTCAGGCTCTGAGGAGGAGGAGGAGGAAGAAGAAGATGAGGAGGAGGAAGATGAGGAGGAGGAGGAGGAAGAAGAGGAAGACACCAGTAGTCAGAGCGAGGGCGAGGAGATGGAGTCTGCCTCCAACTCACAGGGATCTGTGCAAAGCGCGGGTAGGTGTGGCTTGCTGGTCTCCACGCGGCTTGCTGGGCTCGTAGCCTCGGCTTGCTGGGCTCGTAGCCTCGGCTTGCTGGCCCATGCAGCGCTGCGTCCCTCACTTGTTCCTTTTTCTTCAGACGAGGTGAGTGAGGAAGAGCACTCGGAGGAAGACTATCAGGATGAGCGGGAGAATGGAAACCACGTTTCTGCTGGTACGTCGGGACACACTTTGCTTGCTGGGACTTCCACACGCCTCGGTCTCGACTGTAAATTTGAGGTAGTAAGTCAGGAAGTTTCTAGAAAAGACGACAGATTCTTGAGCTTAACTATAATTGTTATTTTCATCATCACACATAGTTAGGCTTTCTGTTGTAAGTGAAGAGTTGTGTTATTTTTGAGGATTTCTCTTCAGATTTAAAAAAATTGTCCCAGAATGCCAATCGTGATGATGTTCAGAATGCATCACAAATGTCTCCTATAAGGGTTTATCTGCTGCTTGTGTCATAGATCCTATAACAGCCGTGGTTCTCTTTCCGTCGTGGTGTGCAGTCCCAGAATCCCGCTTCGACCGTGACACGGAGGGCAGTGTGGAGGAGGAGGAGCCTGAGGAGGGCGAACCCACGCCTCCCAGCCACTCCCGCTCCCCCACTCCCGAAGAAAGCTACATACCCGACTCACCCCCCATCTCCCCCGTGGAGCTGAAGAAGGAGCTGCCCAAGTACCTGCCTGCACTGCAGGTAACGAGGAGGCCCGAGTGGACATGCATGCCTAGACATGTTCCAGCTTCGTGGGAACAGTTTGGGGAAGGTTCTTTTCTGTTCCAGTATGACTCTGCCCCAGTGCACAAAGCAACGTCCATAAAGACGTTTGGGTGAGTTTGTTCTGGAAGAATTTGACCGGCCTGCACAGCCCTGACCTCAACCGCGTTGAGCACCTTTGAACTGGAGCTGAGATTGCGAGCCAGGTCTTCATGTCCAACATCAGCACCTGATCTCACAAATGCTCTTCTGGAAGAATGGGCAAAAAATCCCATAGACACTAGAGATGGGCGATCCACATTTTTTCAGTTCCGATCCGATTCCGATACAAGATCTTTTTACTTTGTTATACTTCATATATTAATTTTTTAAGCTAGTAAATACAGATAGAATGTATGACAAAAAATATTTAATTAGGCTACTACAAACATATATAACGTACTGTTCCACCTGGTTTATTTGCAGATCAATTTGAATATCTTCAAATCAAGTATACACAAGTGGCGAATGCTTAAAATTTTAAGTTTTTCTACCATTGGCATCAGCGCAGTTACACTTTTGTGGCGTTGGCAACACCTCTTGTATCACAAGCTGCAGCGAGTTCGCAAAACAGTCCAATTAAGTTAGCGACTCCCAAATCATCCATTGCTTTGCTTTGTCTCACAGTTGTGTGCACTTTGTTAAATGGGATTGTCCATTAAACGCTATTCCCACCTCAAAACTTTATTTTACATAGATTGCAAATCGCTGTGCTACTGGTTTCTGTTAAAAGCGTAAAATACTCCCAGATCGTTACGTCTTATCTTGCGCTCCTCGTACTGCGAAGGGTGCAGGCGGAAGTCACTGTACTCACACCCACCGAGTAGCAAAAAAGACTGAGGGGCAGCGATAGCGTTCGATTTGAATGCTGCAAAAAAACACATGTAAAATGGGAAAGAGCTGTCGTGATTGATTGCCAAAAACTAAACAAGTAAGTATAGGACGTGGATCGGTCATGCATGAGCTGAATCATTTATGGTGGAACGGGGAAAGAACTGAGATACACAGGGCTCTGGCCCAGCAGGAATGGAGTTTGACACCCCTGATATAGTGCATCTACCTTGTTCTCCTCCTCCTTTTCAGTTTGTGTGTTTCCTCCTTGCCTCTTTTTCAGGGCTGTCGCAGTGTGGAGGAGTTTCAGTGCTTGAACCGGATAGAAGAAGGCACATATGGTGTGGTCTACAGAGCCAAAGACAAGAAGACAGGTACTCACTGCAGTTACTCTACCAGAGGGGCTTAATGTGGACTATTACACCCCAAAGGCTCTGCTCCGCAGCTTAGACAGGGCCTGCTGCTCCAGGCTCTCATCATTTTAGTCTGATATCACTGTGTGGCCCCTCGAGCAGGCCCCCTTGCATGGTCTGTGTGGCCCCCCGAGTAGGACCCCTTGCATGTGTGGCCCCCTCGAGTAGGGCCCCTTGCATGGTCTGTGTGGCCCCCTCGAGTAGGGCCCCTTGCATGGTCTGTGTGCCCCCCCCCCGAGTAGGGCCCCTTGCATGTGTGGCCCCCCCGAGTAGGGCCCCTTGCATGGTCTGTGTGGCCCCCCCGAGTAGGGCCCCTTGCATGGTCTGTGTGGCCCCCGCGAGTAGGGCCCCTTGCATGGTCTGTGTGGCCCCCGCGAGTAGGGCCCCTTGCATGGTCTGTAGCCTGGGACGTCTGCAGCCTGGTTTTGGGATTGGTAGACACTTAGAGACCGGATGATGCCCTACGGAGAATGAGAATGTTTGGCTTGTTGCTGTCCCTTGCCATTCTTTAATGTCTGTTCCTCTCTCTCAGATGAGATTGTGGCCCTGAAGAGGCTGAAGATGGAGAAGGAGAAGGAGGGCTTTCCCATCACCTCGCTGAGGGAGATCAACACTATCCTGAAGGCCCAGCACACTAACATAGTGACAGTTAGGGTGAGCGGGCTGCTCTGCTCACTCGGCTTCACCTCCTTCCTGGATTTTCTGCTCACATGGTCTTACGGTGTTAGTCTGCCAATAAAGCGTAAGAACGTGGCGACTGACACGCCGTTCAGGGCTCCCTATAATGCAGGGGTGGCCAAGCTTATCCGCAGAGGGCCGATGTGTGCGGGTTTTCGCTGCAACTCTCTAACTAGATTACTAATTAGAGGACTGATTGGAGTCCTCATCCCTGGGTTTGAAGAACTGACCTACAGGTTATCTCAAAAACCAGCATATACACCGGCCCTTTGCGGATAAGATTGGCCACCCCTGCTGTAATGGTTCAGCACTGTGTCCTCTTATTTGGGATTTGAACCTGCAATCCTTATGGGTATAAGTCATAATTACTATACTTGGCAGAAAAAACGCTGTCATACCTCAGAGGTCTACCAATCCTGAATTTAAATCAAAATGTCTGGATGTTCCATTGTGGGCGGCGTGTGAATTGGGTAAATTGGGATGCAGTCTAACGGTTTTACCGCCAAGCCCAACAACGAATCACAGCCATCGATTTGTCGCACCAACGACATCCTTTTCCCTCAAAACACAGCTGTCTGTGTGAGACCCCTCTTTGCTGCGGCTTCAGCCAAATAAAAGCAGCATGTCCTTATTTTTGTTTACATTCAGAGAGCTGGGCTACAGCGGGCAGACAGACATTTTTGTGGCTGTCTTCTGTGACGTTCTTGGGAGCTGCAGTGTTTTCTGGGAGGAACGTCTCACTGCGTGTCCTTTGTTCTGCTTCTGCTCCGGTTAAGGAGATTGTTGTTGGGAGCAACATGGACAAGATCTACATTGTGATGAACTATGTGGAGCATGACCTCAAGAGCCTAATGGAGACCATGAAGCAGCCATTTCTACCAGGTGTGGAGCCGTATGGCCCTGTGGCGCCCTCTGATGTTCTGTTTCTGCACACTGACGTCCGATTTGTGTATCTGATCTGCTGTTATGCCATAGCCAATGTTCTTTCACTCTCTTACTGTATCTGCTTCTCCACCTCCTTCCCAGGTGAGGTGAAAACCCTAATGATTCAGCTGTTGCGAGGTGTCCGCCACCTCCACGACAACTGGATTCTGCACCGGGACCTGAAGACGTCCAACCTGCTGCTCAGTCATAAAGGGATACTCAAGGTACAGCCGCAGTGTCAGAGCCGGGTCTGTGATGGGCGTGGGATTTTCTGTAGGCTGGGATCACACTTAGGCCTGGGAAGGTCAGGAAACTCTACATCTGCTCTACATCATAAACTTCGTGTATAACTCTGGCTCATGCCACCTTCAGAAGATCACTGATTCTGCTATTGTGGCATTTATCAGTGTAAGAACAGCAGAGGAAAGCAGAAGCCTAGTGGGGTCTGCTATCTAGAGTGGCCATGGTACGGTCCTGCAAGTACCGTCACGGACGGCGCGGTCCTGCAGGTACCGTCACGGCTCCGTTAGTAACATGCTGGACCTGCACCACGTCATGGAGGAGCTTGTGACACAGTGCTGCAGACTGGGCTGCTTTGGCGGTGCTAAATGCAGGCTGGTCGGCTGAATGAGGAGAGCTAGCACTGTCATAGCACGGAGACCACGGTGTAGGGTGCATTTCCCAAAAGCTCTAGTTGACAACTTGCGTAGTCGGACCCATTCAGTCGCATGGTTCTAACTATGTAAGCTGCTAATGTGGTTAGCAGTTATGCTTCAGGGGAAATGTGCCCTGATGCAGTAGTGGGGAGCAGTGGACCCCTTCAGCTACACCTTTATTTTCCCATGATGCACAGCTGAGTGCTGCCGACTCTTTTTGAGCTGCTCTTCATAGCATCTGAGCTCCATGTCCCAAACGGCACCCAGCTCGCAGGACTCTAGCCCACCTCTTTCGCTCCACTCCACTGTTCTGTTCCCCCTCAACTAAATTCATTTGCACTCCCTGCCTTGCACTGCACATTTTCATATGTGTTTAAGCCTTTGAGTAGCAGTGGTGGCAGTATCATCCTGAGAGTTAGTTGTGTTTCTGACGGCATAGGGTGACACAAATGTCCCCACTTTGGGCCAGTGACATTTTCATTTTGTCTTATTCTGAAATTGTGGGAATATTTGCACATCGGCAAAATCTAACGTGGAGGTTTTTAACGACCAGATCTCATTGTTTAGGGATAACCCTATACTGACTGCTAGGCTGAATTCCAGGACCGGAGTCTCTTGTGGCTTCCCTGACGAAGATAATGTCTGGCCCCTGCCCCTGTTTTAGGTGGGGGACTTTGGCCTGGCGAGAGAGTATGGCTCCCCCCTGAAACCGTACACCCCTGTGGTGGTGACGCTGTGGTACCGGGCCCCTGAGCTCCTGCTAGGTGCCAAGGTGAGTGGGACATCCCGATTTTGCCAGGTTCGATATGTTACTGGGTCAAAAAGGGGAGGGGCTTGTGTTTTATGCTTTGTGTTATCATGACATCACACTGGTCCGTTTTTTCTTATTTTCAAACTTCCGGTGGTGTGTGTGTCTCCCTAAGCTAAGCCTCTGTGCTTGTGATCACAGGGTTGCTGCTTCAAGCCCTTGTTGTTCTTGATGTTATCGTTATTATGAAATATACGCACCCTTGCATTGCTCCACACAGCCTTTGCAGGCATACATGTTACGGTCTCCTGTCTGTTTTATCCGTGATAAATCACTTAACAAAAAGGCAGATGCAATAAAACAGGTACTTAACAAATCTGTGCGCATGGCCGCTTAACAGAAAACACTGGTTGTAAATAATGTGGTGATGTCATACAGTGAAGACATGCAGGACATGCAAGGTGAGTCAGTCTAGCATTGGACTAAACAAGGGCTTATAATCATCTGTTTGGTTGCTCTGAGGTGTGTGTTTTCCCTTCGCTTCTGAATAGGAGTACTCCACAGCTGTGGATATGTGGTCCGTAGGCTGCATCTTTGGGGAGCTCTTGACCCAAAAGCCCCTGTTTCCTGGGAAATCAGAAATCGACCAGATTAACAAGATCTTTAAGGTATGTCTTGAATCGTTGTTGCTGTTGTACTTGCCTGTCACTCAGTGTGTACTACTGGGATGTGTGGGTAGACGACCATCAGCAGCGTCAGATGACAATTAGCATTCCTGATTGAGTATTAAGACATGATCAGATTAAATGCCAAAATCGCAACAAAACATGTCCAGATCTCAAATACTGGAATTCCTCTACTGCAGAGAGAAACGATGATTTAACGTTTTGACAATGTATATTTGTACAAAGTCAAAAGGTGACATGGTGAATAAGGCCTTGGACCCATGAACAAAAGATTGAGTGGATCCCTGTTCTGTTGCTTTTATTTTATGTTTCACACTGTTCAGCTGGTCCTAATATACATGCTGACAGCTTCCATTCTTCCTTTATTCTAACCAGGATTTGGGATCACCAAGTGAGAAGATCTGGCCAGGCTATAATGAGCTTCCTGCGGTGAAGAAGATGACTTTCACAGAGTATCCCTACAACAACCTCCGCAAGCGCTTTGGGGCTCTGCTGTCTGATCAGGGTTTTGATCTCATGAACAAGTGAGTCTTTCTGTGCTCCTTTGTACATTCATCTCCAGCAATGGGAAGAGGCGTTTATTCCTGGGATTTGGAGGTGGTTATGGAAGTTCAGGCTCTGAGCCGAGAGGTTGCAGGTTCAAGTTCCATAAGAGGAAGAGGTGTTGTACACTTTTGAATATTTTCTGAAGTTTAAAAGGTCGTCTAAGGAGAGAAATAATATGTAAACAAGCTAAAAATGCTTGTTTGCGGTAGAAACAAGCTGTGCCCTAGTACTGCAGCCTTTGTGCCATCTATGGAAGTAATTATTGCTAACATTGAACTAAATTGTAGGTGCAGTTTTCAGATGTATGATGCTCCCAGCATGTCTGTAGACATCTAGCCATGAGTCATTCAGATATCTATCAAAATCTTTTAACTTGGGTTCTGGAAAGTACAGTTGAAGCAGCATTTGTTGTTTCACTAGGGACACATACTTTTTCCGACTCTGGTAAGCAATGAGTGTTTATGGAAAGCCTGCTGTTTCCAATCAAAATGACTTTCAGATGATGATGTTAGGAGCGCTTTTTGTGTTCATAAGAGCAGTTAAACGTGAGGCAGTAGCTGCTCCCCTGCTCCTGTGGGACGTGCCCTCACATCCCTCACCGTGTAAAAGCATATGAACGGCTCTCTCCCTCTAGGTTGTCATTTTCTTTAAAATGGTAATGTGCAGAGACTGGCATCACAATTTGAGGAGATCGCCCTCAAAAGTTCATCTCGTAGGTCCGGGCTTGACCAGCTGTGCTCGCAGGCAGTTCTGCTGCACCAGACAGTCCCATCACTGACCGAGTGCCACAGTCATAGCAATCACCTGTGAATTTTGCACCCTGGTGTGATTCCAGCCCTGTAGTGAAGTTGCTTTGCCCTCTCTCTAGGCAGATATATCTTAGGCCTACCACTTCCCTAAATTTTATTCACCCCTGGCAGGGAGCCGTAATTAAAATACTGAGGCCTCTCAAGAAGGGTTGGACCTTTCCCAAGTTGGGGGGGGGGGGGGGGGCTTTTGGAGGACTTTTAGGAGCTCAGTCACGTCTTTGCACAGTCCTGACCCTAATAGTAAATGTCGTGGAAATGTGGCTGATTGGATTCCCAGGTTGGGAAGTGCTGTTTGGCGCGCTAATGCTGCAGCTATTCTCTGACACAATGTGTTTATTGTGCTAAAGCAGGTGTCCTACTCTATGATTATAAGTGTCTGAGCTGAGCTCATTGGCTTTTGGACAACATTAGCGAGGTTTAGAGTGTGCTGCTTGTTTCATTTTGGGTGGTGGAATGCAGCAGGCCTGCAGGCCTTTGCTCTTCTGGAGGCCTGCAAGCCTTTGCTCTTCTGGAGCATTCTCCAGGCTAATCACCTTGATTAATTAGCATTTAACATCCTGTTATTGTTGAGGTCGTCGGGCTTTTGGAAGAAATGAGAACCAAGACACCAGTATGTTCCCTGAGACTCCCCTCTCCCCCTCCCCAGGTTCCTAACTTACTGTCCGGCCCGGAGGATCTCTGCAGATGAGGCGCTCAAACATGAATACTTCAGGGAGACGCCACTGCCCATCGAACCCTCCATGTTCCCCACGTGGCCGGCCAAGAGCGAGCAGCAGCGTGTGAAGCGTGGGACCAGCCCCCGGCCCCCAGAGGGCGGCCTGGGCTACAGCCAGCTGGTGAGGGCGCCCCCCTCAGGCTGACACGCACACTTGTGCGGGTACCGTAGACTGGACTGGGGTTGAGCAGCTGTGGGTTAGCAGGCAGCTTTAGCAGTGCTAAATGAGGCAGAAGGCTGCTGGATTATTTTCCAGGCCAAACCCTTAATCAAGATTGTTGCTATAAAATATTCAGCTTTCTAAATAAGTAAGAACATTAAGTACCTTTAGATGTCTACTCGACATTATGAGCAGCTGAAAGTGTGTCATCTGGGAGGGCTCCACCAATATATGCATGCACATCATGCATAACCCAGTTTGGCTCGATACAAACCGCCTAATGTAGACAGCATGGGAGGCAATAAAGTAGTTTGCTCTGTAAACAACTGGATAAACCCATCTGTTAAGGAAATAATTACAGAAGGATGGCAGAGTGGTTGTGTGACTCAGACGACCGGCGATTAAACTGAAGAGAATGTGGGTGTTTTTTGACGCTTGGGTGATGTTTTGTTTCCTTTGTCCTTAAGGGAGATGATGACTTGAAGGACACTGGCTTTCATCTGACCACCACGAACCAGGGAGCGTCTGCAGCCGGACCTGGGTTCAGCCTCAAGTTCTGATCCAGGCTTTCCGAAATGGACCGACTCGATGGGGCTTCCGTGGCATCTTCTGTCTTTTTGGGTGAGGGATGGACTCATTCTGAGCTAGGCCGCTAATCAAAGGCACCCATGCAACCAAGAGACACCGGACGCCATGGAGTTGAGAAGTCGCCCGTTGCTTGTTCTCGGTGAGAAAGCAGAAAAGACTATTTTTAAGACTGAGAGTGAGTTTATTTCACTCCAAAGTTCTTCCTGATAATTCCGGTGAGGGAAGCCTGCTGATTTGTTTTGAGTAACGCGCAGATGGAAGGTCCTGCTAAAAGCTGTTTTGTTTTCCTTTCGTATGAGCAGGTAATCCCGTCCTGTCCAAATGTAAGAAATGTTTTGCCACAATATAAACTCCTATTGCATCTGGACTACGAGTTCATCTCATACTTGTGACATTGGACCCCTGCAGCAGTAGGTTATAATAAGGTCTCTGGAATTCAGCGACCGGGGCTGTCATCTCCTTGATAGAGAGAACTGGTCTGTTTTATTTTTCCTTTTACTACCAGCTGATTTTTAATTTTTTTTTTCCACTTCACCGTGGTGATGGTGTACTAGGTAATAGGTTGATAAACCAACGATGAAGTGAAATGATCTATCCATTTAATTCTGACCAGGGAACTGATTTGGAAGATGTTATTCTTAAAATAAAATTCTTTGACACTTACTCTGTATCTTTCATTAGTCTGCAGTCACTTTCAGGGTTCCTCTGAGTAACATTTAATTACACTCAGCACTAAATAAATATAGCTTCACTGTGGTTTTCCCTGAATTTTAATTCCTAAGGAAAAAAATCCTGAGAGATTGTGGGGAAACTATATGCCTCAGTTGAGTAGCTGAGCAGGAGCCTTCCAGAAGTGATGTCATCACATGCCATCCAGAAGAGTGATGTCATCACATGCCATCCAGAAGAGTGATGTCATCACATGCCATCCAGAAGAGTGATGTCATCACACGCCATCCAGAAACAACTTCCTTCTTTTTAAAGAACAACAGAGTGTTCTTTCTTTGTTGTGAGAGGGATTTTAAGGATTTTCTTTTGTAAAGATTTATCCAGCATAAATTGGAATTTGTAACTTTAAGCAAACCAGCTCTGGCATCTTGAAATACTGCCTTTTGCTATGGGCCTTTATTTTCTGGCATCTGTAAGTGGAACAAATGACATGAAATGCTTTTGGTTTATTTAATGGAACCCTTGCCGGTTTTAACTTGACACTGAATTTTTAAGAATATAAAAATGTTTGGTGTATATATGCATGTACAAAGGCAGTGTGTGAGAATTTTAGCGTGAGATGTTTATGAAGTCTTTGGAATCCCAGGCTCCTGCACAGACAAAGCCTGCAAATGCGAGGCTGTACCCTGAATGACTTGATCAGGTGGGAAAGTCTTGGCCGTCATCCTGTTTTAGCTGGAACGTTCTTCATGCCACTGAGATCCTTTCCATATCTCCCCCTCCCCACCCCCCCCCCCCAAATAAAAGTATCAAAGCAAGTGCTGAAAAGGCTATATTACATGACATTGCTTAACACATTATAGCTTTTATTCTTTTTTTTTTTTTTTTTTTTATTTAATTTTGCTGAGCCACTGTTTAGAGCTGCATGGTAAAAATATTATGAATGACAAAAAAAAATCTGAACCTAATATGTAACTTTTGTCCTCAGTGTATGTTCTTGCTATAATAATTTGTATACATATAATGTAAAATAGTTTGTTTTTTGGGAGGTTATTCAGGATAGTTCTGCAAATCAGGGTATTTAGTTCAACACATGACAAAAGAAGTCAAAGTTATGACTTTTATTTTGATTTTGCTGCCCAGGTGTGTGCGCGCTGTCCGACTGCCCTCAGGGTCCAGATGCTTCCATGTCTCTGTGGTGGGGTGTTGGGTTAGCGAGGATCGCGGGGGCTCCTCAGAAGCGTACCCGTAGCCTCCAGGAGTAGTTAGTCAGCACCTTGTTCTTCTTCCTCACGACACAGGTGTAGAGGCCCTCGTTGATGGCGTTGGCCACGATGCTAATGTGGTCATCTTTGACGGAGATGTACCCTGGGTGGGAGAATTCCAGCAGCTCCCCGTCTTTGTACCAGCTGATGGGGGGGGGGGGCTAGGGTTAGGGTGATGCTTCTACTAGACATTCAATAGAAATACAGACTGAATACAAGTGTGTAGGTGACGTTTTTAAGGTAGTCATGTGTGTGTGTGTGTGTAGCCCTATAGATTCTGCTGCCATTGAATAGTGCATGTAAATAGTGTTTAAACAGAAACCTAAGGGCGAAAGCATTTATAGCATTTCTGTATGAAGCTAGCTAGCTGTACGCCAGGCCGGGCAAGAGAGACATGGCACCTTCCCAGGCTCTGCAGAGGTAGGATTGACCCTCCTATTTGCGCAAACCCTTCGTCACAGTTCTGCACGGAGCACAGTGTGAAAAGTAAGCCTCGGGCGAGCAGGAATGCATCCCGGAGGGAGTCGCACGCATTGGCCTCTAACAGCCCGGTTGACGCAGGGTGTTGCGGCCCGAATCGCACAAACAGAACCGGCGATAACATGACAGCGTTGCTTTCTGGCTGAGCAGATGTTGATATTTGGTGATACTCACTAAACTTTGCCTTTCTTTGCAGCGATTTTCTTCCCGCAGCGAAAGGTGAGCTTCCTCCCCTCTGCCACCAGCTTGTGTTTGGTTCGGGGGGGTACGGGGGTGGGAGCCACTGTGGGAAAGGGGAACTCTGTGCCGCAGGGTGTTCAAAAGGTTAGTACTCGAAATACCATGGCTGATCTTCAATGCGATCATCCTATATGCATCTCAGCTTTATCGCTTCATATATTGATAATATAGTAACTACATGGCATTTATAGGAGCTTTTTTTGGGCCAATCTATCAGCTTTTCACTTCTGTTTAGCATTGGTCACCTCACTAGAGAAAATTCAAAGTAAGATTGAACTGACCTCCTGTATTTTTATAAACAGTTCAGTAACTAATATACATTGACAACGTATTACTAATCCACAGCTCAGGCCTGGATCACAAAGCCAGATTTCTGGCTTAGCTGGATAACTTGTCAGATTTAAGGTACCCAAGTTTAAATGGACCATGTCTCTTAGTTTGTTCACTTAGTTTGTCCAGACTACCTTAAAATCTGACACATTATCACAGTGGGATTTTCCACAGAACATGACTCTTCTCAGTCGGCAAGGAGACAGATTATGGTGTGAGGCGATTGACCTTGCTGTCCTTCCCCCCCCCCCCCATCACCTAAATTTGCAAATGAAACAAACCCAAACTATCCCAGTGAGTAAGCAATGACCTGGAAGCAGAAGCCGGCTGGCCAGACATACTCTGACAGCGTAATCTGTACAGATCTATAACAAGATCCCTTCGTTTGCTCAGGCCAGGAAAATTTCTGAACACACAGCAGAGTCTGCTTTTTAATTTTATTATCCCTCTGAAGCCGTTGTGGAATGCACACAAGAAATTTCCCCAAACTCGATAGACTGGTGTTGTTCACACAACCCCTTCTCTGCTGTCGCTATGCGAAGACGTGGCCCCTAAGGTATGAATCAGCCACTCTTACCGTAACAGAAATCACAGCTGGAAGGGCAGTGCTTCTGCATGAGCTTCCTCTTGCTTTCACAATAGCCCTTTCGTGCCCAAGCAGAGCAAATAAACAGTCTGTCTAAACATCCTGAGTGAGAGAAGACGGGATCTTTCAAAATTTGTGATGGACCTGTGGCTACAGTCAGCAAATGCAATGGATGCTAGGTTTTGTACTATTTAGAAGACTGATTTCTTGTCCTAACATGAAAGTATGTAATATTGTGTGAGAAGCTTAGTCTACTACAGAGTAAGTGTTGTGACGGAAATTCTGTGAGCTCACACTACTGTAGAGTTATGCTGGAGGTCTGTGAGCACGGTGTGCGTGTTATTGTGCTGCAGCTCTGGTGAGCTTGGCCTACCATAGAGTCTATGCAGGCCCCACACCTCGTCCTGCGTGATGAGCTTTCGTCCCGTCAGGGTGGCATTCAAGTGCATGATGGCGTTTGGGTTCAGAGAGTGCATCAGGCCCAGGACGTGACCGATCTCGTGAGCCGCCACGTGGACCAGGTCTGTCAGCCACACCCCTTGGGCACACGGTACAAACGCTCACTGTAGGGTTACCGCCCAGCTCACCATGGAAACGGTCAATCAAACTGCCCTACTGGGTCTCGTATTTGTAAGGCTGGGACCGGCAGACGTACCTTTCTTCCAGCTGAACCGCATGTTTCCCAGAATCCAGTACTCATCATCGTCGAAGTGTATCTCCCCATTGGGAGGAAAGAATGCGTGGGCCAGCTCTCCAGTGATGCCGTCGAAACAGTGGTGCAGGTAGGACTGCAGGCAGTCAGTGTGGTTAATGGGGTAAAAGCCTGCCAGAGAGCATGGTGGTGGGGAGAGATGGAGATGGAGGGGAGGAGAAAAGGGAGGCGACAGCCAACTCAGCCCCACTGGGAATCATTCTTTACATATTTTCGACGTGCGCTTTCTGTAGGTCATTGACTCCCACAGACCTCCAAAAACCACAGTCGACAGTCACTTTTCTCACAACAACCGAGACTGAGAGAGAGAGAAAAAACCCAGTTCATTTCCCCTTAGAAGATGAATATGACTTTTTAAATGGTTTACATGTGTGATTTGAGTTTCCCACATTGACCAGAAAGGAGAGACAAAATTACAGCATCAGTTACTGGCTTGGTTGGTGAAATCAAACTTGTAATGGCGCCCTTCACAGGAGGGGTTCCGATAACTTAAAATAATATGTAGAATAATGTTATAACATAATCGTAATTTATAATTGGTACCCCCCCCCCCCCAGGCATTTGGTAATTAATTGAACTGAATCAAGGTATCTGGCAGGTTTCTATAGATGGGATCACGGTTATATCCAGCCAACCCCTCCCCCCTTCCCCAGCAAAGGGTCTCCCACCTATCTTGATGTCGGATTCCTCGCCGGCAGGTACCTCCCGGAAGCTGAACGGCGAGACGTCACTCCACATGATGAAGGCCTTGGCAAAGGCTTTCCGTGTATCACTAGCGTTCATTAAGTTCTTCGGAAATGACAGCAGCCTCGGGAAGCGGAGAAAGACGGTTTACTGCTGACCGTCGAGCAAATCAGAACGACAGTGTGCTGTGTGCGAATGAAGAAGTACAAGATTCCCCGGGAACAGTGAATAAACCCCTGAACTTGTGTGGTTAAACTGGCTTTCGACGCCTCTGTCTTAGTTGCAGGGTATTGGAGTCTGTCTGATAATGACTGGGTACCGTAAACCTCAGAATATGGAGGACAGAAAGGAACAGGCCGTGTGTGGAAGCTCTGTCTCAGTGCTAAGCCTCCTACTTGTATGTCAGCTTGAATTTGTCCCACTTGAGCTTTTCTGGGGTGAGGGTGTAGCGCTTGTTCCTGGAGAGCTTCAGCACCCGAGAATGCAGGCTTTTACCGATCCCGATCATCAACACGCCGGTGGGCTCAGCTTCTTCCTTCGGCAAAATAAAAATGAAGGCTAATGACAAGAGCCCCCGGCCTTCAGCGAGCCACATGCTGCTGTGAGGACGAGATCTGTGCCATAGCAGATTTTTAATTATTATTATTTAAAAAAAAAAAAAAAAAAAAAACAATTGCCACTTATTTTTCCCCTATCAAAGAGGTTTAGGGTCTGTTTAGGGTCTTGGGGAATTCCCCCTCCGTAACGGCCCGAGTTTGGGTCGGGTTGACCCGGAATGCACCACTGTATGACGTGCGATGCATTTTGTCACAGATTTAAATCTTAGGCTACTGCAGCAAACCCAATGAAACATCATCAGACATGCAAATTAATTCGAGGCCAAGAATTATTTTACATTTCGCCAACTATGCATAGTTTAGTTTAGTTTCAAATAAATCAGAAAATGTGCAAAAACTGAGGTGATTGACCTTAGATACACAGCCTACTTTGGAAAATGCTTTCAGTGTAAATTCTACCAAGCACTAAGGCATAGGATTTTAAAATAACAGATTCCAGAATACAATTCTTCATATATATACAATGAATGAGCAAAAAAAACCAAACACACTTGTGCTTTTCTGTCTGTTGTTTTTTCATTTGTTATGTGTCATTTTCAACCATGGAATATGTTTCAAAGACCGAGAGCCAAAGGCAAGGTAGCATCAGGGCTGGTGAGAGCCATCATCTTTTGTGCCCTGGAGTCAAAACTTAACAGAGCAGATGAGGGCTTTTAACGGAATAACTCATTTCAGACTCGTGTGCAAAATTTTTATGTCCTTGACTGTGCTCACAGCTGGTTTGAACTTCCCTAAATCACAAACAGCCCCCCCCCCCCATAAACACGGCATGTTGTCATAGTGATAAACTTCTACTCTAAATTAGCAGAGTGGCGTAGGATAACACCCTAAATTTAGTTTTTGAAATCACCTGAAAATTTTTTCCCCTACTTTTCTGTTTCATGTCATTAAAAGCTTCTACACAGGACACTCCTGCAGACTCAGAAGTGGATTTCAACTCATTACTCTGCATGTGGAATATAGTGAGCTGTTATATTTTATTTTTTGGGGGGGGGGGCAGACCAGCTTACTGAGCAAGGCGACTGAAACTCAGCAGGGTCTGAAGCCACTCAGAAACTTTCTTCTGGAAAAAGCGAGCTGCATTTTTGAGTGCTTTACCCATAATTCAGTGTTAGGCGGTAAAAACACATGCACAAGAATTTCCCCCTGGAATCAATACAGTTTTATCTTATCTTATGTCTTCTGCTGCGGGACCGGCTCATGTTCATTCGAGGGGGGAGTTTTCCGGCTCTGTCGAGCCCAGTTGTCCTGCGTGCCGTCGACATACCGATTATGCTTCATAATTGGGTCTGAAGGGGAGACGTCATTTCCCCAGCACTGTTCCCAAAATAACACTGCTGCTCTTCGCTTTGCAACCGGACAACCCAGTTACTATATCCGCTTTTTACCATGGTCCCCCACTTGGAAATAAAACTCCCCACGGTGCACGATGACACACTGGGAAGACTGAGGAGCCGGTCTGTCCACACTCAGACAGCTGCCTGGCTCACGCATGGCTGAGGTCTTTCTGATTAATTCAACATCGATATAAATGAAAGAAGCAGTTAGTCTTCAGATCGGATTAGTTATCTGTAGCTGGCAATTTAGGGGCTGCAGAATCAACTCGCGCCCTAGAGTGTGGGGGTGTCCACACGGGGGAAAAGCTTTGAAAGGCGTTTCCAGCTTCAATCCAGTTTCATCCACATTCATCAGCATAAGAGGTGAGAACGATCATGAATCATCTTAGGGATCTGAGCTTCTCTCCAACTGCAGTGATCTTATGATTAACATGCACCAAATCCGCCATGCAATGCCACGCACTGTTAGCGGAACACGCTAAGTCTTCGCACCTGACAAGGGCTCGGAAAATTTATTAGTCTCCCGCCTGGGAGACAAAAACTTCAGATCGGGGCAGACAAGCAGAAACAGACCGATTCAAGCATTAAGGCGATT
>JAODKE010000114.1:303227-317129 GCA_026779605.1 Mormyrus hasselquistii | reverse complement strand
GTCTCCCGCCTGGGAGACAAAAACTTCAGATCGGGGCAGACAAGCAGAAACAGACCGATTCAAGCATTAAGGCGATTTTCAAATAATGTGAGGTGAACGCAGAGCTGATGCAGGGACCTAGATGTGCATGGGGGTGTGTCTTGGCACTGGTCTACAACAAGGTTTCCCAACCCGGTCCTCAGGGTCCCCCACACAGTCCATGTTATTGCTTCCTCCCAGGTCCTACTAGACAGGCAATATTTTTGCTCCCTCTCAGCCTACTGGGAGCTGGAAGGGAGCAAAAACATGAACTCTCTAGGGGTCCCCAAGGAACGGGTTAGGAAACACTGGTCTACAAGACACCACGGAGGCTTGAGATTCTGTTATCCTTTGTTATGGTCCCTGTCTGATTAAATAAACATCATCCTTTTCTCCCCCAGATGAGTAACCTGTCACTTTTGCAATCTCTTTGATGAATGTCGTGAAAACAAAGAGAGGGCTCACATAAGATACAACTGAAGCACAGCAAGCTTAAAACTGCACATATGGTTGAGTGGGAGAAGAAACCTCCATACTATAAACTGTTTTCCTTTTTTTCCACAATCTACTGGGAGACCAAAGTGTTTTGGCAGACACTGGAGCCCAAACACATTCTTGGGGCTGCAGCAAAAGGCCTGTGGGTGAGACAGGCAACTTCCTGCACCAGCAAGAGCAGAGCTCCCATATCAAGCTACCCAAGAACAGAGAAGGCAGCCTTGTTATGTTGAACACAAACCTTGGCTTCAGTCATCCCCTCATATGAACTCCAGCATTTCTTACAAACACTCATAGGGTCATGTAAGACTGTGTGTAGATTAGGTCAACTGCAGTCTCTAAACTGCTCATAGTGTTCATCATCATCTACATCTGCAGAGTCCCTCACGACCAACAAGGAGCACCTTTAGACTTCTGGGAAAGGAGCAATGAAAGTAATGTGACTTCCAGAAAAGACCTGGAAAGTAGGACCCATTTCCTTCAAGGAAAACATCATTCTCAGAGGCTGATTCAAGATGCTGGACCCAGCTGATGAAGAACAAAGGAACCGTGAATGGAATTCAAAGATGTCATACAAGAGGAATCTGCGAAAGTACTGATCAAGATCAGCGACGCTGATAAATAAAATTGTGTGACAGAAGGAACAGGGGAGGCGATGAAGGACAGAATCAAACTTGGAGCCGAAATCGGGAAAAATATAGATCTCTTAGAAATACGAAATTGGAAATTTTTGAAATCTATCAAGAAAGACAAAATCCAGTATTACAACACCTGTAAAGACACAGAAGAAGGAAGTAAACATGAGAAAAAAACCTTTTTCCAAAGATCTATGAGATTAAAAGTCAGTTATAATAGGTTTATGGACGTCACTGACCAGGCAGTAACTGACAAAATGCATATTAGGCACAGACAGAAGGAATACACAGACTTATATAACAAAAACAACAATCACAATATATATTTAATGAAAGGATCTGCGTGGAAGGACCTTATTGGAGGATATATAGAACAAATTATACCAAGAAAACAATGGCCTATAGATTGGAAGTGCCTGCATTATATCCCAATACCACAGAAGGGACACCTGACAATGTGTGTATCGCATAATTTCCCTCCTATCACATACCAATATGCTAAACGTCATTTATGCTAAAGGTCATTCAGCATAGATTAAATCCCTACACAAAATGAAAAATTGCCTGATGAACAAGAGACATCATTGCTAATGTACAGTGGATAATGAGAAAGTCACAGCTCAACATGGTCTTTGTTGACTAGAAAAATGCCTTTCATTGGGACGACCGCGTCTAACTATGTAATATTCTCAGAAAAAGCTGGTATGTCAGAACATCTCACTGTGCTTAGGAAGAAACTCCACACTGGACAAGAAGCCACAGTGAGAACAGAATACGATGAAACTGTCCAGGTTCCAGGTTGGTGGAGTGAAACAAGGATAAATACAATGATGAAACCTCGGCTACATCTGTAGAACGTAAAGTTATGACCGCAGTGCTGATGTCCATCCATCCATCCATCCATCCATCCATCCATTTTCTGTACCCACTTGTCCCTTTTTTGAGCTGCGGGGGTCCAGAGCCCATCCCGGAAGCTACGGGCGCAATGGTGCTGCTGTTCAAGAGATAAACAACAGATACATGCCAGACTGGCATTTGGCAGAGCTGCACCCCAAAATGCCCAGGAAACGGCTTTAACATGAATGACCAGCCTCTAAGAACGAAGCTGGAAATTTGTCAGAACATTCCGTTTCCTGTGACTCTTCTTGGATGTAAATGTTAGAGAATGAAGAAGCAGGACAGCTGAGTATTGAGGTCTTAACCTAGAGCTGAGAGGAGTCTTCTGAGTGCCGTGAACCTTGAGAAAAGCAAACAAGTGAACTGTCGTTTCAATCAAGTTCCACTTGAAGCCCATTAGAAAATACTCCAATATCTGGCACAGGGCAGGTCAAGAGACAAAGAGAGAGACAACCATCAATCATCACAACAAATGAACATGCAGCCGGGAAACCTGAAGAAGCCATTCTGCCATCTATATGGTCATTAGGTGTCAACACGGTTAGCATTATTATTTAAAGCTGTATATGTGGTGTACCTGTGCATAATTACACAAAGTATTTATCTTCCCTAATTGCACACAAATATGTTAAAACTGTTCCAAGGTCATTCTGCTAAGGCCCTCATGTATCCCCTTACGAAAATCAACCATGGTTCTACTATGATTAAATAACACCGATTTGCCGTTTTTCATGGTTTTTTTTTGGTAACCATGTAAACCATGACTATGATTTTATCATGGTTTCACTACAGTTAAACCCGAGTATAATCTTGGTCATAAACCATGGTCTTTGTTTTACTATGGTCTTTCCAAACCATGCTTTTTACAAACCATAGTAGTACCATAGTTACCATGAAGTGCTATGGATAAACCATGGTAGTACTATGGGTAGTACCAAAGTACCATGAGGTATCATAGTAAAACTATGGTTACTGCATAAAAATCCAAAGGAAACCATAGTGAATTTTCATAAGGGTCGCCTTAGTAGACATTTCTCTAACCTCCATGATCCATGCAGAAGACCCACACAAACCCTTGACCTACCAAAGCCACAAAGGCTGTAGGTCATAGAGTATAAAAATGAGACTCTACGTCATCTAGCCACTTCTTCATGCATTTTTATATTTAAAAAATAATTTAACGGCTTATTTCATAACCAGGGTGCCCTGATACTACATTTGGTTAAATAACCAGTTGTAAACGGCTGAATAGTGGTTGTGCACAATTTCTTTTCAGGTCATACATATATAGTCCCTTTTAAGACAAATCCTTAAAATAGACATCACTCCAAAAACAACATTGTAAATGAACAAAAATGCGTGTTATGTGTAAAATGATCAAAAAATTAAATTTCTTGAAAAAAAGTTTCGTTACAAAGAATGACGTCTTGGAGTGAACACCAGTAAGATGCTTGCAGAAATCTAAGCGAAATACTTTTATTCTAACTTGAATGTACCGTTAACGTGCTGATAAAGGCGAGCGAGCAGTCCGCGGAGCGTCTATTTTGGGCCGGGGGGGGGGGGTTACTTGTTGGTTCAGAGACGAAATTACGTTGGACATAATAATGAGAAGATATTATACGACAAAAAAAAAATATTTATTTTATATTCCTAGTTTTTCAAACCAGAGAGACTATCACAAGCAATGCTGTTTGTGTCATTATGTAAATTTCGGAAAACTTTTACATGTCACGTTAATTTTCGATCTAATAAAGTTGATGACATCTCTCCCACTGCGTCGAAATTAGCACACCCTACCTCCATGGTCCAAGTGGCAAATGCTGCAGTTTCTTGCATCCCCGCGAAAAATACACTGATCACCGACACCATAAGGACTAAAGGAGCACAGCAGCCGTGTCGCTGACTTCTCAAGGTCTGGTATTCCATCGCTTTAGTTCCACGTCCAGATTATTTCCTCTCAAAAGGGACAAGCGAAGCAGTTGAACCACCATTTATTTTTCCTCGAATATGTTTATGCTCTTACTGAATTTGACTTTTTCTGCAGGAGGAACTGCATCAGTTCCCAGCCGAGCCTGAAAAGATCTTTCAAGTTCGCTGCACACACCGTTTCCCCTTTTTCCGCAAACTTTAGGCTGCGGCTTTACACTGCAGAGACGGCCAAACGGTATCACATTACTATAAATGGAGGTCAGATCCCGACAATTTTAAGTAGAAAAGGAAACCAGTCGCTTTGTGAGCCCTGACTGATTCTGCTTTTCGGTCTTAAATTTATATTTGAATATTGAACACATTCCGACATAGATAAGTATATATGAGGTTTATGGGACCGTATTCTATTATCTCGTTTCAGACATATATTTGAAGATGCAAAATCTGCGATACTGGAAGCTGTAGGACTGTACTGAGACATCAGGAGTGCTTTTTTCCATGTGCAAATCTCACTCTGCTTTGCGTCTCTTCGATCACACTTGCAGACAATATATGAATTAAGTCAATTACAGAGTACTGACGAATACATTTTGACTGATGAATTAAGGAGACATAAGCGATTTCCACCATGGTGGTCAAAGCGCAGTTATGTAGGCTATTCACCCCAACGTTGTTTAAATATTTGACGTGTCTCAAGCTACAACTAAAAAATAAGTGACCTTGGCAGTGTTAAAATAACCAATGGAAAGGGCAGGTGGTTCTTTATACAATATGGTGCAGAAGGGAAGGACTGCAGTTGTTGCCCGTTTTTTGTATGCATACAGCATTCGAGATCAAACAGAGTAGTTTAATTTAAATATTGTCGTGCAATGTTTAGAGATTGTTTGAATACACTGCGATCAGAATTGCGCAGCAACTAATGCTGATTTGACGCTGAAAACCGATTGTTTGCTCAAGCCCCTGTACAAAAAAAAATAGCAGAAAACATTTTATTCTAAGTACTTAAATAAAAGTGTAAAGTTGTACAGTATAACCGAATAAACGTGCAGAACTGATAGGAATAGGACACTAAAAGCATAACCTCATAAAAATTTTGAATATTGTATCTGTATTTGATAATGTTGAATAGTCTTATGAATTATTTCAGTACAGTTTGCATGCATTACATTGTACTGCTAGAATGAACAGCATGGCAACTGACTGTGTATGTTACCTCACAGGCCCAAGGTCACAGGCTGGAGTCTGGCTCTGGCTCTGAACAGAGTTGGCATGTTCTCCCTGTGTCTGTACTTTGAAAGCTTCCTATAACTTAGGGGCACACTATTCTGCTGACCACACGTCTCCCTTAGAGCGACTGCGGTGCCGCTGACTACACGTCTCCCATAGAGTGAAATACATGCAGAATTGTTCAGTCTGTCATGCCGCTTTGAATACACACAGACACACACACACACATTCAGTGACAAAAAAAGTTAAGCATGTCAGTAGGGCGTGGCACCACCCCAGGCCAGGGTACATGCAGCAATACGGTGTGGGAGGGAATCGAACAGCCTTTGTATCCTCTCCCACAGCTGTTGTAACTGGCCCTCGAGATCCTGCAGACTGTACCAGGGTGCCGTCTTAGGAGGTGTAAGACATGCGGACGCAGGATGTCGCTGACGTAGCGTTGTGCTGTCAGGGTTCCTCGAATCACCACCAGAGATGACCTGAAGTCATAACCTATGGGCTCCGCTCACCATGATGCTAGGAGTAACGCTGAGTTTCTCTACACAACTTTCGCAGGACTGGTCCTCTCCCCTCGGCACCGCCATATGTGTACATGATGTTCATCCGTGGTACTGCTGAACCGAGATTCATCGCTGAACATGGTACGATGCCATTCATCATCAGTCCAGGCCTCCCAGTTACGTCACCACTCAAAACACAGCCGTCTCTGCGCTGGTGTTAACGGCAGCCTACGCGTAGTACAGTGAACCTGTAGTCCGGCTGATGACAGTCGTCAAGACATGGTGCGGGATGACACGGGGAGTCGAATACCTGTGCCCAGATGGCTGGTGCAGATGTCATGGGGTTTTATAAAGCTGGGCGAATAATACAATGATCTTCCCTAGGTGTGGTCTGCCTTGGGTGGCTGGATCCTTCATCACATGTCTAGGTACCTTGACGGGTTCAAATTTTGGGTGACTGTGACATCTGGATGCCCTGCAGGCCAGCCGATTGCACGATACGACCACCCAGCCTCAAGCAAACCCACAATGTGACCCAAACCAAACTCTGTTAAGTGCTGGTAATGCTGTCTAATGCATCTACGAGGCATCCTCTGTGTCTGGTGACTAGACGTGCCAGCTCCTTGCAAATCGAATCATTTACTTACCCATGCATGTGTACCAAATTACATCAATATCAGATCATTACTCCTGGGTGCTTAACTTTTTTGTCTCTGAGCGTATATAGACTGTGTGTGTATATATTTTTATATAAATTACCATCCACCCATTTCCTCTAACCAGGTGTCCTGTTCAGGGTCATGGGTGACTGGAGTCTATGGGCAGGGAACAACCCAGAATGGGAACCAGGGAACAGGGATCATGCAAACTCCACACACACGGACTGTCACAGGGAGAACATGCAAACTCCACACACACGGACTGCCACGGGGAGAACATGCGAACTCCACACACACGGACTGTCACGGGGAGAACATGCAAACTCCACACACACGGACTGCCACGGGGAGAACATGCGAACTCCACACACACGGACTGCCACGGGGAGAACATGCGAACTCCACACATACGGACTGCCACGGGGAGAACATGCAAATTGCACACACACGGACTGCACCGAGGAAAACATGCAAACTCCACACACACGGACTGTCACGGGGAGAACATGCGAACTCCACACACACAAACTGCCACGGTGAGAACAGGAAAACTCCATACATGTGGGCTCGACTTGGGGAGAACACGCAAATGTCACGCATGTGGGCTGCTTGTGAAAACCCCTCTTCGGTTTTGATTATTGTGAATGCCCTGATCAGCCTTCTTGTACACCATGGTTGAAATGATCTTTATCTGCCATTTCCAGCAGTACATCAGAATGCCTCGCTTTACATATCCCATCACGCTCTCTTATCAGACATCTACACATACAAACAACTGAGAGCAAAGCTGTGGTCTGACCTCAGCGTCAGAACATTACTCTGATGCCCGTGGAGCACTTTGGGGGGGGGGGGGGGGATAGGTTGCGGGTCTTTCAAGGGCCCAGTGGAAATGTAAAATGTTTCACCCTGAATTCCTGGAAGATTTGGATATTGTGGGGCTGGAGAGATTGTCTTCTGCCTGCCCTGGAAATGTCTTGGTGTCCCTCTGGAGGAGCTGGAAAAGGTGGCTGAGGAGAAGGAGGTCTGGGCATGGCATGTCCACTTAGACTGCTGTCCCTGCAACCAGCACCTGAATGAGCAGAGGAGGTTGGATGGATATTTAAAGACACTTTGCCTCAATTACTAATTTCCAGAAGATCAACATCTTCGAAAAATATCTGAGCACAAGAACAGAATGGAATGTTGGACTTTATTGTAACAGAAGGATGAAAATGACACGTTTAATTACACTCATATGTTGTTAGATGTTATAGATTGTATTACCTGTAAACATATACTAAACATAATAATAAGTAAAATGCATAGGATTCTGAACCAAGCCAACAGTAGCACCATGATAGAATTAAGATTTTATGAATTTATGCATGTGCTTATAATTATTTGAAATGAAGATTTCATTTCATTGTCATTTTTTAAAGTAGCGTGGCATACATATATTTTGTGAAACATTAGGTTATATACACACTGGTGACATTTGAACATGGGTACCTTAAATAAGAGTAAGCGGAACTAAATGAAAGAGCGACATTTGTCCTTCGGACTGTTACACTGAGAGGCCGGAAGAAGCGGCGCGGCCCCTGGGGATCGACGCGTGATGAATTTGCTGGTGAATTTCAAGCGGGTCTGGTGCCTTAATAACGGCCATGTTAAAACACGGATGTTTTGCCACGTTGTATAAAAGATACCATTTACCGTGCCGGTAAAATAGGTGAGTCTCTAAATTTTGTATTCGGTTCCGTCTTTTAAAAGATTAGCAAGATAGTAGTAGCACAATTTGTTACCCTAGATAATCTTCCATAATCACTTACTTGTTGCTGATCCAGGCAAGCCAGCTAATGTAAATCTGTCTAGTGGAGGACTGAAGAAGACCCGGTTAGTCCTGCTGTCAGGCACGTCTATCGGTGCGTTTTAAATATTTCAGTTAATATGATTCGGATTCGCTTCCCTTCCGACATTCCCATTTCCCTTTCCGTATCAAACAGCATGTCTTCCCAATGATACGGCTGTATTTAAATCATTCGTACACTCAGTGCAGTGTGACTTTATTATTATATGATGAGCTGTAAATTGCCCTGCCTATTTACAGAGAGGGATTTCTCATCCGAGCAATTTTCTGCACTTTTTTTTTTTTTTTCGTGAATTCGCACTTTCTTAAAACAGGGACCCTCCAAATCGACACGGCCCCGAATCAGGGGTCCTCCTGTCATTACTGCTCATAATGTGTGATGTAGAATCAAGGGCGTAGATAAGAGTATCGGGTGATGCTGGTTCGGGGCTGATTTTCTACCAATGAAATCAATCCCACGCCTTTGTCTTAAATGATTTTCTCGTTGCGTAAGTCGCATTTGCGATACGTTGAAAACCCCTGCCACATATGAATTCCCTGTGTAAATTCAGCGATTGACCTGTTTCATTTCGACTGGATAGAAATAGGCTAAAGTTTCCGTTCTGTGTTTTCTGTTTCAGCCACATTCTCCTTCATTCTCGGGTCCCCTTGCAGACACTCCTAGACCTGTGGTCTCCTGGCAGAGGCATGGCTGAGGGGCCCAAAGCGGGCTTTGCTGAGACGTTTGTGTTGGCAGGCTCAAACGGACATGGTGTGGCAGTGGAGGATTTGGGTACGGGCGGGTTGTCCCGCGAACTGGTGGAGCCGAGCTCTGGAGTCGGCCGGATGGCGATGGGTGTGAAGTCCAAGTGCGCCGCCTACGTTCTGGCCCTGCGGCCCTGGAGCTTCAGTACCTCACTGACACCTGTAGCGCTGGGCAGCGCGCTGGCTTACAAGTCCGAGGGCACCGTGGACCTCTTGGTGTTCATGGTGTGCGCTGTGGCCGTGCTAGTGGTGCATGGGGCGGGCAACCTAGTAAACACTTACTACGACTTCTCCAAGGGCATCGACCACAAGAAGAGTGACGACAGGACTCTGGTGGACCAGATTTTGGAGCCCCAGGACGTGGTGATGTTTGGGGCGGTGCTGTACTCCGTCGGGTGCCTGTGTGCCACCTTGCTCTACTTTCTCTCCACGTTGAAGCTGGAGCACCTTGCGCTCGTCTACTTCGGAGGGCTCTCTGGCTCCTTCCTTTACACTGGAGGTGCCCCTTCTAACTCTCCTAAAGGCTGTGTTCCCGCCCGTGTTGTACATTTTGTGTAATTCTTCCACCTTCTGTGTAGCTGTTGTTTCCGCTGTCCCATATTGCTGTGCTTGTTGTGTGTCGTACTGACTTATAAAGTCTGGCCGTAGAATCATGAAGTCCTGATAGATACGGCAGTGTGTGGCTCTGCAAATTAGGACTGACGCCCGCGATCCTAAGGTCACTGCTACAGATCCTGGGGCTGACCGTGCGATTTCCCCACTGGGCTCATTAGCTAAGACCTCTATCCCCAGTTGCTCCCGCTGATCCTGCTTTCTCAGTTCTGTCGTTTTGAATAAAAGCGACTGCTGAATAAATAAATATAGGTTTTTGAAACTATTACTCCATGTTTATAAATGTAGGTTTTTAAAACTATTACTCCATCTTTATGTGCATATGTGATGTCCCCCCCCCCCCCCATGCATCTCTTCTTGCAGGCATCGGACTGAAATACGTGGCGCTGGGCGACGTGGTGATCCTGATCACTTTCGGCCCCCTGGCAGTCATGTTCGCACACGCGGTGCAGGTGGGCTACCTGTCAGCGCTGCCGCTGGTCTACGCCGTGCCGCTGGCGCTCAACACGGAGGCCATCCTGCATAGCAACAATACCAGGGACATGGAGTCGGACCGGCAGGCGGGCATCGTCACGCTGGCCATCCTCATCGGGCCTGCCCTTTCCTACGTGCTCTTCAACCTGCTGCTCTTCGTCCCCTACGTGCTCTTCTGCTTCCTGGCAACGAGGTACACCATCAGCATGGCACTGCCCCTACTCACGCTGCCCATGGCCTTCCCGCTGGAGAAACTGTTCCGTGGGCAGTGCTACTCAAAGATCCCCCAGAAGACCGCGAAACTGAACCTCTTAATGGGTCTCTTCTACGTGTTCGCGATCATACTGGCGCCGCCTGGAAGTTTACCACAGCTGTGACTCACCTTGACTCTTACTGTGGCTCATGTTTGCCTGTCTATAATTTATCATTTTTGTTCCTTGTCTCTAATTTATTAAACGAAATACTTGTTCGAATGTGCTGCTCAGAGAAGTTGTGCAGTATTTACAACTTCTGTTGCTGGCAAGGTGGCTCTTACTTCCCCTAAATCTGTGTGCTACACTTCGTTTGCTGTGTGTGACGCAAGTTGCCTGTGCATGCATGCTGGACCTGGGAAAGAGGAAGGAGAGCACTGTAACATCACTTGAAAGGCAGCAAGAGTTCTTCAAATAGTTTCCAGCTATTGCTTTTGGGTTTTCTAATTTTCCCTTTTTTCGGGTTTGTTTTTAAGAAATTTTTTTTTTCCCCCCTCAATAGTTGCTCATGCAAGTAATAATCGAAAGTATGAGTAACACATTATATTTTGTCAGCAGTAAAATCATAAGGATTGCCAATTTTTTTTTATGCTGCAGGTGTGGGGTTGAATCAGTAACACTGTTCCCTTACCTCTGGAGTTCAGTGTCTCGTCTGTGCTGTGTGTGTGGGTTTTGCATTTTCTCCCCATGTCATATTTGATTCTGGGTGTGCCAGTTTCCTCCCGCGGGTCAAAGATGTACAGTTAGGCTAAATGGCGTCCCTGTTGCCGTAGTGTGTATGACGGTGCGTGTAGGTGCTCTGCCCTGCACTGGCCTGGCATCCCATTCTGAATGTGCCCCCCGTCTTGCACCCTATGCTACCCCTGACGGATGAACAGTTAGATGTGTAGTTAAAATAATTTTTAAATCTATGCTGTTACCAGAGGTGTGTTCCACAAAGTAGGATTTCCCAGATAGCTGGATAATTTAAGCCAAACATGAAAACTGTCCAATAGGAAGAGAGGAAAGTGACACTCCTATTGGGGGAATCCTGCTCTTGGAACACCTCTGTTTTTGTATATTGAGGCGGTGACATGAAAACAAGATCATCAAACACAGGCATTTTAATATCAAGCTGCAGGATTCGTGTTGTTTATTCTTGCAATTTATTGCTTTGCAGGAGGTCATAAATGCCAGATGTAACAGATCATTTTAATTTTTACAGTTGAAATTGAGCCTAAGGATCATTGTATGGTTTGACTAGCCTTTACCAGTCAGAATGGTTTGAGACAATATTTACAATGAAATTCCCATTTTTGGATTTAGACTGTCAGAGATGACATGTATCGTCCAAGGAAGTACATTTTTCCCCCCCCATAATTTAAGGTGCCTGTCCTGGTACCGTGTATACACTAGTGTGCTCCAAAATGTATCAGTAATAAAGGGCACGTTTATAAATACAATATCTTTTAAATGCCCTCATAAATACCTGCAAATATGTATTTTATAATTTGTCACCAGAAGTAGGACAGGGAAGCTTATGAGGGGAAAACAAGGCATATGTTTTTATTTCATTTTTATGGTTTTTTTTTTTAATTCCAGTATTCGGCAGGCGATTCCTTCGAATTCTTGTGCGATTTGTATTTAGTGCAACAGCTAACATAAAATTGTACGAAACTGATCAAATACAACGTGTAAAAAGCACAAACGTTGTCTGTGTGTTTTTTCTGTGTGTCGCGAATCACAACAGGTGACTGAAGTAGATTTTACAAACAACGTTAAAAACTGAACAATCTTATAATAATTGAGAGAGTTGGAAGTCTGTATGTTGCGCAACGAATTTGATGTGGTCCGTCCCTGATGCTGAATTACTTTTCCTCGTGTAAAAAATAATAAAGATTTCTAAGAACTCGAACGCAATTTTATTTATGGAACTTTGACGATAAATGCGCGGTTTGTTTAGCTGTATTTTTAAACGTCTGAGTATACTGTATATTAATGTTCGAATGATGCTTCTCTGACGGCCTACGTTAAGCTTCCAGTATGCAGTAAGCCGCCAGGGGGCGCTATTCCACAACAAAACGTTCGTGTGTTTTCTTCAACCGCTAAACTTTACAAGAACTTTTAAAGAAGCGATCATTAAAGTAACCAGTAAAAAGTTCGAAAAGCCAGTTCGGCCAATCGGCGGTAGTAATATGATCAAAGACAGTTACTAAGCTTGCAAATCATTAAAAAAAATATCATGAACAATTATACCCATGAATGAATAGTATTAGGCACAGCTGCTTATTCAGCATAATACAAAACCATAGCATCGAAATTCAGGTTAAACCCAGAAACGGTAAAACAATCACCGCTTATCTGGTCTGGTAAACTTGTCCCAGTAGATCTGTAACAGTGACATTATCACACAAAAACCCAACCAATTCAGCTTTTCGAAGGATCTATTTAAACCGGGTAAATATATGCAAACAAAATTAAATGGAGCTTCCACATTTGCAATTCCTGTTTATGCCTACAGACCTAATCGTTTTGTTCAATTGGCATGGACTGGTTTGACTGGTACTGCCACAACTGAGCTGAACCAACAAAGCAGTTGATACAGAAAAACATTAAACACTCAAGTAATGCTTTTTCTAAATATTTTATTGGCGAGTTCAGTTACGAAGGGCCCCATTGAAACACCACTGTAGGTTACGTGGTTTTTTGGGGAAAATCTATTAATTCCAGTTTGTAAATACAGTATACCTTCACAACAAACCGCAAACCTATCGTAAATGGTTGGAATAATCTAAGAGATTTAGCCGCAATGCAATCCATTAAAACTAGTTTCACGCGTCAGTTACTAAACATTCATATAATTAAAAAAAAAAATCAGAAGAGTGTTGGGATTGCCCCATTTTTCGAAGTGTGCAATCAGGGAATTGCGTATGTTACCAGCGCAAAATTCCATGACGTTATTACTGTAAACATAAATTATTACTTTTTCGCCCATGCATGTAAGTAGGGCGCAGGCGAAGAGGGCAGGTCATGCAGCGGAGCTCGGCGAGCGGGGTCCGAGGGAAAGCGCACTGCACTGGGCAGTGACAGCTGCAGCAGCTGGCAGCGCAAGCTCTCTTATCTGTGCGCGCGGTTCAACTTCCGCCCGGAGAACAGCGGCGGAGACGGAACGTCGGCGGCCACCAGTGCGTGGTTAAGACAAAAGGACTTTTAAAGGAGCACCGCGACCGGGTAAGTGAAGTTTGGTTGCGTTTGTCTTGCGCTGGAAAGGATAACGGTTACCAATAACAATAGCATGTAATGATGTAAGCGGTGTTTGCGTGGTAGCATTGTGCTAGCTCGGCGTCTAGCCCCGCGAGCCCGCTTCGGCAGTACGCTCTCGTGTTCCGGTCTCGCGGTCCGCTAAGTCCGCTGGCGGACTGGCACGTTCTAGGAGTAAAAGTGCCCGTTAATGTAGCAGCACGTGGTTAAGGACAAGTTAGCAGATGTAGCGGAATGTGGAGCCTGTCTGTCACTCCGGAATAGCAAACGTTCTTGGTTTTAAACCTCCATTATTGGCCTGGGTGTAATATACTGGGAGTACTGTTTGGGGAAAATGCCTTTTCTCTCTCTCTCTCTCTCTCTCTCTCTCTCTCT
>JAODKE010000114.1:279138-303127 GCA_026779605.1 Mormyrus hasselquistii | reverse complement strand
CTGGGTGTAATATACTGGGAGTACTGTTTGGGGAAAATGCCTTTTCTCTCTCTCTCTCTCTCTCTCTCTCTCTCTCTGTGAAACCGTATCTGGTTAAGAGCCAGTTCCTCAAGATGACACATTTAGAAACCTGGCATACAATTTAGATGCCACGGAAATGCTTCCTTAGTGCACAAAGAATCTTACAGAAAGAAAAACATATGGAACAGAAACAGGTGCAGAAGGATTCGAGTCACTAGTATGTATGTGTCAGATGCAACATCCATTAATCCATTAATTTATAATCTTGTTAAACTGGTAAATAATCCGCACAAAATTGGGGTAGCTAACAGCGACATGATACCATAATTCGTGTAGACAAAATCTGTAAAAGTTTGAAATAAATTTAAATAACTCCATTAAAAACAGACGTGTTGTAGTGCACATACGTTTTCGATGACATTGGACCCTATTTGTAAATGCAGTCTCTCTTTTCATGTTAACAGCAAACTGTGCTATATATAGGACTAGCATTTGGAGTTTTATGGTGATGGGTTTTCCAATTTAAATGAAAAGAAAAGGGAATTTTGAATGTTTCATGTTGATATGAGTGATGTGGTTTTAACCCTTGGATCTGCCCCCCTCAGTCTAAATCTCATTAGGGTGAAAAGATTTTCCTTCTGTTTTTTTTTTTAAATATATATATATATATATATATATATATATATATATATAAAGTAAAGGTGTTTTGTTTTGTAGGTTTGTTTCCCATCATAACATTATGAATTATGAGCTGTAAAATCAAAAATATGTCCAAAGTAATGCAGGGAGACTTGCCAACATGAATTAACTATACTGTATGTTCTTTTTTTGGAAGTTATGAGTCTGAAATTAAATCTCCTCAGAAACTGAGCGATTTGGCAGCATGGTGGTGGAGAGCCCAGTCAGGCTCGCAGGACAGACAAAGTTAACTCTGATTCATACTAAGGCAGCGGTATGTCTGTTTGCTGTCTTTGTTTTGTCGAATTTTGTGTAGTTTATGATTTAGTAGGTTTCTCCGTAGATGCAGGCCCTGTTGGCTGTTGGAAGATCGCTCTGCCCCTGTGAGGGCGTGTAAGACCTGAGCCCGGCACACACGCTCCTTTTCTGACCTGGACTTGTTGGCAGAATTTGTAAAACCCTAAAAAAGAAAAATCTATTGTTAGCAGTTGAATAGCGGATATACATGACCGGGCAGAAAGTAAATGAACTCGTATATCAGTGTGAAAAAAGGAACTGGATGACTTGATGGCGATTTACTGCTCAGACAGCAGTTTGCTTGTGTGTGTGTGTAATCATATATGTGTTGTATCCCATCCTGGTACTGCAGGATGCTGTTGTATGCAGATGGGGACATTGAGGCTGCCCTGTCATTGTATTATCATAACCTGTATGATGTGTTTGACGTATTACCTTATTTTGTCCATATGAATCAGTGTCTCCATGTGATTCCCCTGTGATATGAGTCCTCAGGAAGGCTGCACCTATTGTTACCGTTTGCAAGCAAAAGCTCCTGTAGGAATGATTTAATCTCTGATGTGTGGAACACCCAAGAATTGACCTCAATTAGTACCATGTAGGTTTTTCTTTTACCTGTAAATTAAGTTTATGTTTAAGCTGATGGCTGGTAAGTCGTGTTGAAAATGCTCCTCAATCCATAGCAGATGAAGTTAAGTTTTGACTTTGCCTTTGGTAGTAAGGGAGGCTTATAAATTTGTCACTGGTGTTGTGGTCACTGGTGTTGTGGTCACTGGTGTTGTGGTCACTGGAGCCTTCGCACACTCTAAGCTAAGATGTGTTGCGATGTAGCAGACTGTTGCGTTTTTGTTATATTATGCCGTGTTTTATTGTTTTTTCTGGTCACCTGGCTATGTGCTGTAAGATAGTGGTGCTTAAGGACCTGTATTCGCGGTCCCGGGAGTGGAGTTCTGGTGTGAAATGGCAGGCTGTGGGCCCTGGCAGCGGAGGTCCTCTGCTGAGCCGCTAAACACCCTGCAGGATGCAGCTGCTCATTATCGTTCGCGGTGGTGCGCGTGTTCGCGTCTTCCTGCCTTTCCATGCACTGTCTATGAGCCTGGCCATCCCCCTGCTGCCCGAGTCACTCCCGGAATGGCAGCGAGCCGTCGGACGCTTGGCTTGGCTCAGGAAAAATAAGCTCTCTGTCAACTGGAAGTTTTTAATAATGAACTGGGGGGAGGAGATAGCTGAGCTTGTTGTGTTTTTTTTTTTTTTTTTTGAACTGTGAACTGTTCTTTTTTTGGAAACTGTTTTGTCCGTGGGATAGAGCAAAGAGTGTTTACTGTAACCAGACAGGAAACTGGCGAAAGGGAGAAACATTTAGGTGAAATGTCACAGAGCAGCCTGCCTTATCGAGGCATAGCACTCGGATCCATGTCATCTTTTCTGTGTATCAAGCCTCCTGTGATGTTTTTGTGTGATTGAGGAGGCCGTAGCACTGCATGGGGCCTGACATCATCGCCATGATCGAGGCTCTGTCCAGCAGGCCGCACAGCAGCTCCTCTCTGCGGTCCCCTCAGCTGTTAAAGCCCTATCGCTACCTTCACGGTTGTGTGTTTCCATGGTAACCGCACAGCGTCTTTGCATCAAAGGTTTTGATTAAATTGCTAAAAAAAAAAACCTCAGATCTGTCTTTTTGTTCTTGGCGTACTTAAGAATTTTGTACAGTGGACGCTCCCCTACCTGTGGGGAGAAAGTAGGAATCCAGAAGCCGGCCAATATCTGGAATATTGCTGACTGTTGGAGATTATTTTTGTTGTTCATTTGCTATTCTCTGGGCTCATGCTTTAAATCAGGGGTGGGCAGTCTTATCTGCAAAGGGCCGGTGCCGGTGTGTGCAGGTTTTTGCTGCAACTCCCTAATTAGGTCACTAATTAGAGGACTGATTGGCTGAAGAGTCCTCACACTTGGGTTTGAACAACCGACCTAAAGGTTATCCCAAAAGCCTGCATACACACCGACCCTTTGCGGATAAGATTGCCCACCCCTGCTTTTAAACGAAACCCCCAGTTTTGTATTGAAGCCCCTCTGATGTTTAGCTCAAGAGATGTTTCCTTTTGGGGCTTGAGCTGGAAATATTAAGGACGGAGAATTTCCTCTGAGCTTGAGTGGGGTCAAAACCTCTAGTGTGACACCAGCTTCTGTGGACTCTGACGCAGCCAGATGGTCCTCATTTTCGCTCCCCCCCCCCCCCGGCTCCCTGCCACAGAGTCCACATTTTCGCTTCCTGCCAGCTTGCTCACATTTTTGGGGTTCCTGAGGATCGGCCTGAGAAACACCGCTATAGAGGGATTGGGGGGGGTGTGACCCTTGATGGAATATGATCCAAACCGCTGACAGCTTGACTTGACCCTGCAGGCTGTCTCTCTCCTGCAACATGCAGGTCTTTTGAGAAGTTTTCTCAAATCGTTTATAGGGTTTCTTAAGGGACTTGCATTATATAATTATCAGGTGTGCACAGAGGCGTGGATGCATGGTGAGGGTATGTTGATGTATTGAATCCCGCCCCCCTCACGCTTGATTCTTCACGTGAAATCACTCACATTTTAAATGGGTTGTTTCAACAACAACAAGCCTACAATTTCTTTTCCTGAAAATTATTTTTTGGTAGCACAACTTGGAGCCTATGGCAAGACAAGGGAATTTTTATAGTATAACGGATACAAATAAATTAACCAAAGAGAAAAATTCCGTCACGAAGATTTTTTTGATGGGAAATGCCTTTCTTATATCTAGATATTGTGCATTTTTTTATGTAAGTTGACTGGAGCTGTTGCTGTCTTGCGAATGACAGTTATTCCCCTTTTTGCGTTTGAACAGGTATTCTCCTTAATCGCTATGTCCCCTTGGGGCCCGATTCAGAAAATGGCTTCACTCCATTTGGCTTAAAGACAGACGAGATCAGTGATTGCCCTGCTGTGCAGTCTTTTACGCTGAGGGGGCACAGGGGGTGGGGGGGGGGGCAGGGTCTGCAGCGCAGCACGTGTCTTTGTGTGCACATGTCCGCATGTGACTGTGTGTGTGTGTGTGTGTGTGTGTGCCTGTGTGGGTGGTTTGAAGGATTGAGGGGCAGTCCTGGCAGGTGCTCATTCATTAAGGTTCCCCCCATCCCCTCCTGCTCCCCCTCCTTCCCCAGCATGGCACCTGCTCTCGCAGCCCCCACCACACACAGACACAGAGCCCATCCCTCCCACCGCTGATTTGCACAGCATAGATTTTTCGTTTCTCGAAGGCTGTCTGCTCGCGCCTGCTTCATGTCAGAGTCCCTGGGTAAGGACTGCCTGTGTGTGTGTGTGTGTGTGTGTGTGTGTGTGTGTGTCTGTGCGTGCGCGCGCCCGTGTCTGGCTCCATGTGTGAGCGTACGCGAGCCTGCCTGCTTGCCTGTCACCGGGGTCTGCCATGGACTGAAATAGCAGCTTGGGCAGAATCTGCGAGTGTGTGTCTGCTATGCGCTTGTCGACCTGAATGCTCTGGCCCCGCCCCCTCTGGCCCCTCCCCCTCTGGCCCCACCTCCTCTGTCTTCCTCAGATAATCCCTGCTCAAGAGAAGGAGGACGGTGGGATAAACGGGCTTCGCAAACCAGCCATTTCCTGCTTTCTCTTTCTCCTTCCCTGTCCTTTCCGGATTCTGCGCTTTTTATTCAGCTGTCGTATCATAATTTACTCGAGTCTTTCTGGTGGTGTTTTTATTCTTTTTTTTCTGGATTTTTCCATTCTCCCCGCGAGGATGAGAGCCTGCAGTCAGACTTACGTGACGCGGCTCTCTCTGCCCCCGCCACTCTGCTGCCGGTAGTAAATCTCGCCTTGGAATACGCCAACCCCCCCCCCCCCCCCAGCCTCGATACCAAGGAGGTGCCTTTCCTTGCTCCTGACTCCCCTCTCCCCCGGGACCTCCAGTGGTGCACACGCAGGGAGGCGCTGCCGTCGCGCACTGGCAGACGGGGGCTTGGACTGACAAGCCGCCTAGCATCCAGTGCGATTCCAACAGGTAAATCCACTACGTGACTTAGGATCCGTCCTGGAGGGAGGCAGATTCTACGCTGCATTGTGTGCATGTGTTTGGCGGGGGGGGGGGTTGCATGGTGCGTCCGGCTTGGAGCACCTGTTTTCCGCTGTCTCTGTAGCATGCATGGGTTTTGGGATGCGAAGGGGCTTTTATGCAGCCAGAGCTTATTGCGGCTGAATGGCCGTCGATTGTGTGGGCAGCAGATGGGTGGGTGGGGGACCTGAGACTGCTTTCTGGGGGAGTATATTCCCTTTGTTTTCCCTGGCACCGTGCAGAAAGGCCCGCGCTCCTGTCGGAAGGCAGCGCTGATCATTTATTCCCTGTCACTGATGCGACGATGCATGTAAATCAAGTGCCAGTCCCGTGTGTGTGTGTCAGGGATTTGCAGCAGATCTAAATCATGTTTGTGCGTGGTTTTGATTTAAAAATGTATTCCCCTTCCTCTTTCCCTGGAATACTGTGCTAGGACATGATTTGTATCCTTTACTGTTCGTGAAGGCCAGCATACGTGCAGCTGGGGGAAAAAAAATCAGGAGACAGAAATAGCAGCTTTTCTTCCTGCTGTGGAAGAAATATCACTTCTGGCGAGGGCGTGGTTGAATCAGGTATTCTTTATTCACAATATTCACATCTTTTATAACGTGCCTGGGGATTCCTCCCGGAATGGACTTAAGGGAGCCTACAGAGGACTTTAAATGCAACTCTGATCAAGGGTACAGCAGGACCAAGACACGTGACTTGTGCCATCGCCAAGCTGCCTGTTTGCTCTACCCTGCCTGGGGGGGGGGGATGTTTCCCACGTTTTGGACCCTGTGGGGGCAGGGATTTGGAGGGTCACCTACATAACGAAGAAATGGAGTGTGCGGATCGTAGGTGACGGGAGATGCTTCTCACAGTTGAAAGACCCTTAGACACATGCATCCTGTTCTACTTCCTTGCTGTAAACACAGGGAATGTGATCCTGAATTAAACCTGCTTGTCCGTGCCGTCGTTACGCCTCTGATGCAGACGCCCAGTAGCACTCGCCAAAGTGGGCCTAAAAACGGCATGTGTTCTAGCGGCCGGGATCCTTGATGGCCCATGTCCTTTCGTTCGACTGCTCTTCCCTCGTCTTACGCGGCAATCAGCGAGTGCGGCCGGCTGAAAAGTGGAAGGGGGGGTGAAATAGTGAGCTGGGATTTTTGTGCCAAAGGTTTCTCACAGCGGGCAGTGATTCAGGTCGGTCATGGAGAAGTGTAAACACGAACAAGTTTGCTCTTTTGGCTGGCTGCTCGTTGGTTTATTGAATATTAATATCTCAGGCTACTGTGGGAAGGCCAGTTGAATAGCAGCAAGGTTCATTGTAGAAAGACCACCTCGGTCAGCAGGCTAGTCTGTCGGTAGGTGTATTAACCCCTTGCCTGTAATCAATTTTTGTGACAGGTTATGGTAGTTTAATTTTAGGTGTAATTTGGAACTTGAACTTGAACTTGAATGATGCCATGATATAATTTTGTTCTGGAACTTGTTTACTGTCTTTTTTAAGTTGTGTTGCGGGTGGTAGGATCTGACGTTAATGTCACTGTCGGCTTGGCATAGCGGCTCGTCCTCCATGCTTTTGGAGGCTTCGTATTCTCAGGCTTGAGGTTTATCAAGTAAGCTGTGGGACTGTCCTAGGGTGGGGGTGGGGGCCGTGGCCCCGGGCCCTCCAGAGACTGTCCTAGGGTGGGGTTGGGGGCTGGGGCCCCGGGTCCCCCAGATCTCTCACAGCTGTTGTTTTTGGTTGTTTGCTTAGTTTCCCATATGACTCAGTTTTAACACATTTAGTTTGCTGTGAAAATAAGTGGCTATTTTAAGATGCCCTTGAAGGTGATTGCAGGACTAGTTATCTAGATAGACTGACTATGACCCTGAAGTCTGTTTATATTACACTGAAAATGGACATCAGTGCTCCTGTCTGATTAGTTGTGCCATTACGTCTGACTGATTTTTCAGGATATGCGCCTGCAGCCTTGCAGAAAACCTTTTAAAACACCAACTCTTGAGGCTCAAAGGCAGCGTGGACATTGGCTCAGCTCCTTTAACTGTTGTACCCTTGTGCTGGCTACTTATCTGTTGTTAAAGAATCGGATTAGTTTTCTTGCACAAGTGTTTGGAATATTGCGAATGAACGCTTATGTTAGCTGAGTAACACTGACCCCCCCCTCGGCATGGTGGTTTTGAATGAACCTGAAGAAGTAAATGAAGACGATGGCACCACAGTCCAGTTATCCCCTAGCACAGCTTCTGCCAGGTCAGTTATGGAGTAACTAGGCCCACGTGAGTTTGAGGGGGCACTGGCACCTCCGAGCTTGCACGGCCCTTGTGTCCCATCATCCTCGTGTTCTGGTCAGCTTCCTCTGTGACAGACGTGCAGCTGCAGTGAATCGGTGGCTGACTCACCGCCGGTGGCTTGGCACCCGTGCGTGGCTCTCTGCCCCATCCTAATACCCTGTTTTCAGGGGCCCTGATTGGATCAGCGGTTATTTAAAATGAGCTTGGATGGAATACAGGTCCCAGGTTACGAATGAGATTTTTTCCCTAAGTCTGTCTTTACGTCGAATTTGTAAGTTGGAAAAATAATAATACAGAACATAATAATAATAATAATAATACAGTATTAAAGCACCTACATGCTGTAATGTACTGTATCTTGAGCCGACAAAGCACTAAAGCTGCGCAATGTTCTCAGAAGCGTCACAAAGTAGTGCGTGCGCTGATCACGAGCCATTGTATTTAACCTGAGTTTTTGATATATTGGGCTTTATGGCAGTAAGTAGGCGTTGTCTGTAAGCTGAATACCCATAACCCCGGAGGCTGCCTGTGTGTCTGATAGTGCCGTATGTTACTACGAGCACTGAGTTGTAAACCAGGGCGTCAGTGGCAAAGTGAGATTCATATCTTTGATGGATCGTAAATTTATCGCTAGACTCCTCCGTGTGACATGATGAATGCGGCTATTCGGGAGAGCATGCAGCTTACAGTTCAGTCTGGCTGCATTTGTCTGGGATGTGGGTGGGATAAACGTTCCCTGTCGATCACTGTTTGGTAACTGGTGAAGCAGCCAATAGGATGCAGGTTTAGAGCAGTGATTGACAGCCTGCGAACGTCCCACCCGCTCTGGGTTCTAAACCTCAGGGATAAATTCCCAGCGCAGTGCCTCATGCGAGCCCGCATGAGAGAAAGAGGGGGGGGCACTAATCCAAAGCATTTTTTAAGCGTTGTTTGCATAGCCAGTTAGCCCCCTGCCACCCCCCTCCCCTCTATTAAACAAACAAACAAGCTGCTGGCTTAAATTGGAGACCAAAGTCCTCACCAGTACAAACAGAGCTGAAGCATCCTGCTGCATCCTGCTGCTGCTGGTTTGGCTGGCTGATCTTTGAACTGCGATAGGAGTTCTGGGGGGGCTCCTGCCGGTCACTTTAGACGAGATGGGCGGCCGGCGGCGAGGCACGTTCCGGACCAACCCGGCGGGCGCTTTTCGGAAGATGATGCGTAGCACCCTGAAGCTCATGGGCAGTAAGTGTGCGTTTTGGGTTCGAGGAGGGTCAGGAGACGGGCTTGCTCAGGTGGGGCACATGAAGATCCGCCCAGAGAGATCATTTGGGTCACGGATGGGTCATGAGGGTTTGGCAGTGGGGACAAAGTGGGTGTTGGGCTTTTAAAGGGAGCTGGGGGGCTGTGGGCAGCTCTGGCGGCCGGTCCGCTCACTCCATCAGCGCTGTACAAAAGCGGCGAGAAGCTCAGGCTGTGGTGAGGACCTCTGTGTCTCTCCCTCATGCTTCGTTAATGAGCTGTTAATTACCATTACTGTGCTCACCTTAGACAGACCCAGAAGGTGTTACTGCAGCATAACCTTTCAGCGGGTCGCAGGCTGGAGTGCCGATGGCCCAGTTCGGCTGGTTTTGATAAGGGATATTTAATCATAAATGACACATCCTCTCTCAATAAGAAATTTAAATTATAGATGACATATAGTTTAAAAAAGGGTTATAGAAATTGGCTTTTGAACAGCTTCAGGATATTTGGTGTTTGAATAAGGCGTGTGCCATTATTGGCATGTTTGAGTTTTTAATCCACGGAATTGTGCGGGGTGAGAATGCTGAGCGTGTTTGGCGGATTTCCTCACGCCTGTTTTATAATATTTACAGTTCCAGAGCATAGAGCCGGCACGTGATAAACGGGGCGATCTTTGAACTGCAGTGGGACAGAGTCCTTCCAGCTCTGCTTTTTCGGGGTCCTGCCCAAATGTCACTGTCTCCAGTACATTTAGGGTACTGCTGAGATTACGGCACGTTCATGAAGCCGAATTCTCTGCAGAATGGGCAGATTTCCCTCTTCCTGGCTGTCAGGGATGTGGAAGATTGTGGACCCTGGGGGAGGGGTTTAATCTGGGGGTGGGGTTTAATCTGGGGGGCGGAGTCATGCCTTTGATGAAGCATCTGTCTCTTGAAGCAGGCCAGCTGTCTCCCCCGCACAGCACCCTTTGTTAGTGGCTAATGGGATATAGGAGGCTGTTTACCAAGCCCTGTGAGGGGAATTTTAACTGGGGCCGCCGGCGTTATACGGGGATGCTTTTTGCGCGAGCGTGCTGTGCAGGGGTGTAGCGGGGGAGGGGGGGGGGCTGTGGGTGACTGATGCAATCTGGCTAAACACCTTATCGCAGTGGAGTATTGATTTTTCCTCAAGTCTCGGCGTACCAGATGTCCCTGACACAGAGCGAATCACAGGAGGGTTTGTTCTTTCTGTTTCAAATGATGGAGTTGCGCCCCCCCCCCCCCACCCCCAGGACAGTTATACGTTTGCACTGCAGAAAGTGCTGGGTACAGATGGCACCAATAAAGCACGGAGCACATGACGACGTCCTGGAAGCGGACGCCAGCCTGGCGGAAAAAATGAGCACAGAAAAAAACAGCGCTGCCCCTCTGCACTCCCGCAAGCGCCGGCTGGGAGGCGAGCGTACGATTGGCCGGCGGGTATGTCAGCGGCAAGTTGAAGCAGATCGGGGTGTGGATAAGAGGATGGGGCTGTTGGGGGTGGAGCAAGAGTGGGTGGGGCATGCGGGTCGTTGCTCGGGTCATGCGTCGTTTTAGGATTTCGATTCGGGGACACCGTGCAAGAGTGACTGCGTAATTGATGAAGTTGGCAGAGCTTATTTACCTAAAAGACGTGAAATGTGCACAAATCAGTCGGGTCTGTGTTCAGCGTAGCTAATAAAACGGTAACATGAAGCAGATGAACATAGAACCCAGGCCCATGATCTCTTTTAAAACCTTATTCTTTCTTAATCTGCTGGACTGGTTTGTCTCAGATTATTGTAGACGGTTATGTCTTTGACTTCCTGTTTGTGTGTGTGTGTGTCCAACCCCACAATAAACGCAGCTTTTTTTTCCCCTCGCTTCAGCATTTCAGAGATGATGAAATGATCTCCCCAGCGTGGGAGCATCTTACTTTCTGTCTGCTGCAGTTTGATTCCGGGATCCGGCTCCTCTCGAAAATCGTGGCTTGTCCCGCCCGGGGTTAAGCCGAAGTGGGGCCTCGCCTCATGCTTTTTGTGGGAGCTCCTTCCCTGCCTTTCTGTCACATTTGTGAACTTCGCGCTCTTCTCCTGTTCCTCGTGTCTCGCTTTGTTTCAGAGTGCGCTCTTGTTCTGCTCACAGGGGGTCACCGTGTCAGACTCTCAGTATCTGCCTCCATGTTTAGTATTTGTACATCCATGTTTAGCAATCATACTTGTGTTTTTTTTTCCTTTATTAAGCTGGAGTAGCTCAGGTTAATTACCACAGTAAAAGGCACTTGTATGTCTCTCTTGCTCAGTTTTTTCCGTCCTTCATTTTCTGTCCGGTTACTCTTCTTTTGTGTCACTCCCCCCTGGGCTCCTTTGTCACAAAGCCGTCCATCTGTTTTGCAGTGGAGAGCCGCTTATCCTCTCTGGTTCTCCGTCTTCCCCTATAAGCTGCTGGAGTAGGCTGGCGGGGCTGCTTCCCGGCGGGTAGGGTGGCACGCTCGGGTGTGACTCGGCGGGGCTGCTTCCCGGCGGGTAGGGTGGCACGCTCGGTTGTGACTCGGCCACCTTTTGTCCTGGCTGTCGCCACGTGGATCGTGGGAAACCTGATGCCACACGTGTACTAGCTAATCACCGATCTGCGGTTCCCCTGAGCGGAGTGTGCGAGTGCCGGGGCGGGTTTCTGAATCACCGTCTCTCTCCGGTTATGTAACCAGCCTCTGGTGTGGATACCACGAACCGCAGGCGGTCGCATTCCCTGAATCCTGTGTGCTTGACCGCTTGGGAAGAACCGGGAAATGCCGGCTCGGAGCTCCTGCGACGAGATTGTGTAACGCGCAATCATCTGCCTGGCTGCTGAGCGAGTGAGAGACAGGCATAAGTTGAGACTGTCTACCTTTCCAAGTTTTTTTTTTTTCTTTTTTTTTCCTGCTGCTGATGTTTTGTGCTGAAATGGTTTCATTGCAGGATGAACTCCCGAAAAATGGAAAGTGCAGAGATTTCTAAATTTCTGTTAAAGGCCATGTCGAAAGAGGGTAGAGAGCTTGTCGAGAGGGAACACTGTGTGTGCCGGCTGGGTGGCGTGTCCGGTGGGCCTGACCTCCAGTATCGGGTCACGCCGGACTGACGAGCTGTGTGCCCCCCCATGACCATCGTGCCGTGTGTCGTCAGCCTCTGGGACATTGGCGTTCTGGTCACGTGGTCATCTTAAATCGTGTTGCCCGAGTGTCTGCAGTCTCCGCCTTCCTGCCGGCTCAGCAGAAGTGTTTCTCTGAGCAGGGCACAGGCTTATGCGGCCAGACCCGGATGGGGACCTAAGCTAGGGGGAGTGTGTGTTCCTCGCGGCCGGGGATGTTGCTGCCTGTCTAATATAGATTTTATTCTGTCATTTATTTATTTATTTGGTGAAAATGAATTGCCTGTTTTTATTTAATTGAGGAAGGAATCTGAGGGCTGTGTGTTTTTGTTAATTTCCCACAGCAGATAATCTGTTCATTAAAGCATCCTGTGTACCATCTGTTGGCAGGATGGCCGCGTTTCAGCCCTTTTCGAGCCGCCAGCTCGCCACCCGCCCCGGTTTGGACGCATCGCTCTTAACGTTCATGGTGGTGGCGCCTCTCAGGAGTGGATGTCAGTGATTGCTGCCCCAGCCTGCATCCCAGGCCTCGCTGTGCGGGTTCCAGGCCCATGTCCTGTGATGGTGCTCTCTGGACTTCTGGAGTTTTTAAAACAAACGTGGTTCAGTGCTTAAGCTCCTGGAGGTGGGGGGGAGGGGTTGGGTTGGTGTTGCTCAGATTGTCCTTGACTTGGTTGCTGGGAATGTCGTGGGTGGATGGGAGCAAGTTTCATACCTGTGGCAAGACGGCCGTGAGCTGCGGAAGGACCTGTCGGGAGTGGGATCCTCATCCCGGGGAAATCCCCGGGATTCCCCACCGCGTCATTTAAGAGGCTGCTAGCTCCAGCGTCCACATTCCAGCGGGTGATTATAAATGTTGTAGAGGTCTAGAGCCCAAGGCGTTCCCTAAGACAGGAAGAGCTTACACCTGCAGCCAGTTGCACCCCAGCATGGAGACCAAGTGTCAGTGTCATAGTGGCATAGGTGTCAGGAACATTCAGAGTTTGGAATCATTCCTGATTGATTGGGGAATTCAGTGTATCAGTTTCAGATAAGCTTCTTTCAGTAATAAAGCCGTAAAGAATGGGGGCGTGGTTAATGTGTGGTGGAGGTGGAGCCCTTTTACCTGACCGCCGGGTCACGGGGCACCGACGGCACAATGCAAGGACTGCTGCTGAAGTGCCTGAATGTGGAATGCGATCGACAGAAGCCGGACGTGACCGTCCCATCGAGTTCTGGGGCCTGTGTGTCTCAGGGCAAGGCCCCTGCTAAGCGTGACCAATTCCGCACGCTCGCTGTGGGATAGTGGCCAATCCCGTGTGTTTGCTCTGGGTGGGGATTCAACACCATTAGTTTTACTGCGGGGTTTTCCTTATGCAGGGATAACCTGCTGTAAGGTTTGTATTTTTGAACAATTTACAGTGATCTAGGTTTTTTATTCACTTAAGTAAATAGGATTGGCGAGGTGACTTTGCCGCTTGAATTAAATATTAATATTCGGAAAGTTGCTGTTCTCCATTGACTTAGAAATGCTGGAGGTGATCACACTGGTGTGTAGGACGCCATGTCCGTGCTCTGGCTTCCGTTGCATGAAAAGCCTGCATAAAGTGCAACTCGGGCAACTTCCGCATGGTGGTCTTAAGGGGTGGGTTTTCTGGCACATGCAAGGGTTGGTTTTTCATGTATTATTGACGTTCATGGACTGTGTCTCTTCCAGCATTCATTGCGTATGTTGCCTTGCATTGTTCCTTTTTGTTGCACGGTGGTTGTTTAGTATTTCATTGTCGGCATTGGTTCGGGTCACTTGCGCCATCGGCATCAAGGTTCAGCTGAAAGCTGGTGCGCGTGCAGCTCTGCCACCTGAGAAGGTCAACTGAAACTAAATGACAACCAACTGGTTTTCCGGAATGAGTGTGTCACTCATTGAGCTCACGCGTTTCACACGGTGAAACGTTCATATTTTAGTGTTTCGTTATTTTGGTTGCAAGGTTAAGAGCTGGTTAGTGTTTGATTCAGAGACCAGATAAGTGGGTAACAGCTTTAACTTCTGAAAGACTGCTAGGAAACATTGCAGCTAATGCATCATCCATCCATCTATCCCTCCATCCATCCATCTTCCAGAATTGCTTATTATCCAGTTTAGGGCTGCATTGAGACTGCATCATTCCCAGAAGGCAGGGGACACCCTGGACGGGGTGTCACTTCATCGCTGGCCAGGTAATGCAGAAACATGATAAGAGTGCATAGCGGGGAAAATGTACAGGCTGTTAATTTAGTGGAATTACCTGTTTGTGGGGCGTCACGGTAACTATATATTGCGTGGTGTTGATAAACGGCTGAGTTTACCAGAATATTCCATACTCACTGATGATGAAATCTGAAATTTTATGCAAATTTTAATTTTTTTTTGCGCTTCCTACCTTTTTTTTAACCACTTTAAGTAACATTCTAAAATGTTTACGTTTGACATATGGAAACATGCTGCCTTCAGAGAACTCGAAAGTGAAACTGCAGTCATCTGAGTGGGCAGTGGCTGTTATAGGCAGCGGCTGAATAGTCTGGCCTTCAGTATCTGCATATTTTTGCTAAGTGGTAATTGTAAGCTTACACACTCTTTGAAAGAACTGGCATAACTGGAAAGGTACTGGCATAGGCAGGTCAGCGATAAGCAGGAGTCTCGAATTTGCCCTCCTGGTGACTTGGAAGATGGCAGGAATCCTCTGTGCTGGGGCTGTCTAAGGTTTTGTTTTTACTGTCCTCTGCTTGTCCTTTTTTGCAAACCCTGTTTTGATTGGTCTGAGGAAAAGCCCCCAGGGGGCTGGACCAGTCACTATGGAAACATGAGGTTTCCCCAATGGCTCTTCTCTGGGCCTTTCCGTGGGGGTGACATCGAGTGATTTGTGGCGTGTTACTTCCCCAGTAGCTATCCCCACAGCCTGTGCCCTTCCTGGCATCGCTGCGTGTTCAGGCAATGTGACAGTGCACAGCCAGAGAGCCAATTTGATTGGTGGGTGGCGGGTGTGAGAGGCAGTAATTAAGGGACCTGCCGCACCAAACAATAACGTTCCGGGGGAAGGGCTAAAGATCGCTGACCCAGGCTCACGTACCCTTAACTTCTACTTAATTGGAGTCCTGCCCCCAGTGATGAACATACAGGATGTGCATAGGTGGGCCTTTTGTGGCTCTGTGACTGCCCCAGGGACACACACACACATTTATAGTCATATTTGTGGACCATCCATTCATTTTTATGGCCAAAACCCTAATCCCAGCAATGACGACCTTAGCCCCTACCCAGCCCTAACCTTAACTATAAGTAACCAAGCAAAATACAATACCTTTTTTTATTGCAGTCACGGATTTTTGTAAAATTGAGTTTTCCCTTATGGGGACCATTTTTTTTCGGCCAAAATAAGTTTTCTCAGTACATAACCCACACACACAGACACCCACACACCTCTGTCTTTATAGGGTGAGTGCGACACAGTCTGCTGGCCTGTCACCTTCAGGGGACAAGACCAAAGCTTGTAGCTTTGAATACCCGTGAAGGGGTGTGTACTCGGGCAAACGATCCCGGAGGAATGCTCAGAGGGGCTGCTGAGAGGTGCTCCGCGTCATTCGCTGTAGAGGTGGTGATCCCTGCTTCTAAAGATAGCACTGACCCCAGGACTCCTGCAGGTCAGGGTCAGACTCGTCGTGATCTTCTGGGGAATGCTGTTACAGCTGGTCTGGTTTTGTGTGTGTGTGTGTGTGTGTGTGTGTGTGTGTGTGTGTGTGTGTGTGGTTAACAGCTTACTGCTTTGTTCCTTGTCACAACAAATGGAAAAGGGCATGCTGGAGAATGTTTTTATAAAGATTTTAAACATTATGAAAATTTGACAAAATTTGGGAAGTTCTGAAACTGCTGAATTAGGACAAGGCCAAGATGCCCCCTTGGCTTGCAGAGATTCAGGGCAGCACAGCACAAACCAGAATGAGTCATTTTCTCAGATCTTGGCACAGAACCGTCCGCGCTGTGACTTTTGATAGGACGTGATTGAGGATGAGATTCTGTTCTGCTCCCGCTTGTTTTTTCATGGTGAGATGGCGGAGGGGCCTGATTGTTCCAGGGGAGGGTCTAGTTGGAGGGGGGTGTGCCCCTCCATGCGGTGCTGATTAATGACTATCCCATAATGAGATGAAGCAGTTCTTTGTTTTCCTGTGAAAAGCTAGTGGGTTTGCCGGCTATGTTTTGGCTCTGGTGATTTTACCTCCAGCCGAAGTTGCTGTCTTTGAGGTTTGACTTGCCCCCTTCCCGGCCTGCTTTATTCTGACTTGCCAGTAAACTCCCCCTTCCATCGTCCTCTCTCCGGGTCAGATGTGTCTCCCCTCATTTTCCCTGTGTGTGCGGCTCTGGCTTGCTAAAGAAGAACTGGGAATGCAGGATAGATGCATAGGTGCATGGTGACCCAGTGATGTGTACAGTAAATGCCTGTCTTTCCTCTTGCAGTTTCCTCAGAGCTGTCTTCAGAAACTTCGCTCCCCGCAGCCCCGGCCCGGCCCGGCCTGGGCCACGCCCGCGCGCCCCCCCCGAGGCCCAGGAGTCGTGCTGCCGAGCCCGCAGGCTCCCCACAGCACGCCGGCATGGAGGTGGGCATGCGAGTGGTGCGTGGCGTCGACTGGAAGTGGGGCAACCAGGACGACGGTGAGGGCCACGTGGGCACGGTGGTGGAGGTGGGCCGGCAGGGCAGCACCACCACCCCCGATAAGACTGTGGTCGTGCAGTGGGACAGCGGCACGCGCACCAACTACCGTACCGGCTACCAGGGAGCCTACGACCTGCTGCTCTACGACAACGCCCAGATTGGTGAGTGTGGCAGTGCGCTCCAGTCGTTCTCAAGTCCACTGGCCAGGCGCTCTGCTTCGTGTACATGGGCCTTTAACCTGCCCTACAAGACGAGACGATCCCATGCCAGGAAAACGTGCTCCAAACGGTCCCGTATCTGGCTGGACCCTTCACAAGGGGAAAGGAGCATGCTGTCCTGTAGGTGTCTTTCGGCGAGTGACACGCGAGCCTGAGACCAGGGTGATGGGTGACTCATCGCCCCCGTTGATGTCTCCCACTGCACTGCAGACGACTGAATGGATCTAAGCCCTTTTCTTATGTGAAGAGTTTTAAAAAGGGCACCACGCACTTGACCCATTCACTAACTAGACTGACATTTGAAGCTTGCTGACTCGGACCTGTCTGTCAGCCGTCCTTGTTCACAGTGACTCCTACAGCTGTTTCCTTCATTATCGGGGCTTATCTATATTAATACAAACTGTATGACTTGTCTGGATTCAGCGCTGGTTGATTTGGGCTTGTGCGTCCTTCACACATGATGGTAACGTTCGAGCTGATCAGATACCTCGTATCGACACTCAACAAATGTTATTTTTGAATGGGAGAGACCTAAGACCTCGGCCGCTTTGCCGACTACCTGCACAGTCTGATCGGCCGAATCTCTTGCCGCGGTGGATTTTCTTCCTCCAGTTTCTTTTGGTATCGATCTGGTTTTCTGAAGGCTTCCTCCACATCCCCCCTGCCCCCCCCCCCCCAAAGGCCCTGCTCTTCACTGATCCTCATACTAGGCCATAAGCCACCATAATCTCTAGCCCTGCCCTGGGCAATGAACTCGGGCTATCAGAAGATTCTATGTTGTGTGTAATACTCCCACTGCTCACATGGGGGTGCTGCGTCTTGCCCAGGCTGAATGGAAGACGGGGTGTTTGAAGACCTTTCGTGTCCAGTAAAAGGTCTGAGTGGTCGGTGGATAATAACAGGAGCTCACTGGGAAGCCACCTCGGCCTGCGATTGAAGACGGCTTTGGCTTGAGCCACGTTTATGCTATAAACGTTGCCCAGTAATCAATCCATCCATCCATTTTCCAACCCGCAATATAGTGTCGCGGGGGGTCCGGAGCCTATCCCAGAAGCAACGGGCACGAGGCAGGGAACAACTCTGGACAGGGGGCCAGCCCATCGCAGGGCACACTCACACACTTACATTGCCCATAGGTGTGAATGTATTAACTCCAATTAGCCTCAGCATGTCTTTGCACTGTGGGGGGAAAACCGGAGTACCCGGAGGAAACCCCACGACAACATGGGGAGATCATGCAAACTCCACACACATGTAACCCAGGTGGAGACTCGAACCCAGGTCCCAGATGTGTGGCAACAGTGCTAACCACTGCACCACCATGTCACCCCTGCCTAGTAATCAAACATCCATTTTTATATAACGGCTCATCCATTTAGGATTGTGATTTGGATTTCGCCGGGGAGAAGGATAGTCGCTTACGATCTGGAGTTCAGGTCGGGATCAGATGTGATCCAGCGGGAGAGAGTGGGAGATCGGAGCTGGCGTGTCACCCCCTAAAAATCGATCACTCCGGCTGTACGTGGTGCGTGCTCGCTGTTCTGACATAAAGAGTATCACTCCTCGCTATTCATAATTAATGAGCTACTGCTGGCGGCCAGTGGGCCTCACACGCATCCGCAGGTGTAGATTGTTGGAGATTCTGTAGCCGTGCCGCACCGCCCCCCCCCCCTTCCCCATGCAGCTCAGCCGGTACCCGCAGCCGCACGGCCCTGAATCCCGCTGAGCTGTGCTTGGTGCAAAGGTGAAACGCAGACATCTCGTCACGCAGGCCTGCTCGTTAACGGGATAGACCAGCGCAGCTTTGAATGTCACTGATGCGTCTCCTTCTGTAGTACGGCCAAGTTCAGTCACATGGCAAACAATGATGGTAAATTCCTTTGTGAGCTCAACTCCTTTTGCTTTTCCTGCTTCAAGGCCGCTCGTTTCTCCTCTTGTTCGGTGCTCGTGGCGTGACTCCTGATGCCACCTCCTGACTGATTTTCCCCTGTCTCGCGCTGCAGGGGTGCGTCACTCCAACATCATCTGCGACAGCTGCAAGAAGCACGGCATCATGGGCATGCGCTGGAAGTGCAAGGTGTGCTTCGACTACGACCTGTGCACGCAGTGCTACATGAACAACAAGCACGACCTGAGCCACGCCTTCGAACGCTACGAGACGGCACACTCCCAACCGTAAGCAGCCACTTTTTCGCTCGCCTGCAGTACTGCACTCTCTCAGTGCTGCTGCTGTAAAACGGTTCCACTGTTGTAGCAAGCTGCGCAACTGTAACTGTAACTGTAAGTTGCTGTTTTGGGCTAAACCATCTTTTGTCTGTCTGGGGGGGATTGACCAAGGAAGTGCTGGCATTGAGAATCTTTAGATTGGTCCGAACCCCCTAAATCTGTGTCTTTATCTCCCTGGGTATGCGTGACGGTGCTGTAACACCCCCCCCCCCCTCCTCACTGAGTGAGTGCTCTTGTCCACAGTGACCTCCGAGGCTGCAGTGAGCAGGAAAGCGCCCTGCTTTGCGCAGCAGCTAACATCAGCAGTATCGACGCTGCTCTCTCTCTCTGTTACTTAATTAGCATGGGGAGCTGTCTCCGTGGATACCGTCCATCGCATCGCCAGGGAAGCGCGTGCAAGAACATTGCCCACAACCCTCACTTCAATACCTCCTACTTTTTCACTTAACCGAGAAGAAGGTTTCTTAAGCCAGCCGGCTGATTGGGTCAGCCCTGTCCTTCATTAAATGGGAGCACAGGGGCGTTCGGCGCTCCCGGGGATGGGGGGGCGGGGCTGCTGTCAGTGTGGATGCACATGGGCAGGTTAGCATGCCAGCTATAAATAATTCATATCCCAATTACTCACAAATAAGCCTGGTGCAGGGGGGTGGGGGGGTGGGACAAAGATAGATTCAGACTGGAGATGAGCCTCAGCTTTTCTGTGTGCCGGGTCATAAGCATTCATAGAGCATTCATAGAACATTCATAGAGCATTCATAGAACATTCATAAGCAGCATGTAAGTACACCTTAACATCCTAACATGCCTTGACAGATAACGGCAAACATTATATGATCATAATAAACATTATACTTGTATGATGTTTGTTATTGAGGTGTACTAAAGCTGTTAAGGTATATTAAGGTGTTAAGGTGTACTTACATGCTGCTTATGAATGTTCTATGAGTGACTTATGAAGGTGCGGTTAATGTAAAGCGTTACTTATTGATATTTGGATGTTGGCTCATTCCAGTGTAAATTCTCATGGAAATTCATTGCTAGTTGATGAGCAACTAAGAAACCTGCCCCTGCATAATAAAGCAGGGAGCCCCCCCAGGCCTCCTGTGGGTGCAAAGCAGAGCCAAGTGGCCTCATTGCGGACAAAAGGCTCCGGGCTTTATAAGGAGCTTGTACCCCAGTTAATGTGCGGGACAAAGGTTACCATGGTGATTTTCCAATCCCAGTCAGCATTCCGCAAAGAGCATCCGCAAAATGTCAAATTGCTCTCCCAAACCCGATAAGGTCGTTTTTAGTAGGAGTCAGGAAGCCCTCCCCCCACTAATTGAGCTGTAGCTTAGCTTCGACAAGCTATTAACTCTGAAAGAAGCTAATTGCTCTGTGCTGTTTGACTCTTGTTCTGGTGGGGACAGTGAGATAAAGGTCAAGAAGTTAAGAACCTCTGAGCTGAGTTTGGTCTCTGGTGAATTTCGGGGGGGGGGGGGACAGCCTCACTCTAACGTTTATTACTGCGGAGCCCGGGTGGTGTGTGTGGCGGCGATGGGCTGTGAGAGTGATGGATGATAAGAGGGTCGTGCATGTGCGAGCTGGGCTGACACTGTGCTCGTGGACTGTGAGGCTGTCGCTCATCGCTGTCAGGGCAAGACAGCCGGAGACATGTGCTCATTCACCTCAGCTGTGCCTGAATGCTACGTTATTACTGATATTACTAATAACTAAATAAAACCGAGCGCCCCTTTTGTTTCTTTAGCCTCGATGACTGCAGCCCTCTGTATTTCACCCTACACCTGCCCAGGCTCCCATCTAGTCTCGTGCCATTCGTCAGACCCAGCCTTGGCCACGCCCCCATCCCTTCATCCCCTGCTGACCCCTGTATTTCTCCGGCTGTATGTCTGGAGCAGTTCGACAGGTCCAGAGGGCCCCCTTGCTGCCACCGCAACCGATCCCCCTGCCGGCAGGGTACATTTCCTGGCCGTGAACGCTCGGCTGCTGCCCTGTGACATCATGGCGCCCATTGCCACGGCTACCTGCGATACTGCGTGCGGTCCGCTAATGCCTAACAACTCCTGACATCTGGGCCTGAGGTTGCTGAGCGACAGGTGGTCAGTGTTTGGGCCGAGGTGCGTGAGAAGACGGCGAGGCTGAGGTCTGATTGGTGCTGCTCTTTGGAATTGAGCAACATGGGAGGCTGACTCGGTACTGCTGCGTAATAACACATCCTGCTGTGTTACTGCTGCGTTATCACTGTGATAAGCACGTATACTCACACACCACCATCAGCACAGACCATCGGCCTATGAGATGTTGATTATCTGTTGTATGCTTTCCCTTCTTACAGCTGTATGTTTTGTTTAAATTGACAGTGATGGTGGTTTAGTCGGGCCGCCTAAATCAGCCAGTGAAAAAGCTTACGGGTGTGATTGTAACTGCACAACCTTAGTAACAGAACTACGGAGAATGTAACAGTCGTCCAAGGACGGGCAGAGACACAAAGCTCTGTGCTAGCATGTTTGTGGAGTCGCTCGCTCCCATGGTCATGTCGTGGAGTGCTGACAGAGCCTTTGGCCTCCCAGTGACTTAGTAAACTGGGAGGGGGTGGGGGTTACTTCGGGATGGTTCATTGCTGTGGGAGGGTCTGTCGCTGTAGTGTTGGGGAGCGGAGTCGTCTTGCCCCAAGACAGACGGATGGCCATATCCACGTGTGTTTACCTGTTCTGATAGAATGTGATAATGTCACAGCCTGGGCCTGGAGGAGCATGGGCTAGGGCCTGGGCCTGGAGGACTGTGGGGCTGGGCCTGGGCCTGGGCCTGGAGGAGCATGGGCTAGGGCCTGGGCCTGGAGGACTGTGGGGCTAGGCCTGGGCCTGGAGGAGCGTGGGGCTGGGGCTGGGCCTGGAGGAGCGTGGGGCTGGGGCTGGGCCTGGAGGAGCGTGGGGCTGGGCCTGGGCCTGGAGGAGCGTGGGGCTGGGCCTGGAGGAGCGTGGGGCTGGGCCTGGGCCTGGAGGAGCGCGGGGCTGGGCCTGGGCCTGGAGGAGCGCGGGGCTGGGCCTGGGCCTGGGCCTGGAGGAGCGCGGGGCTGGGCCTGGGCCTGGAGGAGCGCGGGGCTGGGCCTGGGCCTGGAGGAGCGCGGGGCTGGGTTCTCACCATGTGGTGCTCTTCAGCGCTTTTAAACATTCACTTTCATTTCACACTCGGAGAAGGGTGTGAACAAGAGAAGCAGCTGGCAAATGGAATGAGTCGCTGTAACCTATTTGAAGTTTAAATGTTTTAAGAAAATTCTCCCTTCTCTGCAGCCTGGATTTTATTCTAGCATACTTAATATCACACACCCAAAGCCCTCTGCCATGAGTATTACATAATGCTGGAAAAACATGAAGAGGCCATAATAAAGCCCCAAACGTAGTGAACTCTCCCCCCCTGGGCCACCTTCTGTTGATTTCTCGAGTCCCTGCGTGGGGTTCCTGGAAGCCAAATGCCCAGTGCCGCCAGATTGTGTTTGTGCTGCACAAAAATAGATTTGCGTGCCGTGGCACAAGTGCCTCTTGCTGCCCTGGCTCTGTGGCTGCTTCTGCCAGGACAGCCGGGCACATGCCTCTACGAGGGGCCGGGCACCGTGGCCCCTTCGCTGACAAGCTGCTGCAGGTACGGGGGTCACATAATGATGCCGCTGGAGGCTGCTAGAGCTCATGCATTTTGTCCTTTCTGAAACATGCTGTCCAGACTGTCTTTCATGGTTTGTGGTTTCCGGGTACCGTCCGGTCCCATCTGATGCAGAAGGTGACCGTTCCTGCTGAGGTGTGACACATTCCAGGGGTGTGTAGAAGGAACCGGCTTCTGAAACCATTACTGTGTCAGTCTCTCCTGCGCACCACGTCACGTTTCCAGCTAAGTGGAGACACCGTGTTGCTGCAGTGATTCATCAGGCACCGCAAGCAGCCCCCGGGAGGAAGACCTTACGTCTTTGTTTTTGATTTTTCACATCGATAATCCATTTTCATGGCATCGCCTGTCACCTTCCGTCAATGAGCCACATCACTGATAAAAATATCGTCTCACCTGCCGAATCTAATTGCAGGAACCGCAACGGTCAGGGAGTCAGATTGCGTTAAATTTCTGAGAGCTGCTTACGGGAAGAAAAGCGATTCAGTGTGCTGAGGACTGTCTGTGTACCTCTGTCCATAGCTTCAGAGGCCATTCTTGGGGTAGCTCATCCTGTAATGTACATTGTATGTATATCTGAGCGCTGTGTCTTTGCTTAGCCGCCTCAGTCACTTCCGTGCGGCATTACTCAGTTGTGCCTTACACTAACGGTATGACTGATTCTCGCACGTTTTTAGCAGGAGGCGGCTGTCGAGGGAGGGTTCCCGACCACGTCTGTCTGGTTCTAAAGCAGCAGCGTGGTGACGCTCGCACTTCAGCATTTCGGGTCCTTCACAGAACCCGTGTGCGGTGTTGCTGAATCCTCTTGCCGCTGACGGCATAATGAGACACACGGGCCTGACTCTCTCCTTCCCCGCGCGATAATCTTGCTCACCTCTCGTCCTTGGCGTCCTTCTAATGAGCCTAATCGGATGTGGGACCTCGCATCTCTAGCCCCTGGCTGCCCAGATGCAGAGACACTCTGCTGATCATCTCGGGATCAAGTCGGTTTTGGGTTGACATGCAGCAGGTGGATCAAACTGCTGAATTGGTGACGTGTTTTTTTTTTTTTTTTTTTTTCGCCCCTTCCACCAGGTGGCGTAAAGCACCAATATAACTTTATAATACTATGCTGTCCTTTATCAGTGAGGTTCACGTTAAACCTGTTAACCGATGGTATAAATTTAAGGCCTGGTTATTAAGCACTGAGAAAAACAGCCGTGCGATCGGTGCTGTGGCGAGATTTTACTGCGGAGGAGTCGGGTTGGCGCCTGTGTGTCTGGCCCCTGATACTGGGCCTTGCGGTTCTGATCCATCGGTAGGTGCTCGGAGATCCAGAGCCTTCTGCTTTGGGGGCTTACCACCTCAGACTGTGGGCTGTGAGCACATACACAGAAGGTGTTAGGGTTAGGCTCTGCACATGTGCGTTTGTGTGTGTGTGTGTGTGTGTGTGTGTGTGTGTGTGTGTGTGTGTGTGTGTGTGGGGCGTGTGTGTGAGTGAGAAGCATTACACGTGGCATATGGAGACACATATGTTCGAGGGGGG
>JAODKE010000114.1:254102-268319 GCA_026779605.1 Mormyrus hasselquistii | reverse complement strand
TATCCGATTTCCGTGTGACGACTTCTGGAATGGAGTTAGGGATTGTTAATCAGGTTAAAATAAGGGGCATTGTGTGTGTGTGTGTGTGTGTGTGTGTGGTTGTGTGTGTGTGTGGTTGTGTGTATGGTTATGTGTGTATGCATGGTTGTGTGTGTGTGTGTGTGTGTGTGTGTGTGTGTGTGTGTGAGACTGTGTGTGTATGGTTATGTGTGTATGCGTGGTTATGTTTGTGTGTGTATGGTTATGTGTGTATGCGTGGTTATGTGTGTGTGTGTGTGTGTATGGTTATGTGTGTATGCGTGGTTATATGTGTGTGTGTGGTTATGCGTGTGTATGAGAGTGTGTATGTGTGTGTGTGTGTGTGTGGTTATGTGTGTATGCGTGTGTGTGTGTGTGTGTGTAGTAAGTGTATGTACAGTCATGGAAACCGTTAAAGGACCACAGCACAATTTTTTGTTTTATTCATTTCTCCATTTATGGCTGTGCGTCTGTGAATAATGTTTTTTTTGCAAACTGCAACCTGGTTCTTCTCTTTTTCCCATTAATGAAGCTTTTTCTTCTTCTTCTTCTTCCTCCTTCCTTTATGGGACTTCAGTGCTGCCTCTGTGAGCCTGATTTGAACTGTCCTAGCAGTGCACCTCACACCTGCACTTAATATTACCCATTCCTTTTCGAGGTCACTTGATGTCATCCTCCAATTCATGAGAAACCGACGGATAAGTTATCGGTCATCTCTGGCAGTAGGAAGCTGCTTCTGCCCTCTACCTGACTGGTTTCTGGTCGTTTCCAGTCTCTCCTGCTTCACCTTGTTCTTGTGTACTGCTGTCTTAGAAACTTTGAACCTGGAAGCAACCTGCTGCTCAGCATAGCCTTCTGCCAGCACAACCATGACTAAACCAGGATTTAAAAATGCTTTGTTTAAAAATATAGAGTGGTCTCTTAATTTTTTCCATAGCTGTATATGTACGCTTCACTGCATTTTAACTGTTCATCTTCTAGTAAAAGGCTTTGAGGCAACAAAGTAATACATATCAAATATAGCCGAGAGAAATGTTGACCATCTCAGAATTTTTCTGATTTCAGAATAGCCCCCTTTTGCTGTGATGTCAGCATTGCAGACTCCTGACATTCTTTCAGCCAGCTTCCAGATGTAGCCACCTGGAATGCTTCTCCAACAGTCCTGAAGGAGTTTCTGCAAGTTCTGGGCACAAGTTTGCTTCCTTGCTCTTACTTTTCAGTCCAACTTATGCCAAACCACTTCTGTAGGATTCAGGTCGGGGGTTTGTGTGGAGCCAGGTCATCTGTCACAATCACGTAACCTCGAGCTGTGCTTGGGGCCATTGTCATTTCCAGTAGGTGTGGCCAGACCTTTGACAGCTGCTGTGTTTCTTGTGTGCTGCAGGTGGACATTAAGAACCAGGGTAAGACGGCTCTGCAGGTGGCTGCGCACCAGGGCCACATGGAGGTGGTGAAGGTCCTGCTCCAGGCCACCAGCAACATCGAGGTGAAGGACGAGGATGGTGACACCGCACTGCACTACACAGCCTTTGGGTAAGGGCCTGCCACATGGTGCCTTAAATGAGGGGGGGGGGGGGGGTCACCAAAATGACCTTAGATAGTGGAGGAGCAGTGAATAAACACCACCGCTTCATCTCAGACGAGACAGGAGGCTGCTGTCCCGTGGATGGATGGAAGGTCTATCTACATCCCCCTCACTTTATGAGATCCAATAATTCCACTCTCTTTAACATTGCCATCCTCCTCCATCTGCTGCTTCGGCATGAGTTTTTCCACTGATAGGTGGCATGAGCAGTTGTTGTTGGTGTTTAGTGTAGTCACATGGGAGCTATTCCCTCTGCCTACCTCCCCCCCCCCCCCCGGTGTTGTGCAGGAACCAGGCGGAGATTGCAAGGCTGCTGCTTAGCAAGGGAGCCAAGGTGAATCTGCTGAACAATTCTATGTGCACCGCCCTGCACATTGCCGTCAACAAGGGCTTCACCGATGTGGTGCGGGTGCTCCTGGAGCATGCAGCCGACGTCAACCTGCAGGTGAGGGCTATGTCACCAAGGGTTTGCCATGTCTATCCCAGTCTACTGTGGCATTGAGAGTTTAATGTGCCTGTGCTAGTCTACTGTGGAGCCAAGGGTTTGCCGTGTCTGTGCAGGCCTACGATGGCACCAGTGGTTTACTCTGTCCACGCTCCGATTAATGTGGAACTGAGGGTTTGCAGTGTCCATTCAGGGCTTCTGCGGAACTGAGGGTTAGCATTGTCCATGCAGGCACATGGAACTGAGTGTTTGCAGTGTCTATATAGGCTTACTGTGAAGCTGAGGGTTTACTGTGTCTGTGCAAGCCTACGGCTATGCTGAGGGTTTACTATATCCATGCATGCCGTGACGATGAGGTTTCGCTGTGTACGTGGTGGCCTACTGCGGAGCAGAAGGTTTGCAGTGTCCATGCAGGCTTGCTGCGGAGCCGAGGGTTTGCAATCTCCATGCAGGTCTACCATGGCTCCAACGGTTTACAGTGTCCTTGCAGGCCTACTGTGCCACAGAGGGTTTGCTGTGTCCATGCAGGCCTACCGTGCCACCAAGGGTTTTACTGTGTCCATGCAGGCCTACCGTGCCACCAAGGGTTTACTTGTGTCCATGCTGTCCTACTGTGGAGTCAAGGGTTTACTGTGTCTATGCTGTCCTACTGTGGAGTCAAGGGTTTACTGTGTCTGTACTGGCCTACTGCGGCACTGAGGGTTTACTGCATCCGTGCCAGCCTCCCACGCCACCAAGGGTTTACCATGTCCATGCTAGCCTACTGAGGCATCGAGAGTTTACTGTGTCCATGCCGGTCTACTGCGGAGCTGAGGGTTTGCAGGGTCCGTGGAGGTCTACGGCAGCGCCAAGGCTTTGCCATGTCCATGCTGGCCTACCGTGACTCTGAGGGTTTCTGTGTCCATGCCGGTCTACTGCGGTTCGGAGGATTTGCCGTATCCGTGCCGGCCTACCATGACTCCAAGGGTTTGCTGTGTCCATGCCAGCCTACAATGAAGTACCCTGTATCTGATTTAGGTGATCCAGAGGGGCACTACTCCGGTCTCATATCAGGCTCTTCAGCTACATGATACATGTATGTGCATCTCTGGTTTGCTAAACCAGTGTTTCACAACCCGGTCCTCGAGGACCCCCAGAGAGTCCACAGTTTTGCTCCTGTCAGATGCTGCCAAGGAGCTGGGAGGGAGCAAAAACGTGAACCGTCTGGGGATTCTCGAGGACTGGGTTGTGAAACTCTGCTCTAAACGATAATAACACCAGGTAACAAATCTTTGCAGTCTTTTTGTCATTTGAATTAAAACAAGTGAATTTTACAGCTTTTTGTGCTGAATTTAAATATTTGATCTGAATTTCTCTATCATGAGTAAAACTTAATTGAATTTTATACTGTACATATAGATACATTTACTGTGTGTGTGTGTGTGTCTATAATCATCTAAGATGATTTGTATTTGGCTTCAGGAACATCCCTCTTAAGGGTCCGTCAGAAGTCAGTAAGCATACTGGGACTCTACTTGCCATGATATCGTTTTTCCATATCAGAAAGCCAGCAGCATTCTGTCTCAACATATCCAAACTCAGGCAAAACAGTCTTACAGTACTTTGCGCAATTCTGTGTAGTCTTAAATTATTTCTATTAGTGAACGTTTCTTAAATTAAAGTTTACTAAGGTCATACATTATTACTACGAAATTATATGTTATCAATCTAGCCTAAAAATGACTTCTCTCAAAAACTATGGGTGATGTCTGAAATGAGTCTTCAAAAAGTGCAGACAAGATGAGTTTTAGTTATTCCGAGGCAAAATCTTTATTTAACAATGTAATCTGTCTGTTGTACTGACCAAGTGCTCTGCAGATTTTTTTGTGTCTTGCGTGGTGATATGCCGTGACGGTGCGCACAGTGAGGGCGTGAAGTGTGCAGTGCACCATAAGGGCGAGTCCAGCTTCCTGAGAGAGAGAAACGCACGGTGGCACAACAGGGATATCGGAGCCCTCTGTGCCGTTCCATCCACCGTCTTGCCTTACCCCGGCCTCCTGCATGGCTGCCAGCCGCCACAGTCTCTCTTAGGGGGATTTATGTCACACGCCCGAGTTGGGAGAGGTTGGCTTGAATTCGTTTTTGTTTTTTTTGGGGCTCCACTCCAGTGGCAAGAAGCTCTGCTCGGCCGTAAGCATGGCCTAGGGGTGATGTCAGATTTTCAGTCCCCCTTCTCCCGAAGTGGACCCATGCCCGCTCCCCGTCTCGCAGCGAGCTGGTGCCGGCCTGGGCTCCTCTCCGGCACTGCCGGACACTGGACTGGTGCCAAGATGACTTACTTTGTGATCATGTTTAGCCTAAACGGCAAAGAATTCGCAGCTGAAACTGGATACTCCCAGCTCCATCTGTCATTTTATTTGACTGAATTGCATCTTTTTTCATTGAATTGTGAGGTTCTTCATTGAATTGTGAGGTTCTTCATTGAATTGTGAGGTTCTCGTGGGACCTTTAGGGCTGGACAGGATGATTGTTTTCTTAAGGCTCTGCACCTTCTATACTGGTTTAAAAACACAAAACATGCTGAACCCTACATGGGGAAAAATGCCGATTTCTCCGCTGCTGGTGGGCGTCACTGTTATTCAACACGAAAAGAAAGTGCAGTGGGATTTAAGTGAAAATATTCACATCTGAGGAGCTTATCAACTCATTGTTTGTCTTTGTTCAAAAATAGGTTTGTTTGGTCTTGAGAATTGCTGCGTGGGAAGTAGACATCTATCAGCAGAGATGACTTTGCTAATGTAGGGCTTCATTGTTTGAGCTTTCTGGATGAACATTTAGTCCATTAGACACGCACGAGTTAGCCAGCAGACGGGGGGGGGGGGGGCATCCATGGGAGCGGCTTCCTCTTTTACCCGGACAATTGAAAGTGCCCCCCCTTTGAGGTCCTGAGTGGCCATTTCATAGTGGTCATACACATTTTACTGAGAGGGTATCACTTTCTGGTTGGCCAATTATTTCACCATGTGTGGTAGAGTAGTAGCTACAGAGGGCTCGGCATTGTGGAAAAACAACGAGATGTTGCTTTAAAATGAGGCCAGAAGCATGATCCAAGCGCTCCTCTCTCCAGGACTCCTACGGAGACACGCCACTGCATGACGCCATTGCCAAGGACTTCCGGAACATCATCGAAATCCTTACTGTTGTGCCCAACATCGACTTCACCCAGCAAAACAACCGAGGCTTCAACCTGCTGCACCATGCTTCACTGAAGGGCAACAAGCTGTGAGTACCCATAATTCCCTGCAGCCAGACTGTAAGGCTGGCGTACAGGTGGTTATCTAGCCGGTGGTGTGGAGCCAAGCTCTCTCCCACTAGTGAGCAGTGGTTCTTCTGGGAAGTCACCTACATGTGACCGCAAACTCCACATGATCGTTGACATCCTGATCTTCGGGAAATTGCAAAACAGAAAAGACGCCTACGGCTAACAGATCTTGTTTGTAGAAATACTTTTTCGGATTAAATCAGTTTACAAAGATGGCGATAGTAGTAATGATTATGACACAGGTCATGGTAAATTAAAAACTATATATATAATTAAATCAAGAAATGGTAGTTCTTATTTCTGCAGACTGAATGTGGCACAAACCTAAATCTGATTCGATTGATGTAGACGGAATGGTGCAGTCGTTTCCCGCAACAGGATATCATAATCTTTACTTTTTAATGGTGCAGCAAATTATTATTATAATCTAGCTTGACGTGCACTGACTGACCGGGTTGCATTTTAATGGAAGTGAAGGAGGACATGAGGAAATGGGAGCAGGCTTTTCTCCACCATGGTGCTCAACCCCGAGTTCAGCTCCACTCCTGTGTCGCTCATGTATTTGTATCTGATCTCGGTTTAACCTGAAAGCCCAGACAATGTATCCGTCTCTCTGGCTGTGCATGCCAGCTCGATGGGGGGCGGGGGGGCTTGTTTCCTGCAGGTTTTGCTCACATAGGCAGTGTGAATCCTGTGTGCTGGAGCCAAACTGATAATTGAATGAGGAGCAGAATCCATTCATGTTGCCCCTGATCCGGCTGGTGGGGGCTCATTAAATTCCGTCTTTGTTTGACGGTGGGAGATTTTATGTTATCTGGTTGCTGGGTTATTTTTCCTTAAAGCTGAATGCTTCCCTGAAGCTGTATTTGGGCCGGAGCTGCTGGTGAAGGCGCCTGGTTTCTGCTAGAGATGTGCTCTGCATTGCCTCTCAAAGCTTCCGCTAAAGCTGTTTCTCTCGCGATGATGGACTAAAACCGTCTTTGCGGAGAGTAAGGACAGGTTGTCAACAGTAATAATAGTGTCTCTATTACTACTGTTGTTGCTAAACCAGATTGTTTAATTGGAAGAAAGTGAAGCACTTCTTAGTTCTGTTACCTGGCATGGTGATTCCTGGGAAGTCCCGTTCACTCTGATCGGCCTTGTCGTGCAGACAGACGGGGTTTCTGAGCTGCCTGCTTGATTTGGTGTTGCGTTGACCTGTCTTAATGGTTACCTAGGTAACCAGCAGGGAAATCTGAAGTTGTTGCTGTAGAGGAATAATGTAATTATTTCTATTTGTAGACCAGAAAATGGCAGAGCTTTCATTGGGTTGGGCCGTGGGATACGGGGCCCTGTGTCTACTAGGGGGTGGACGCAGACACATCACTCTGCGCTTGTTTGTAGAGCTTATCAGAGCGACTGAGAGGGCGGAATGCAGGGGAGAGCGGGAGGCAACTTATCTGTGGGGGGAGACGTAGACCGTGCAGCCCCCTGTGTCCTCGCCTTCCCAGCTCCTGCTGTTAGGAGCCCTTGGGGAGGGACTGAGCAGCGACCTTGTGAACCACACCAGGTGTTTAGCTTTCGCTGTTGTCTTAGTTCCCAGATCTTTATTTTCGTTTTCTTGGGTTTGTGTGTTTTTTTTTCTTCTGTAGATCTTGTCGCCAGGAACCTTCACGTTTATTTTGGTTTACTTTCATGAAATGAATATTTGTTTTTGTTTTTTTTTTTTTTTTTTGGGCTGCTCTTAACAGGTTATGTTTATGGGGAAAAAATGAGTATTCTGGGTTCATCGTACTGCGTGAGAAGTGGACAGGCAGGGGATTTTAGGGAAGGGCGGGAGCCTCTTTGTGACAGCATGTCCCACAGCGATCGCCAAGCCCCCCCCCCCTCGTGCCCACAGACGCCCCCCCCAACTAATCTGCCCTCTGCCTCAGCTAAGTAAACAATCTGCAGGAGGCCTGCGACATAGGTACACTCGGTCTATGTGTATCACAAAGAGACGCCATGCACAGGAGCGCCACGTGCTGGCAGATATAGGCATACCGGAGGACATACACGCCTTTAGGCCTCATTGTGTGCTATTCCGTCTTGGCAGCTCGTCCTTCACAGGGGAAACAGCCCTTAAGCAATGAATGAAACATTAATTAAAGCAAATTAAAAACAGCTGATCTGTATAATCATCGTGCTCTTCCTCCTATTGGGCGGGGGGGGGCACGCATATGGAAAGCCAGGACCACTCGTGATTTTATGGGTGACAATGAGATGAAGACCATCGGGAGCGTCTGCCGGAGGGGGCCAGGAGATAAAGAAAAAAAAAATAGAATGAATAGCTGCCCCCCCGCCCGCACAACCGCAGTGCGGGTACAGCGTCCTATGGGACACCTGCATTTCCAGGGGCTACTTAAAACATTTTAATATCGGCTGCCTCCAGTCTGCTGCAGAAGGGAAACGAAGCAGGGTGTGGTTAGGTGTGATATGCAGGGTGGAGTGCACTGGTGGGGAGCGGCCAATGGCGGTGGAGGGGATGCTGTAAGGGGAGCGGCCAATGGCGGTGGAGGGGGTGGTGTAAGGGGAGTGGCCAATGGCGGTGGACGGGCCGGCAGTAGAGACGCAATCAGATGCATTCAGGGAGTGTGAGGTGGTAGAGTAACTTTGGGGGGTGGGTTTATTTGGTCCACAAGGGGTTGCGGGGCAGGGGCCAGTTTGGCCTTCATTCTGTACGCTGAGCTCAGACACAAGCGTGTAAGTCAGGCCTCACTTCTGTAACTATTTGCCAGTTACTGAAGGCCAGAATAAACCAACAGTGTGAAAGGTGATAAGATGGAGAGGAAGGCGAGAGGGTTTGTCATATTAGAAGGAATGGGGACATCAGGGCTGGGGTCACGCGAGAGCCGCCACAGAATGGGGGAATTCCTCACCACACATTATACCAGCACATGAAATCCTGTTAGCCGTGCTGTGGAGATCCTGGCTGCATCATAAATTACGGGGTGCTATAGATGGGAAATCATCCCCCCCCCCCATTAGCCTCCTCGGCGTGAGATAGGTGCACATGACATTTTAATGGTGCTGTGTTTCTGTCCATGACAGGATGTGGTTTCAGGCTTGCTGTATGCAGCTCAGCTATAACAGAGCCGCTTTAAGATCTAGCTTGAGCTTCAGCTTGGGTTGCTAAGTACTGCTAAGTACCACCTCCTGCTGGCTGGCATGTTAACATGGTTTCCAAAAGACATAGACCTGAATACCTCATCATGCTGATTACCAGGCTAACATGGGCTCATTTTTAAAATCGCAGCATAATGAATCAGCTGATGGTTCTGTTGTGAATTCAACTTTACAGAGCGACGGAGATGATTTTGGCTCGTGCACGCCAGCTAGTGGACGTGAAAAAGGATGACGGCTTCTCTGCTCTTCACCTCGCTGCACTCAACAACCACAAGGAGGTGGCTGAGATCCTTATCAAGGAGGTAGGGGAGACATTTTACTGGGACCTTTATGCTAAATATGTATGGTAGACACAAAAATTTTGTAGGTTAAAATGTTACACTAAATTTTTTCTCGCCAGGGTGCCCTTGCTCCTGTCTTCAGGTGTGTGGAATTTGGTAGAAGAAAATAGTTTGTGCATTAAACAGTGTATTACAAAGCCTATAGATTATCATGAGTAACAGGGTCATCATTTCTGGTAAGAGACATTGCGTTGTTTTGAAATGCATTTTTTTGACGCTTTAATCACCACAGAAAGAATGCCATTCAGTCCCATTATATTTGAGAGACGACCAACATTTCTACACTTGAATTCTCTAAGCTAGGGAACTCCCAGCTGAACAACTTAATTGGATAGATAGAACTTAAGCCCCTCTGAAACATATATCTTTTTTTAGTTTTGGGGTGGAATGACCCTTTAACTTAATTTAGCTAAGTAACATCTCACACTCCATTAGAAGTGTGTAAATCTCTATGAATGCGGCTGCAGTAATATGATTGTTTTCTAGGCCGTTGACACTGTGTGGGACGGAGCCCATAAATTGTGGCGTGAGGGTTTGTGTGTGCTGCAGAGCTGGCCAACGTGTCCGCCTCTTGCGCTTCCATCCTCTCCCAGGGACGCTGTGACGTCAACATCCGCAACAACCGCAACCAGACGCCACTGCAGTTGGCCGTCACACAGGGTCATGGCGACGTGGTGCAGCTGCTGGTAGCCGAGGGTGCCGACGTCAACGTCGAGGACGAAGACGGCGACACGGCGATGCATGTGGCGCTGAGCCGGCAGCAGCTGGCCACGGCCGCTGCCTCCACTGAAGGAGAGGGTTCCTCGCTATATTCCCAGGTAAGGAAGTAGGCAGATTTTTTTTTTAATGCAGACATGTGGTCTCTGTCCTGCAGTCTTTAGCACAGACATGTATAGTCTGGGTCCTGCATGATGTCAGCACACGTGTATGTCATAGGTCCTGCAGCCTTTACATGGTGTCAGCACAGACATGCACAGTCTGGGTCCTGCAGCCAATAGCCCACATGTGTACATGTGAAATCCTGCATGATGTCAACACAGACATGCATAGTCTGGGTCCCCCAGGTTTAAGCGCAGTGATCAGTCTTTATTGCAGTGTTGATACATTTAGCTGTAGTCTAGAGAGCTGAAACGGCAGCCATGGTTTCTTTTCCTTTGTCCAAATAATGACTTTAGTCAGACAGCAGAGGGCAGAGGTAGAGCTGTGTGCCGCTCTGGGACTAGCTGTCTCTGTCTGCAGGCGAAGCCAGACTCCCAGTGAGTGCTGCATGCACTCCACAGCAGCACCCTGGGTTACTGCCAGACCGCACCGACAAGGGAGGGGAAAAAAAAACTCTCCAGTAGCTCTTTCTCAAGGTGGCCAGCAGGGGCGGCGTTGTGTTCACCTTGTCGCCACGTCTATTCTTCCAGGTGCTTCCTTGGCTCTGGTTCAGCAAGGCCAAGGCGCACTTTTTGAGTTCTGCGAGCTCCATTGTGATGGTTATGCTGAGCATGTCCCGCACTAGCCGCTCTGTGCATCTTGGATGTTGCACAAGAGCCTGCACAGCTGCTGCGCCATTGTGGGAAATCTGATTACATCTCACAGATCGTAGGGCAGCTGTGATCAGCATCCTACCTGGAGCTATTAGGAAGCCCCTTGCGAGGGATGGAAAAAAATTGTTGCATAACAATCTCGCATTTTCGGTATCGTAGTAACGTGGGGGGGGGGGTGTTCAGTTACACGCTGGTATCTGCACAGGCAGCCCCATTACATACCAAGAGGAAACTAACGAGGTACCATGTCATACAGACAACGTATGTACTTTGGGTAAGAAAGTCAGCTGACTGATTAACTATAAGTGTGGCAAGTTCAAGAATACATTGTCAGTGACTCCTGACATCAGTACTGCTAAAGATGATCCTGTTTATAATTATAGTTCATGCCAGTCTGGTTTTGGCAAAGGACATAAGGTACAGTTGTTAAAATTCAGACGACAAAATATGTTGTGGTTATCTCAATTTTTATAACTGTAACTGTATTGAAAATAGATATTTTTGCTTTGTCTGGGATTATTACAGATTATTATTTTCTTTAACATGATGCTGGAATATTTATGTTCAGTTAAAATGACTAAAGTAAGTTTTATTGCGCTCATTGCACCACTTTGGGGTCGTGTCATGTGTTGTGACACGTTGCTGGTGTCCCTGCTTTTCGACCTGCGCAGCTTAACACCTCAGGCTTGCTGGGCAACATGGAGCTCAATGTGGGCGTGGCCATTGCATGTTTCCTGGCACAAGAGGGGGCAGACGTCAACTACGCCAATCACAAGGGCAAGAGCCCGTTGGACCTGGTTACAGACGGCGCCATGTTGCAGCTCATAAAGAACTTCTCTGAGAAGCACAGGTAGGGAGGCCCCTCCCCTCAGGAGGTCAGGGAAAGCTGATGGGCTGAATGCAGTGTCAATCTCTCTGCTCAACCAATCGAAAGGCAGTCATGGTTAGAGAGAAAGTTATCATAGGTTTACCACATGGTCACCGGTTTTCTTTCCCATTCTGTCCAGGTGTCACTTCTGTAATGCCACTTTACACTTTGGAATATGTGTGCATTTCCTGTATTGTGATGAATGTTTCTTCAAAACACAAATGTGCATGGTACCATATTTTTAATGGATCCTTCACTTGTCCTATTTATATCCTCATGCATGGTCCCGTGGGGTCTACAGGGATACAGTTGGAAGTCTTCGAAGTCCCTTCACATTTGCATACTCGTTGCTTTGTTTTATCCAGTTTTTATGCTGGAACGTTGCCTCGGTTACCATCTGTGCAACTCATGAGGCTGCATTAAGAACTGTGTGTTAATTAATGAATGAAATCAGTGGCTGAAACCTCCCATGCAGTTAGAAGTATTAGCATTACCCTGGTGCTGCCTGGGTATCAAAGGTAAAACCCTAAGTCACCGGGCCAAGTGATCACATGGTCGACCCACCTCCCATTAGACACCGGGCAAGGTGATCACATGGTCGACCCACCTCCCATTAGTCACCGGGCCAGGTGATCACATGGTCGACCCACCTCCCATTAGTCACCGGGCCAGGTGATCACATGGTCGACCCACCTCCCATTAGGCACCGGGCCAGGTGATCACATGGTTGACCCACCTCCCATTAGACACCGGGCCAGGTGATGGTACGTTCGGCCCACCTCCCATTAGACACCGGGCCAGGTGATCACATGGTCGACCCACCTCCCATTAGGCACCGGGCCAGATGATCACATGGTCGACCCACCTCCCATTAGGCACCGGGCCAGGTGATGGTACGTTAAGCCCACCTCCCATAAGATGAATCTATCCAGTGATTGACCAAATACAATCCATGATAATTTCATCACACTTTAGAACTAATGACTGAACTGTCGTTTTTTTAAACTGCTGTTTAGGCAGTTAAATGGGCTAATTATATAATAATGTATCCATTTTTAGAATTCAGTGGGTCATTCCATTTTAATTCAACAAATGACCTTTGCATCACCACTTTTGATTTTGCATGTGTATTACACATACCTTCCAGAATTTAAAGATACATTTAAAAAAAGCAAGCAAATGTTCTCTTTCAGATATAGCTCCTTTACTACACTGTAACACTGTAGCAGAAAAGCTCATTCAGAGATAATTCAGCAATTTATTGTATCGTGTAAGGTTAGTAATGTCTGTTTTGCATATCAGAGGGTGTGTCTGTGTTTCTGCATCTTTGTGTCTGACTGGCATCACGACCCCCCCCCCCCCCCCCCCCCCGGGGGTGCGCGCCGGCCGCGGGGTGTTGGGGGCCCTGGCGCGGGCGGCGGCGCCGCCGGGGCGGGGCCCCCCCCCCCCCACCCCCACCCCACCCCCCCCCCGTTCCCTTTCTGCATTTTTGTGTCGGCCTGCCATCCCCCCCCCCCCCCCCCCCCCCCGGCAGGCTAGCGCAGCTGCAGTCTGTATCGAGCGGCACTGGCAGCGGCAGCAGCAGCCTGAGGCGAGTGCACACCACACCCAACACCATGACCAACCTGGCCATGCCCAGTGCACCGGGCCCCACCGAGTGCCTCATCTGCTCCGAGCTGGCGCTGCTGGTGCTCTTCTGCCCCTGCCAACACAGCGTGGCCTGTGAAGGTGGGTGTGGGGGCACAGGGCCTTGCCAGGTCAGCGTGTGGGGGCGGAGGGCATTCAGGCTCTCTGTTATGTCGGGTACTTTGTGTTGCAGCAACAGATGATAGTGATTAAAGTACTGCTACTGCACCTGCCGGTTCTGTGCCTGTTTTCGCTGCATTACCTTGATTTGGTAACGGAACCAGCTTGGGCGTCAGTGTGACCCCCCCGGGTTGTGTTCCCCTCAGAGTGCGCCCATCGAATGAAGAAGTGCATCAAATGTCAGGTGACCATCACCAAGAAGATCCGGCAAGGTAAGGGTTCCCTGCGCCTGGCATCCTCGTGCCTGGCCATGGCGTCGAATGGTGGCATTTTTGCTCCCTGCAAGACAGTCCACGTTTTTGCCAGAAGCTGGCAGAGAGCAAAAGTTTGGACTGTGGGTCCCAGAGGACTAGGTTGGGAAACATTGATTTAACTGACAGGCTAATGCAACTGTTTGATTTAAGTATTTACAAGTAAATTCTTTAAGCAATGTCAGATTTAAATTCTGTCCCGGTGACTTTCACCCCCGTCCCCCCCAGACCAGACAGAGGTGGAGTGCAGCCCCAGTGCAGAGACTTCAGAGCAGCACCAGCTCCTGGAGCAGCTGCAGTCGCGCTACCGGCAGATGGAGGAGCGCATCACCTGCCCCATCTGCATCGACAACCACATCAAGCTGGTGTTCCAGTGCGGCCACGCCTCCTGCATCGACTGCAGCGCTGCCCTCAAGACGTGCCCCATCTGCCGGCAGGCCATCCGCGAGCGCATCCAGCTGTTCGTGTGATGTGGCCACGCCGTCAGCCGTCAAAGGTGGCCACCCCCGAACACCCCCATCCCACTCGTGCCGCTCCGCTGCGGTGTAAGAACGCTGAGCGCCCGTGTCTGGAGTGCGCCCCCACCCCTCCGCTGGCATCCTGAAGGAACCGAGGCAGGGCCCGCCCCTACATTCCTGCAGCCCACAGGTCACCAGGAGGAGTCGCCAAGGTGTGCATTAGCAGGCTTCAAGGGACATTCGTCTGTTACGTCGTCACCCCAGCGAGAACGCCCTCGCAGGACGGAGACCCCGTCAATCTCATCCATCATCTTGTTTACAGAGGCTCTGACAAGTGATAATGACCCCCCCCAACTTCTGGTATTTGTCTGATTCTACTCATTGCCCTCGTCTTAGTCATGGTCATTTCTGTAATTGTGTGTGTGTGTATGTGTATGTATGTGTATGTGTGTGTATGTGTATGTGTGT
>JAODKE010000114.1:241223-254002 GCA_026779605.1 Mormyrus hasselquistii | reverse complement strand
TATAAACATGCGCACATATATACAGGTGTGTGTGCATATTGTAAGTACAGAGCGTGTATTATTTGTGGTTAAAGGTACCAGTTACCTGTTTATTTATGTCCCAAAGGGTTTCCTATTTATGTTTTAATCGTGTTCTTCTCCTATTCACTCTGTGGAAACACCCTGAGCCTGTTCACCCGCCATATGCTGCTGTACTCAGGGTTCTGAATCACAAATCTGTCTAATCACACCTGGCATCTTGGACAGCGTACAAATCCAAGCTAAAAGCCCCCCCCCCCCCCCCCTCAATTTGTTTCATGCTCACATTTGAAAATGTTTTATTTGGTAGTGAAGGCCCCTTGGCTTCAGGTGCAGTCCGACTGACGTGAAAATGGCCGTCGCAGACCATGTGCACAGGTTCCCACAGTCCTGTGATGCCATCCTGTTGTGTGGGAGGATTATCATCTTGAAAGTAGTATTTGGAAAGGCCTTGGCTTCATATCTGTGGCCACACATGGCAGCACGTGCTGTTTTACTGATACCCCTGACTATCTTCACCTGGACTTCACCGCCACTGCACACATATCAGGCTGATCCACGCGGCAGTGTGATGGCAGTGTGGCCTCCATTCAGCCAGATCCCAGGAGTCCAGGCCTCCACGCTTCAGCTGCCGCTGTTACGTTGGTAGTCGAGATCCTCGGCGTGCATCGCAACAAATTAGCATGCCCTGTAGCCGCCGTGAGCTAAGGGGAGCCCTAAGCCCCTTACCTGCAGTTGCGTTTTGCACAGCTGGAAAGTTGTTTTCTTTTTCTAAAACGTAAAATATAACGCACCAAAGCTGAAAAATGCAGTCCGATGTATGCAAAGGCTTCTTTCTGTCACACAGTGTAAAGCCAAAGGTGCGTCCATTTGACAGCCTTTGAATGAAATTTAATTTTCTGTATTTTATTTTTATTGTAAACCTTATGCATAAGGACTTAAAAGGGCAAAATATTTGTTTTGTGTGTGTCTGTCTTGGACAGTTTCTTTTCACAGATGAAGAGGAAGAAGGCCCTCCCCACACAGAAAATATTATCATTCAACCACAAGAATTCCCTTTATACAGGCACATTTTCTTTCAGAAGGGCTTCTGTAGATATATACATCTTCTTTTTTTCTCATGCTCAGTTTTGTGTGTTGTAGGGGCTTCACAGAACTGTCGCCTCAGGCTTGCTTGTTGGGCATTTGAGCCGGTTATATGTAAAGTGCTTTAGTTCAAAGCACTATATAAGTAAAATTGAATTGAATTGAATTATGAGGAAGAAACATCAGTGTCTGACACCGTAAGCCGTTTTATGGACCTTCCGTTGGAGGTTTGTAAGGACAAGCGGTAAATTCAGTTTACCTTGAAACAGTACTGCGCCAGTGCCAAATCCAACTTAGTGGGACTGCCAGGGATATGCAACGTGTGCTGAGGTCATGTGAAGGACGCTTTATTTACCGTGCTTATTTACCCCAAGTAAATACACCTCCATCAGGAACCTAGCAGACATGAAGACATTACTTTTAATTTTATGTTAACAGAAATAAAATTGGATGTACAAATAAATGAATGCAGAATGTATTGAAAAGGTGGATGGAATGTACATTAACGGGGGAAATCCTTTGTACCTCACAGAACGGTTAATGGTAATGGTTTTGGTGGCGTGGCCCAGCCAACAAGTTGGTATTAGGCATAATACTGGGGAAATAACTGAATCCCAAAGTTTGTCCTTCCATGGCAGTCCTCTTGTTTTCCTGAATAATATGTCCTCCATTAGTCCCCAGAGTCACTTCTTGCTTGTGGTGTGGCTGACCGAGAGGGGGCTGTACTGGTGAATTAGGAGTGAACTTCTGAGGTTTGCAGTATTATAGAACCTAAACACAGGGTCAGAAACCGTTCATAATTATGACTATCAAAACACTTTATTTTTCAAGTATTGTTTCTCATCATACTCCTTTTTGTTGGAGGCAATTATTTAAACTACAAACGTTATATAGTTGGTGTTTGTACAGCATTTTTAGTTCTGCTGTCGGCCTTACTGATAATTCCTTTTATTTTATTCTGTAAAATACAATTTTGCAATAAATATGGAAATGTTTTATAAGAATGCTCGTCTTTTCTGTTGAAAATATGCGCAGTGTAATTTGCTTGTCTAGATTCCTCAGTAGCTCAGTTTGACCATTTACGTAACATTTGCTTTCACGAAAGCCAGTGTTTCCCACTCGGGTCCTCTTAGACCCCCAGACGGTCCATGTTTCTGCTTCTTTACGGCTCCTAATAGCATAGCATCTAGAGGAACTTGCTAAAACATATCCTTTCTCATTCTACTGCAAGTACATTCTAGTAGTAGAACATTAAGTCATTTAGTTCCACTTTGTCATATTAGTCCTAATTGGTTTACAGCACAGAAGCCTTGCCATATGACTCAGGGCTTTGCAGTGACCTTACAGGGAGGTCCTGTCCTCCTTTGCCTAAATTCCAGTGACCGCTGTGTCCCAAAGTGGAGCTGGTAGTCTCACCTAATCCCATTGACACTAAATCCTCTCAGGGCTCAAGGCACAATCTAGCCATTACTTGTTAGCTCAGAGGTGAATGCTACCATTTCCAAGAATCAAATGAGATTTACTTTACAGCACTTCATTTAAGGGCCCGGGATTACAATTTGCAGGTGGGCTTTTGTGCTCCGTGACTAGCACCACATGGGTTGGAGGTTCAAATGTGCACATTCTCCCATTATTACCCCTCCTCCTTCCTGCAGCTGGTTGACACATGGTCAGGCTAACTAGCATTTCTGAATGCCCCCTAGTGTATTGTAATGGGTGTATGTGCCCTGTGAAGGACACAACAAGGTAACCCAGTCTATCTGCTTCACCTGTATGACTTTTATTGGGGTGGTTATCACTCTGTTACAGACAATAAGGGATAAAATAACAGAGCAGACAAATAATATCAGACCCTGCAATTTAAAAACTGGGCGGAGGGTGATGCACAATATAAATCGCCCTGGTGATTGGATAATTGATCAGGCTTTTTTTGGATAATTTTTAAGTGTAGATTCTCACGGATTAAATATATAGTGAGTACTTCCTGCAGTAACATTTAGAACCGTCAACACTGAATTCCTTATCACGACCGAGGAACAACATAGTATTTTCTTTCTAAGTAATATGGTTCCATCTAGTGGTCATAAGACATATTTGTCAATAAGATGCGTCGAAACTATATACGTCATAAATATTCAACATAATTTAATTTCTTAAAAGTAATAACACTATGTTGTTTTAATCGTGGACGATGGGAAAGGGTGGGAATACAGTATTTGCTTTACACAGAATGACCTACGTTTATTACAAAATGGTTGTACAGCGTATTAATTGGTCTGTCGTTCCTATAGAAGGTTGTACATTGGAAAAAAAATTACACATGCTAAACGTCTTAAATGCTGATCTGTCCAACCTAAGGGTCCAGATGGCATAGTTCAGTATTTCTGTGACCGCAAATACTGCAGCTGAACAATTCCCAGGCACAGCCGACAAAACACATAACGTCCAGCTGAAAATCCAAACTTCGACAATACAGAATGTCACATCCAATGACGGCCGCACACCAAGCTAACAACGCCACATCGTAAAAAACACAGACCGTAATTCCTATACAAAACCACTGCTGTATCGAGTCGTGCAACCATACGCAAACTGTACTGAATGAGTAGGCATGCGCAGACGGCAAAAGCTGAGCGTCGCCGCCATTGAACGACTCAACCTGTCCTCTGTTGTCTTTCGAGTATCGAGTTATTTCATAGGCTAGAGAACCGCCACTCATTTATAATCCCGCGCTCGATTGGCCGAAGTACACATCATTCAACACCTTAACGGCCCACCGGACTTCTCTCACTCTCATTGGTAGGTTGTCTCGCGCATCTTTGCACCGCCGAAGAAGATTGTTGGGTTTCCGCACCTTGTCACATACCTGCCGAGGTCGCTGCTCCCTTTGTGTTTTTCGGTAAGACAGACTATGAAGTCCGTTTTCCATAACGCATGAGCATTACTGTTCGTTTCTCGGTTACCTGACTGCTTGTGGCGCGCCGTCAAACGACTGCATGTACATTTGGAGTGTGCGGAGGCAGCAGAGCACGTTACCCTCCCGGGGCCAGCTGGTTAGTTTGGGTTATGCATTCCTCTACCGCCAGTCTTACGGTCGGCAAGCACCGTTCTGCGAGTTAGCGGTACTAACGTGCCAATAACGGCTGGCCGTCCACCCGCGACCTGCCAAAACACGGGGGGACAGAGCCGAGTGGCCGAGGCGGCACGTCGGTGCCTGGCTACCGGTGAGTCTGACTGGCGACTAACTGTCCATCGATACCCACGGTTACTAGTCGTGCCAGCGCATTTGGCACTGCGGACGGATGAGCGGATTAGATGACTGTATTTGCAGGACCTGTTTCCCCCCTCACAATTGGCACTAGGCGGCTGGTTTGTCGTCGGTGTCACTGAGGCTAACCAGTTAGCCGGCTGTGTGTGTCACATCCCCAGCTGTGTTACTATTGCTGCCTGCGCTCTGCACCGGTGTTATAATAACGACACGCTTCTACTGACCGGCCTGCCGCGTTTAGCGCCGTGTCGGAGCACCCCACGCTGCCTGACCTTCGACCGCTCACACTCCGCTCCCCCACAGGCTCTGTCACCGGGCCGGTCGGGTCCCGCCTCCCCCGCCACCATGTCCGGCACCGCAACTGTGCTTCAGCAGTTCGTCAGCGGCCTGAAAAGTCGCAGTGAGGAGACCCGGGCAAAGGCGGCCAAGGACCTGCAGCACTATGTCACCACGGAGCTCAGGGAGGTCAGGAACCTCATCCCATCCAGTCATACCTGTGCTGCACTACGTGGCATGTCCGCAGACACATTACTGTACTGAATAGCAGAGACTGACTGCATCTATGCAATGCGTTATTGGAACAATCCTGAACTGGGGACCTTAAGGGTCTTTTAGGGGTAACATGTTCACTAGAATCTCATTAAGGGTCTTTCCTACCTTGTGCCCTGCACTTCCTGGAATAGCATCCATTGTACAGGATGAGCAGTTAAAATGCATGCATGGCCTTAAATGCCATCTCCTAGTTTTTAAAAGCTGTACACAGTTATGTTTATGCAGGTTTTTTTCTAGTTCCATGTTGGTGTGGAAGATTTCTTTTAATGTTCCTTTTATGGATTCTGCACAGCTGAGTCAAGAAGAGGCGACCACGTTCTACGATGAGCTGAACCATCATATATTTGAGCTGGTCTCTAGCTCTGATGTCAATGAGAAAAAAGGTGGCATCCTTGCTATCGGTAAGTCCGCGCCATGCCATGTCCCTCTGATGGCAGCACGGGGTCCCTAACACCCTGTTACCCTCAATCCGGTCCCCGGGGACCTACAGACAGTCCATGTTTTTGCTCCTTCCCAGCTCTCTGCCATAGTCCACATTCTTGCTCTGGAAGCTGGAAGGGAGCAAAAGGATGCACTGTCTATAGGTCCACAAAGACTGGATCAAGGGGTGGGAAGCACTGATCACACAGATCATCAAAGACTGTCCCGTACGAGCTGTACGTTTGTATGTTATGACTTATTTTTAGTTATTTCCTGTCCGATGTGACTTATCGATTGGCTGATTTCTAAGCATTTTACGGCAATTGGCCGTTTTGGAAGGTAGACCCACGCTGTGCATGAGAGGCTTCATATTGATGTGATTACAGCGCTGCTTACGGTGGTATGTCTGGTACTAACCAGAAGCCCTTGGTTATCTGTTTTTGCTCAGTGAGCCTGATTGGAGTGGAGGGGGGCAATGCCACCAGAATCAGCCGCTTCGCCAATTACTTACGCAACCTGCTGCCGTCAAGTGACCCCGTCGTCATGGAAATGGCCTCCAAGGCCATGGGGCACTTGTCAATGGCCGGGGACACCTTCACGGCCGAGTATGTGGAGTTTGAGGTGAAGAGGGCCCTGGAGTGGCTTGGGGCCGACCGCAATGAAGGAAGACGCCACGCTGCGGTGAGATTCTGAAACATCAAAGCGTACAGATACGCACTGTTTATTTGCACTCACCGCTCCCTCCCCTCATCCCACACCTTCGCCGCTTCATACCCTCAGCGTGAACAGGCGGGTCTGTGACCGGGGCCTCTATGGCTGCAGGACCGGATGGCTGCTTGTCTGTGCTGGGCTACCTCCACCTCCCCATTTCCCTCCCCTGTTGCAAGTCACAGCTTTTTCTGTTGTAAGGTGTAGTGACCATGTGCTTATGTTGCTGAGGTGTGTTTTTTTTTTTTTTTTTCGGTTCCTACAATGTTCTCCCTACTGGAGTACAGTCTGGGGCCTGTTTTTTTTTAATTCTCTTCCTCTCTCCTTATGTAAATCTGTTTTTCTCTATTCTTCCTATATCCCCTGTCTTCCAGACCTGTTTACCCCCTACAATGTGATGTTTGTGTATATGTATGGTCGGTTACTTGTGACTAGTGACATGATGTATTGCAACAGCAATAAAGGGTTTTCATGATCATCATGTCTGTGCGTCGATAACGAGTGCTCTGCCGTTTCTGTCTTAGGTGCTGGTGCTGCGGGAGCTGGCGGTCAGCGCGCCCACGTTCTTCTTCCAGCAGGTGCAGCCGTTTTTTGACAACGTATTCTATGCGGTGTGGGACTCCAAGCAGGCCATCCGTGAGGGCGCCGTGTCTGCGCTGAGGGCCTGCCTCATCCTCACCACACAGAGGGAGACCAAGGAGATGCAGAAGCCACAGTGGTACAAGGTATGTGTGGAGGGGCGGGCTCATGCCCGGCCTCTCTCTGAGAGTTTGACTTTGATTGGCTGCTTTTTCTTCTGAGTGAAACATTGTCTGTTTTTAGACTAGCCTGTATGTCTCTGCTTACATTTTTCATTTGGGGAACCTTGCTCTTATTGATGCGTTATCATACGCTGTGTGTGGCTCATTTATTCTTCCTCCCATGACAGTCTTTACTTGTGTCTTTTTCTGATGGTATGCACAGTGGACTTTTCTCTCAGCGATCCCTGTAAATGTTGTGTAAGACAGCTGGTGTCATTTTGAAATTCTATAGTGGGTGAAAACGGTTAGAGAGCAAGCAGCTTGGTAGCTAACATTACCTGCTGAAACCTGCTTGTCAGACCAGAGAGGGTCTCCGTTGCGGCAGGGGGTAGAGGCCCCTACCTAGAATGTGGGTCTTAGTCTACATTTTTGCTGGTGTAGTATAATAATAATAATAATAATAATAATAATAATAATAATAATAATAATAATAATATTGTTTTTTCCTGTGCTTATTGTTATTTCTTTGTATGTTTATTTTAATTCTCTTTTTAAATGTCTGTAAAGCACTTTGTAAACCATGTGATTAAAACGGTGCTATGTAGATGAAGATGGATTGATTGTCAACTCCAGTGGGTGTCCTCCCGTGACAATGGCTTTGATGGCCTTGTGGAGCTCATAGTTTAACCTTTCCAGCTGGATATTTGGTGAAGCAGGTACTCTGCTTGCTTCCACCATCTTGCAGGCTTTAAGCATCTGAACCTATGTCCCTTAGCAAACCTTCGAGGAGGCCGAGAAGGGCTTTGATGAGACGCTGTCCAAGGAGAAGGGCATGAACCGTGACGACCGTGTTCACGGCGCCCTGCTGATCCTCAATGAGCTGGTGCGGATCAGCAGCATGGAGGGTGAGGTGAGTGTCTCCGGCCGTCGGCTGGCTCGTGGAGCGGCCGTGAGGGCCGCGCCCGCCGGGAGGTCGTGAGGGTGGTGCCGCCGGCCGCTCGGGGGGTCGTGAGGGCGAAGCCCACCGGCCGCTCGGGGGGGGGGGTGTCACTGCCAAGGTGTGCTTCACAACCAGTAAGGTCACCAGTCTGATCAGATAGCATTATTTAATACATTTGCTAGCTTAGTTAGGCACTTTCTTCCTCCAGTGTTATTTGTATTGAACATTAATAGGCAATAGTTTGAGCATCTGTTAGGTTCATCTAGGCCTGGTTGTGTAGTGTTACTATAGAAGCCATATGTCATAATCAGTTATTTAGCGTGTTGTGCAATTGTTTTAAATTATAGGGAAGGATAATTAACCAGGCAATTTTTGCAATATTTATATTTTGCTTGTTCTGACCTTGGGAAACTTAATCAGCAACTTCCTTTCCAGATTTTGAATTGCACCACCAGTTTTTTGCTTTTGAAACTTTTTCTTTTCTTTTTTTTTTCTGTGATGTAGCGCATGCGTGAGGAGATGGAGGAAATTACCCAGCAGCAGCTGGTGCACGACCGGTACTGCAAAGAGCTGATGGGCTTTGGCACCAAGCCCCGGCACATCACCCCCTTCACCAGCTTCCAGTCGGTGCAGTCGCCACAGTCCAACGCGCTGCTGGGGTTACTGGGATACGCCGCGCCGCAGGGATTCCTGGGCTTTGGAGCTGCCCCCGCCCCCTCTAAGAGCACGCTGGTGGAGAGTCGCTACTGCCGGGAGCTGATGGAGGAGCGCTTCGACCAGGTGAGAGCGCCACCCTCCCCAGCTCCCAGCAGCATTGGCATCGTGGTTCTGATCCACACTGAACTACAGTCATACAGTCAACTAATAAAGCTGGGATATTTTCTATTGAAAGTCTGTAGATCTTTATATTTTTTAAAAAATTGAAGGAAACCCACAAAAGAACCGTTTATGGTTATTTATTGAATTTTTGATCAAAGCACAGATTGCTTGAAATGAAAATGTCTACGAAAAAGTTCACGTTTTAGTTTAAATGTAAAAAACAAATTCCTTAAAGTAGAAAATAAATACTTTGCATTTCTTGCAAACAAAATAAACCGATCATGTCTGGGTAAAAATTGATCGCTATATGTGGATGATCATTAACTGATTTCTTTTTCTTCATGCCTTAGATTACCATCTAATTGGCATTTGTATGTTTATTATACATAAATATAATGTAATAAAACGGACAGCATCGCTATTTACTGAATGTTGTTGACTCTCAAAATATAGTACAGCTGTTTGAAATGCTTTTCAAGTTACAATACTACAAAAATTACCTACTGGACTGTGTATAATTCACATATGCTGTAATACAGTACAGTACTGTACATAAAATATAACTTATGATAGTTTTGCTGCTGCATCTTGTTGGATCTGTTTTGGCAGTTTATCCTAAAATTTATAAAATAAAAAAGGCTGTGTCCCGTTTTTTGATAGTTAGTTAATCACAAACAAAACAACTTCAGCATCTTCCATTGTTTTGGGCTGGTGGTGTAGTTTCATATGTGTGAAGTTTAACCTACAAGCTTTTTGAGTCTCCCATGCTTAGTTAGCATTAAGGTCCCGGTTCCTATTGTACGGTATGAGAGCAACACGCAAAAGTGGCCTGGAGCTACAAAAATTCCAGGTCAAGACCACCCAGGGGCTTAAACTGGGACCAGGTTCTGGTGTGAAAGTGCTTATGGACATGTGTTGGAGATTTTGCCCTGAGTTTGTCTTTGTTTCAGAATTCCCCAGTGCACTGAGGTCCTTTTATGCATACAGGCTTGTTTTAGGTGCTAGTTAATTTTTTTTGCAATCTTGCCCATGTACGTACCTGGATATTTTATCTGACGTATTCTAGGTTCATTTGGTTCAAGTCTCTTCTTTGATATCGGCCCCGTGATGTCACGACACCCTTCAGATGTTGTATGTTTGTTTCATAGGTTTGTCGCTGGGTGCTGAAGTACAGAACCAGCAAGAACCCTCTCATCCAAATGACCATACTGAACCTGCTGCCTCGCCTTGCTGCCTTCCAGCCGCACAGCTTCACTGGTCAGAGATCGTCTCCTCACGCACACACACAGATACACACAGATTAGCTATCTATATCTTTGTGGGGACTCCCCATTCATTTATATGGGCGTAACGCCAATCCCAACTTGACGACCTTAACCCCGACCCAACCCTGTCCTTAGCCATAAGTAACCAGACAAAATACAAGACTTTTTAGTTTTGTATTTAGAATTATAAACGTAAAATAGATTTTATTCATTTAGACTGAAAAAATGTCCCCATATGGTCCAAATAGGTCCCCACAATGTAATGCACAGAGTCTGCATGCGTATGCTGTCACGCTGTATTTTCGCTTGTAACCCTGTGTGCATCTAGAGGGTGACCGTCAGTGTCTGTCCCTTCCAGAGCAGTACCTTTCGGACACCATGAGCCACCTGCTGGGCTGCCTGCGGAAGGAGAAGGAGCGCACGGCCGGCTTCCAGGCCCTGGGTCTGCTGCTGGTGGCTGTGCGCACCGACATCCAGCCCTACCTCTCCAAGATCCTGGAGATCATCAAGGCGGCCCTGCCGCCCAAGGACTTCGCACACAAGTGCGTCTCCCCATTTACCTTCCTGTACTGTCTGTGTGCGCGTCTGCGTCTGTCCGCATGCGTGTTGCTTCGCGGGCCTTTAAGGTAGCCCCCCCCCCAAGCTCTTAGGCCCTCCCAGCCTGCAGGGGGCCTCGTGTCGCCCCGCTTATCTGCCACTCTCATACAGATGTCCCTCCGCAGGCGGCAGAAGACCATGCAGGTGGACGCCACGGTGTTCACATGCATCAGCATGCTGTCGCGCGCCATGGGACCTAGCATCCAGCAGGACGTCAAGGAGCTGCTGGAGCCCATGCTGGCGGTGGGGCTCAGGTGTGTGCTCCCCCCACCATCAGCGTTGTCAGTGTGACCCAGCATTTAAAAAAAAGTATATTCATCTGCCACAAGAAAGTCCTCCTGGGGTGTCCTTCTGTTGTCTGTTGGTTGTTGTCTTCTCATAGCTCTGGCTTACCAGCAATAATAAGGTTTGTCAGGAGTTAAATGACATTTACAGACAAGATTCAAATATTACGAAAAACATTTTTTCTTCTGCCCCCCCATTTTGAGATGAACTGGTGGATAAACCTAGTGTGCCAATATCTGGTGACTCAGACTTCAAGCTGTGAATGTGTTGGAGGGTGCTTAACGGCGCCTCCTGCTGGCCATGCCCGCAGCCCCGCCCTGACGGCCGTGCTCTACGACCTGAGCCGCCAGATCCCCCAGCTGAAGAAGGACATCCAGGACGGGCTGCTGAAGATGCTGTCCCTGGTGCTGATGCACAAGCCGCTGCGGCACCCAGGCATGCCCAAGGGCCTGGCACACCAGCTGGCCTCGCCCAGCCTCACCAACATTCCCGAGGCCAGCGACGTGGGCAGCATCACACTGGCCCTCCGCACACTGGGCAGCTTTGAGTTTGAAGGTGAGGGGTGCGGGCTGGGGGCCGGAACGCGCACTCTGCTCACACGCTTCGCCGGTTGTGTTGTGCCGGCTTGAGTTTATGCCGTCTTGCCCATTTGACTTCCTCTGCCAGCCCCTGGGGGACGGGCTCCCCCTTTGTCTGGTTCCTCCCGAAGTTGCTTTTTATGAGGGAGTTTTTCCTTGCCACTGTCACCTCTGGCTTAGTCACCGTGGGCTTTGGGCAGGGATAATGTAAAGTGCTTTGAGACAATGTAAAGTGTAAATGTGCTATACAAATAAAACTGAATTGAACTGAAAAATTAGCTGGTATCAGGCTGCCTTTTGAAATGCGTGCCTCGCCTTATCAGAATCAGAATGCTTCTATTATGGAAGCATTTGTGATTATGGACTGCACCGTGCACAACTACACAAAAAGAAAAAAATTGATACACAGTACAGTCATTTCTAAATGAGGATTGTGAATGTGATAAGTACACTCAATATGAAACGAGATGGATAAGTAGATTTGGTAAATATGTGTTGCCCTGAGTGATTTGCCGAGCAATCGGCTACTGATGTATGTATAATGTAAACCAGCTTGGTGTTTTGCCAGAGCTATTTTGGTTAATGGTTCTGTTCGGGTCTGCTGTGATCTGCCCTAAAAGCAGTGTAAACCATTGTACACCCTGCTCTCCCTCCGCAGGGCACTCCCTGACGCAGTTTGTGCGTCACTGCGCCGATCACTTCCTGAGCAGCGAGCACAAGGAGGTGCGGATAGAGGCGGCGCGCACCTGCTCCCGCCTTCTCACGCCCTCCGTGCACCTCCTCGGTAACCATGGCCACGTGGTGAGCCAGACGGCCGTGCAGGTGGTGGCCGACGTGCTCAGCAAGCTGCTGGTCGTGGGCATCACTGACCCAGGTGAGGCCGGCGCAGCCCCGATGGCAGCCTCCGGCGACGACGGCGGCAGCCGCCTTCACCGTCCCTTTGTGCGTCCCCCCGCCACCCAGACCCCGATATCCGCTACTGCGTGCTGGCCTCACTGGACGAGCGCTTCGACGCCCACCTGGCCCAGGCGGAGAACCTGCAGGCGCTGTTTGTGGCCCTCAACGACGAGGTGTTCGAGATCCGCGAGCTGGCCATCTGCACGATCGGCCGGCTCAGCAGCATGAACCCGGCATTCGTCATGCCCTTCCTGCGCAAGATGCTCATCCAGGTGCCTGAAGCGATTACCTGGGCTCTGTCTGCTGGGGCGGTGACATTTCTGAGTTTGCCACCAGATGGCAGCATAATACTCTATATTTAACCTTCTTTGGTGTGGCTTGTGTGCTTCAGTGCTGCTGGTGTCCTGCTGTTGATTATCAGCATATGATGCTGAGCAAATAATTCTAAGGTATTATTGCCCCTTAGATCCTTACTGAACTGGAGCACAGCGGAGTGGGTAGGAACAAAGAGCAGAGTGCCCGTATGCTGGGCCACCTGGTATCCAATGCCCCCCGCCTCATACGGCCCTACATGGAGCCCATCCTGAAGGTACGGCCTCCCCCCCC
>JAODKE010000114.1:210105-235486 GCA_026779605.1 Mormyrus hasselquistii | reverse complement strand
TGTGTGTGTGTGTGTGTGTGTGTGTGTGTGTGTGTGTGTGTGTGTGTGTGTGTGTGTGTGTGTGTGTGTGTGTGGTCGGCAGCTCTCAAGCCCTGAACACGTCGACCTCTGACATACCTGGAGTATATTTACTTGATGTGACACCTGCAGTGCCTGTGGATCTTGCATCTGACACTGCATGAAGATGGGAAGGTTTATTATGTCTTTAGAGTGCATTTGCATTAAAGTAACTGATGATGTTGACGGTGGGTATTGCTGATACTCCTCTGAGGTGGTGAAAGGGTCTCCTTTTGCCAGGTATGAGCTGAGTGGCTCAGCGGGTGCACATGTTGTTGACATGGTGCCTGTTTCTCCCCAACCAGCGGACTACAGCACCAGCGAGATGCTGGTGAACATGGGCAACCTGCCACTGGACGAGTTCTACCCGGCCGTGGCCATCGTGACGCTGATGCGCATCCTGCGGGATCCCTCGCTCTCCAACCACCACACCATGGTGGTGCAGGCCGTCACCTTCATCTTCAAGTCCCTGGGCCTCAAGTGCGTACAGTTCCTGCCCCAGGTCATGCCGACCTTCCTCAACGTCATCCGCGTGTGTGACGCCAACATTCGAGAGGTACAGCTCCGATCACGCCACAGCTGACTCACCCTCATCCGATCGATCATCAGAGAGCAACTGCTTACTGATTTAAACCAGTTAAATCAGGAGATTGGGTCGAAATTAAAACAGTGTTCAGTCTGCATTATTTAGCTAGCGACCACATATCTTTTGTTGTACACCTTCATTTACAAATAGATTGGCCCTCTAATTATATGTGCCTACTAATCTTTGATATTAACTTACTGTTTTTGTCAGTTCAGTATTATGCAGTGTTTAGATCTGCATTTTCATAACCAGTCATGTTCGAGTTCAGTGTTTTGTGGCAACAGATCCACAAAGGTGTTAAGTAATGTGTTTTTTCTGTGCAAGGCTTCTGTTATGAAGTTTTTGTGTTTAGAAAAGCACAGCTTATGCAGTCAAATGCTTCCTACTTGTATGGAGTTGTGCTTTCCAAACGTTTTGAAAATATTCACTATTTCTCCTGAAAAGCTGAGAGCCGATAGGCTTTAATATAGATCTTCATTGTGTTGAAGTGCTGGTTCAGATAAGCTTCAGGTCCATCAACAATGGCGTGTGTGTCTGCCTGCGTGCGTGCGTGCGTGCGTGTGTGTGTGTGTCTGTGTGTGTGTATGCTCAATTCATTCTGGGTTTAGTGATCTTCAGTGCAGGTGGTCCGGCCATGTTGCTCATGTCTCATCTCTCTCCTGCCAGTTCTTGTTCCAGCAGCTGGGCATGTTGGTCTGCTTCGTGAAGATCCACATCCGCCCCTACATGGATGACATCTTCACCCTCATTAGAGTAAGTGCTCAGTGCCCCCTGGCACCCACTAGTGTCATCTGCACGCTTTTTTTTTCCCAGTGGAATTTACCGTTAATTTAGTTTTGAGCCGGATAATTAGCCTAATAAGAAGCACTCATCAAGCTGGAAGCGAACATCCCATCGGTGTGTTTATTTTTGTGTGTGTGTGTGTGTGTGTGTGTGTCAGAAGCATGGCTTCCCTTTAAAGGGTTCTGTAGCAGATTTGGATGACTTTCACCCTGTGGATGCTCAGGAGCCACATTTTTCCCAACAACCCGCTAGATTCTTTTCCTGATTTGAGGACATCTGAATTGGATTTGAAGCTCCCTTTCACCACTGAATATCATAACTTCAAGATCCACCAAAAGCCCAATTCGGATGATGCCTTTGCAGTAGTAGGACCCCACATACTCCTGGGCAGCAGTAATGTTCTGATCTGTGGAAGGAAGGAACTAAAGGCCGCACTGATTTACAGTACCGTCGAGCGCGGAGGGGAAACTCGAGGAAACGTGAGACTTCAAGAGCGAGACAAAGGGGCCTTTGTTTTGCAGTCCGTCTGCCACGCTGCTCCAGATGGGAGCAGGAACGGCCATCGGAGACGGCAGGCATATAAAATAGCCCTGGCTCCTGTCCCTCGCTGAGAGAGTCCCCGTTCCGCAGCGGGAAAGCAGAGACGGGCAAGCTGGCCAGCGGGCTGAACAGTCCAGAGAGCCCCCATGGCCGCTGACAGCAGGACTGCCCTGAGACTGAGTGGGAGGTTCTTCTCTAAATGTGCTCGTGTTACACTTCGCTTTACCACCAGGCCCTTGTCAGGTGCTCCTTCAAGGTCTCTGTGAGATCTGGGTGTGACCCATCTCATCCAGGGTTATGTTTAGGTTGCTGAGATTGTCAACTTATCATTTGTCAATCTTAGTTTGATCTCTGTAATTCACTTTTTTTTTTTTTTTTTTTTTAAATGTTGGACATGATTTGTTGAGTTGAGTAGCCCGTATGCCTGAGCAGACCTGTGCTGTTTTCATAGTGACGCGCTCTGTTCCACCTCTGTGGTGTTAGATAGTGTTGAGTGATATCAGCACTGAGCCCCTCTTCCTGTATTGGTGCTATGGCCAGGCGGCGCGATGCTGTCAGGGCGTTTAAAGGCGGCTTTCCGGAAGCCCCACTCCCCTCTTGACCATTTGATCTGCTGCTCCTCTCCCTGCGCAGTGGTGTAAACCTCAAAGAATGACTGTGAATCAAGCCTCAGTTTTAAGTGATTTGCCAGTGAGCCTCATTTCCTCTGAGAACCGAAACCAGCCCTGTGTTTGTGATAGAGCAGAATGAACATGGGCCTCTGGTTTCCACAAATGGGCTGTTGGGTTTGGCACATTTCCTCGGCTCACCGACTTGCCTTTGATCGCAGGAATACTGGACACCCAACAACCCCATGCAGAACACCATCATCCTGCTGATCGAGCAGATCGTGGTGGCTCTGGGTGGGGAGTTCAAGCTCTACCTGCCTCAGCTCATCCCCCACATGCTGCGGGTCTTCATGCATGACAGCAGCGCCGGACGCAGCGTCACCATCAAGGTAAGAGGCGATGAGGCTGTCAGCTTGGCCTGGGTTCCTCGGGGTCACTCAGGGACTGTCTGGACCTTGGGGACACACATTTTTACTTTCTCTCAGTGAACTGTCTGACAGAGTTTGGTTGGAGCAAAAATGTCTCCTGTCTGGGTAGAAGCTGGGAGGGAGCAAAAATGTGGACTGTCTGGGGGTCCCTAAAGACGGGGGTTTTTGTTCCAGCCCCCAGAAAAACCACCTCATTATTTAAGTTTTGTTTGGTTTGTTAACTCGCATCCACTGGTTGCATTACTGCCCTCTGATTGGTATCTTCGTGCATTTTAACCAATGTTCTGCACATGGATTTTCTGAAGGGAAAAAAGGACATATTCTGTATATTATTCATTATTAGTAGTATCATTTATTCATTATTCATAGTATCGCACAACTTGAAAATTTCCAACCTCTTACTTAAAATTGTACTATAGAACAGCTGAATAGAATGGATTCATAATTTATGCTAGCTAATACTAATTCCTCAGCATTTGATGCTAACATGACATTATGATTTTCACCAAACTCACTAAAGTTACTAAAGTGTAAATTAGCACATAGTAAATCATGATGTACATCATGTGAACAGCAAACAAGCTTCTCTTCAGTTTTACATCATGACGTTAAAGCACCAACCTACTGTAACTGCCTGATTCGTACTATAAATATAAATACTAAATATCGTGCTTTAAATCCAGCTAGTCTGCCCTTTGGCTTTATTGTTGTGTTGATTTAGTGCAAAGTGTCCTAAATGGAAACACATTTCTTTGCTTTTCTAAAACAAACGCTGAAGCATTTTCAGTTTAAAATGGTAAGCAGATCCGATACCGATAATTGGGTTGCAAGGTGAAACTCATCCCTCACGTGCCCATCTCAGCAGCAGGAACCTGGAACATGTCCGAGACGACTGTCACTCGGCAAAACATGACAACACTCATGCAGTGATCAAAAAAAACCTGCTCCCTGTCCAACATTCTTTGGAGCAGAGGCTTCTGGGAGATGCTGCGAAGGATTAGAGCAATGAAAGTCGCCTGCCTTTGGTAACCATGGACAGGAGACCCTCTTTAACATCGGTATTACTGGAAATACAGCCATGTCCATGTCCAGACCCGAATTCCATTCTTCCGATTAGAAACAGAAACGACCTTCCAGTGCATTTATTTTCCTTGCTGTCTGACTGTGTGTCTGCTCTTCTCCATGTGGAAATGCTATTCATTATAGTGCCTCATAAAAAAAAACGTGAAGTAATAACTAATAATTTGGACATATTTTTTAAGCCCATATTTGTCTGCAAAGATTAAGATGTCCAAACTCATCCATAAATTCTGGGATTGCCAGCCGGTGTTTGGACCCAGGTGGCCTCATAAAAAAAAAAAAAAAAAAAGAGGAAAATTTTGGCTTTGTGCTTCAAAAGAGAGCACAGAGCTGTCATTTGGCGGCGGGGGGGGTCGGTGCTTCAAAGAGGTGTCTGAATTCTGCTGTCATGGTCTGATCATAGTGTCACATCTTTGTGCCTGTATTTCACACATCCTGTGTAACGTGTTAACCCCCCCCCCCCCCCAAAGGGGAAAAAAAAAAAAAATTGGACGCCCAAAAGGGAAAAAACAACTCAAACTCCGGTGTTTAACAAGATGTTCAGGTAAACTGTGGCCAGCAGGAAACTCCGGCTCCCACAGGCAAAATAACCTGGAGCTCCGTAACCCCGAAGTCCTGATCTCCCCCGCGGGCCCTGCTGTCACCTGTAACCTGTCACCTGTCAGCCCATGTGTGGTGTCCTTCGTGATGGCTGTCTGTCACCATAGGGAAGTATGAGCAGTGCACTCTCTGCTGGTTCGGGGGGCTTTTACAGTATGGGGTTAGGGGGGCTTGACTGTTTCTCCATGGCGAGAATCTCACCTTCCCAGCAGTGAGAATATCCCAAGGGCCTCGGGGTGCACTGGGTGACAGACTGGAGCAGTCCGACGGGCAAAGGTGCCTCTGCTTCCTGAGGGGCCTGAGCTTCTTCGGCTTGTACAGGTCACCCCTCAGTGCATTTTTACCGGGGTGGTGTGTTGGTGCAGCGGCATCAGACTACACAAGTCACCCTGTGGTGGTGGCGGGGACTCTGTCTGTCTCTGCCTCTGCCTGTCTGTCTCTCTACCTCTGTCTCTGCCTGTCAGTCCATGTCAGTTAGTCAGTCATCATTACTTAACAAAATAAAAATGGAGCCTCCCAAAGGGGCATCTGTGCAGTTCAGTTGCCTCTCACCAAATCCCCCCCCCCAGCTCCTGAACGCCATCCAGCTGTTTGGTGCTAATCTGGACGACTACCTCCACCTGCTGCTGCCGCCCATCGTGAAGCTGTTTGATGCCACAGACGTTCCCCTGCAGGCGCGCCGGTCAGTACTGGGGGCGGTTCATCAGCCATCCAATGTGTTTTCATGCTAATTTAAATAGCATGTGGCCTAAGACTTGTGCAGTTGTTATGAGTGTGTATGTGCTGCTTGTGGTTGCCTAAATCTCCCGTACAACCTTTCTGTTCGCCCTTTTCCTTCCAGTTCCCGATGCACTAGCACCTCTGGTATGAAGAGTAATTTTAAAGAGTAAATCATTCTGGACAAGGGTTATTTTTAGGAAAACTTCATGACTGAGGTCATTGTGCTGAGTGCTCTGCGATTATGCAAGGTGGTTACTTCTGTTTTTGTACGAGCTTATTTTTCTAAAGGTATTGTATTGAAATGGATGGAGGATGTGCAGCGGTGACTGTGCTGAAGGGCCTGGACATACTCATCATACTGAACTGAGCCCTTTTGGAGTTTTTGTTTTTGTAGGATGAACTTGTTTATCGTTGTTTGCCATGTGAGAGGAGTCCTGTGTGTTTGGGAATAACAGTACTTTAGGACCAGCCCATGAAAGGCTGCGCGCGCGCACACACACACACACACACACACGCACGCACGCACGCACACACACGCACACGCACGCAGCCCATACATCCTGTGCCCAACATACAGGCAACCTCACCCCTAAGTCACCCTTCACACAGGGGGCTCTGCCAAGGACATACCTCTCTCACCTGTCTGTTTTTTCGTTCCCTGGCACTGCAGAATGATTCGCAGCGGCGGCCATTTCATGCTTAGTTTAGACAAGTGCTCATTTCTCAGCTGTGATGCATGTGTGTTGGGGGGGGGGGGGCAACAGCACCTGGGCTCCCATGCAGCACTATGGGAGTCCCTCCCCCTCAGCGGGGGGTCCGTTCCCATCACCCAGGGCACCCCAATGCCGTCCTGCATCTCACACCTTCACATAACCCTGTGCGCTTCCTCCTCCAGGTTATGTAACCTGTTGACTCCCGCCCCGCCCAAATCTGAATGCCTGAGAATTTTAAGCATGTGGGGAATGTATTAAGTTTAACGTTTTGCAGTGATCCTGAAATCTTGCTATCTGTGATGGGTTTAAAGCTTGTTTAGTGTCTCTTGGAGAAGGCAGAGTCTCAGGTTGACAATATAACTTTTATTAAAAGCTTTTCAGTACGAAGTGATCTTCCAGTGTTGGGAGGGAGGGAGGTGTCTCTGTTCACTGTGTCTGTCACTGTGCCCCCCCCGTGTCTGTCTGCCTCATTGCTGTCCTTGAATGGCAGGGTTGCCTTGGAGACCCTGGACCGGCTGACGGAGTCTTTGGACTTCACGGATTATGCCTCTAGAATCATCCACCCCATCGTGCGCACGCTGGACAGCACGCCGGAGCTGCGCGCCACTTCCATGGATACCCTGTCTTCCCTGGTCTTTCAGCTTGGCAAGAAGGTGCCCGTCCTCTTTGTTCATATCTCAGTCAGCTGGTACTTCCTTGGCAACCTAAATAGGTGAATGCAAAGCAGTCCTTAGTCATGATTTGCAGTCATTTGGTAACAAGTTCCTTATAATTACACCCCCTGCTGGGTGGACTTGGTGTAGCAGTTGTCACACGGTGGTTAATCATAGTCCCAGTGCCGGAGTCTCTCTAAAACGAATCCCAGTGGCTTTGTCCAGAGGTGGGTGGCCTGTACTGGAATCCCTGTCAGCTTTTTTTCATGATTCCGTTCCGTTTCAAAGAGTAAACACTGTTTAGGGAGAAGCAGTGACGCCATGCTAGTCAGCCATGCTAAGCGAGAGCTTGTGACCTCTGTTTATCTCGCAAGTGTTATCCACTGTGATGTTTACTGATATGGATGGAGGTCTTACTGAATCCAGTTTGCTTGACAGGAGCAGCTGGCATTTTAAACGGACGAGCTGGCAGATCACCAGACTCACTGCTACCCAGAATCCTGTGCTGATCTTCAGCTCTGTTGTCACGTAGTTTCGGGGTCTCTGGTACGGAGCCCTGGCCAGTGCACAGAACCTGGGCTTCAGCATCGAGCAGCCCTAGTCCTGCTAAAGGACACCAGAAAATGGAGAAAAGACTGAAATGCTGGATTAAGCATTGGGCCTGTAAGCTGGCAAAATGTGCAGCATATATTAGATATGGTATGAAATGGCACCTCCCCATCTCCCTCCAGTAGCCCAGTTATGAGGCTGGAAACGCTCATCAGAACAGCTCCGTGGTGATGTCATCGCTGCAGGCCCCATAGCCCGTGAGAAAGCATGGGGGCAACGTGAATAATGAGGGCTGAGGTTGTCCAGGCCGCTGGTTCCCATTATGCAGACATGGCGGCTGCTGCCTCTGTTCCGTGGACGGCTGCCCTGAGGCCGGCCTGCCTCCACATGTCTCCCGGACCCATAAAATCCCTTTGTGGGACCTTGCCGCTCCCAGTAAAACGACCTCAATGCTCTGTTTGTGCAGCTCTGTGCAGAAGGGCATTATCAAAAGCAAACTATGGCTCTGCGCTTGTCTTTCAGTACCAGATCTTCATCCCCATGGTGAACAAAGTTATGCTGAAACACAGGATCAACCACCAGCGCTACGACGTCCTCATCTGCCGCATCGTCAAGGTCAGCCCCTGCCTTGCCCCCCCCCCCCCCCCAGGCCCGACCCAGGAAGCCTGTCTTTCGGCGTCTCTGGCAAATAGTTCTGCTCGCTTGGTGGAAGCTGGTCTGCTGCATGCAGGTGTGAGGTGTTTGCCCGCAGGCCCTCACCACTGGCTCCCTGTCCGTCGGGATCCCCAGGACACATTCCTCAGTTATGACCTCAGTCTTTCCACTCCTGCTCGCAGCTCCATTTCAGCTGCCCGAGCTGCAACCCGATGCCCCGGCGCAGTGCACCTTAGCATTCCCTGCTAGCAGTGCCGGTGCTTTCGAGTCTCTCAGACACACTCTAACTGCCTGACCCCCGTCTCTCGTCATCTCTGCCCGCCTGACCCCCACTTCTCTGCCTGATTCAGGGTTACACGCTGGCAGAGGAGGAGGAAGACCCCCTGATCTTCCGGCAGCTGCGGAGTAGCCAGGGCGACACACTGGGCACCGGCCCTGTGGAACCAGGTCCCATGAAGAAGCTGCACGTCAGCACCTCAGCCCTGCAGAAGGTCCTCCCTGCGAGCCGCGCATCGCGCACCATATACACACATGCAGGCCTTCGTCGGCCTAAGATGTATTGTATAGCACTATATATGGCCTCTGTACATAGATCCTTCTAATCCCCTGCATCAGATATATATCATACACAGTCCTGTGTATACCAAGTGCAGCAGGTTCCGCTTCCACTGATTCAGCCAACTGCAGATCAGAAAAACTAATTCTATGAAGATTCAAAAGGCTTGAATTTTTCATGCACTGAGCACCACGCTGAATCCACGCGAATACTGTGGCGCTTCATACATGGGACTTGTGCATCCGCGGATTCTGGTCCTGGTCCGCGGATTCTGGTCCTGGTCCGCAGATTCTGGTCCTGGTCCGTGGATACGAAGGGGCGGCATTATTCATACATACTGCTGTATTGACCTACTTTTGGAATAGGTTCATTAGAAGGGCTGTAGTCCAGTAGAAACCCGGTATCAGGTCCAGACATCTAAATATCAGAGGTGTTTATTGCACCTCAATCTTTATTTTTCCGGTGGCGCCTCAAAGGTGCTGTAATATAATATGGCAGAGCCCCCCCCTGCCAACCCCCCATGCCACGACACCCAAGGGTGGCTAAGCTGGCATGCCGTGTGGTCAGGGCGATCTTTCTGTCAGGAGTCCAGGTCTCTGGCTTAGACGCGGACTCGGTCAGCAGGTTCAGGATTCAGTGGGACTGGGCTGACTAGTCTCTGCATGGATGCTGTAACTAGGCCGTCCACTGAGTGCGATTCCATGAGTTTGTATGACATTATGCTCAAGGAAGTCTGCACCTCTCTGGAAAATTATTTACCTGCTAAGCAGTCTAATGAGAAACCTAACATTTTATGACCTCCCTCCTTCTTTTATGACCTGCGCCTACAGTGTCCAGCTCTGAACCTGATCTCATGGCTGCTGGGGACTTGATTTTTCCTTCCCAGCTCGGCTCTGCTTTACATTTTAGCAGGAGCATCGTTCCATTTTTCCCAGGCCTCCGTTCTCCTTTCTTGCCTGCCTTTGGGGAGAGGTCTCGCTCCTCGCCTCAGCCAGGATCTGATGCTGGCTCTGCTCTCAGAGGCATTCGCATAAAATCTGAGCACGCCACTGTTTAGAAAACAGAAGGAACCCCATCAATAAGGCAGGCAGTGCTGGCAGGCTGCTGTAGCTCTTAGAAAGATCCCAACATTAATTCTTGACCTGCACTTCTCAAGGCCATTAAGGGTGAATGTCAGATGTATAATTTTCTTGTTGTGGTCAATTATACAGTGGAACATTGTTGCCTTTTTAAGTGATGATAATGTATATAATTAGCATGACTGACCTCAGGATTCCCAGCACAATAGTAAATAGTTTGCTGCGTTAAATTCATCCAGTTGGTTATGAGGTCGCCCTCATTCTTGGCTGGCTGTCTCCCCTCCCCTCTTCTCTGCTGTTCTCTTTGGGGCGGGGGCGGTCGTTGTGGCGCTGGCAGGCCTGGGGCGCTGCCCGGAAGGTATCCAAGGACGACTGGCTGGAGTGGCTGCGGCGGCTGAGCGTGGTGCTGCTGAAGGAGTCGTCGTCCCCGGCCCTGCGCTCCTGTTGGTCCCTGGCGCAGACCTACATCCCGCTGGCCAGGTGCTCCTTACCTACACATCCGTGTGCCTGCCCCCGGGGCCCCCCCCCTCGCTCCCAAGCAGTGTGGTCCAGTAGCCACCAGGTAGCACACGATGATGGTCACATCTCCTGACCTCCCATCCTTCCCCCCCCCCCAGGGACTTGTTCAATGCCGCCTTCCTGTCCTGCTGGTCGGAGCTGAGCGAGGACCAGCAGGATGAGCTGATCCGCAGCATCGAGCTCGCTCTCACCTCGCAGGACATCGCCGAGGTCACGCAGACCCTGCTCAACCTGGCCGAGTTCATGGAGCACAGTGACAAGGTGTGGCCACTCTTACACGTGCGCACGTTCACACTTGGGCACGCGAACCCAGCTCCTCGTGCTGCACCCGGGCTCCGTTTCTCGTGCCTCTGCGTCTTTTTGCTGCCTTGGTTGCCATGCTTTTCCCCGAATCCTCACACTCTGCCTTGTCGGTCGCTTTCTACGGGGACGTAATGGAACATCGAGCGGCAATGATGTCACTTCCCAGCCATTATTTAGTTTTTATGTGTGTCGGTTGAGGCTTCTAGGTCTCTCCTTCCTTCCAGAGTAGTTTGGTTAATGAGACCAGTGAGAAGGTCACTGCTGTGGGCATAGTACAGAAGAGGGTGTTTTCCATTTGAAGGGTGTTAGGCTAAGGTAGGGAGCCCTTTCCTAGCTACTGGTCCACATGACCCAAAATCACATGTTTGTGATGACGGTCACCGGTTAATGAGCAATAATTCAGCCAGACTCTTAAAGTTTATGACCAGCTGGATCATTCCCACCAGAACTGGGTTTTTTAGCGCTGCTATGCTGTAATTGTGGGTCACAGATACAGCACTCGTTTTCATTTTGCATAGTCGTCTCGTGGCACTTTTCGTGTTTTAGGTGCTGAGGAGGTTTTCCACCCTAGAGAGGACAGTTCTGTCTCACGCCGTGGATATCGGGCACTATGGTGACACTGCTTTTGCCCGTTTGCAGGGCCCCCTCCCCCTGAGAGACGACAATGGCATCGTGCTGCTGGGTGAGCGAGCCGCCAAGTGCCGCGCCTACGCCAAGGCCTTGCACTACAAGGAGCTGGAGTTCCAGAAGGGCCCCTCGCCCCTCATTCTGGAGTCCCTCATCAGGTAGGGGCCCCATCCCAGCACCCGCTCGGGTTTGCCTGTGCTCCTGTCTCCCGGTTCGAGGAGGAGGACCCTGGTCATGCTCATATGGTCGGGGAGAAGGTGGTGTGGTGGTTGGGAGATTGGTGAGAAGACGGGTACGTCAGGGCGCAGACTGCCCATCTGAAGTTTGTTTGTCGGCCTAAAGGGTTTTCCTCTGGGCTTTAAGGTCCAAAGGTGAGGCGTCTTGGTTGGTACGACGGAATGCACTGTGCTTGCTCGAGGCAAAGAGTGAGTTAATCTGCTGAGGTCCCCCTTCTCATAGCAGACTCGCTCTTGGTGCTGGGCCTCTCTTTTCACTCGGTGGGTACGGAGAAGGAATGTCACTTGAAGGCTCTGGAAGACAACAGCTCGACATGTGATAGCTTGCAAGGACGGATCGGGCCGGTGTCACTGCCTGGAATGGGAATGAAGGAGGCTGTAAACAGTGCCCGAAAGCAGACACTTTGCGTGAGGACAAATTTAATGGGATGTTTAGGCTGCCAGTTTGCTCTGAAGATCGCATAGCCATGCAGAGCCACGTTTCATGCTCGCTGACTTCCTATTCATCACCCTCCAGCAAGTCCAGCAATCCTTCAGCCCCAGTGAGGGTGTTGACGATCATCAGGATAATAGTGATAAAATTCTGAACTCAGTCATTTAAAAACAGGTTTTATCCTAAGTAACCTGCCATTTTGAGTCTGGCTAGAGCAGCGCTCTTCCTGCTAAGGCTGTGCCGTGTCATGAACTCTCCTCTATGAAACTGCTTTGTACATATTTCCCAGAATGGACCATAATACTCAGTGATGATGGTAATTCCCTCTGCGCATCAGTGTCTTCCAGCACTGTAAATGAAATGAAGTGGACATATTTGCTATTTCTCAGAGGGCGCACGGCACCGGCCGATGCCAACCCAGCGGTGACCCATCTGCTGCTTCTGCTACATCCTCAAGTTGACGTGTTGTCTGTCACTGGCCTGGCGCAGGGTGCTAGACAAACACTTAACGTCACAGAGAAGACTTCCCTTACTGTGGCGTGATTATTGCACAGTTGCACATGCCGATGACAGTGCTGAAATGATATATCGTGCTGCCCCGTTCAACGAATTGAATTTCAGTGGCGTCTATACAGAGTCTGTTAGTAAAGTATGTGGTGAGTGTTTATCAAAGCGTGTCCTGACGGACACCCAAGCTTTGATGCTTATGATTCTCGCTGCTTAGAATTTATAATTGCCCCACAACTGATGCCCCACATCCTGAATTGGGTGTCGCCTGTGAGGTAGCTGACTGTTTGTGTGTGGGCGCTTCCCTCCACCCTCACCCTCCTGTCCTCTCGCATCGTCAGGCTCTCCTCTGTGTCACTGGCTCTGTTCTCCAGGCCGCTAATTGCAAGCAACCTCAGCTGCTTGCATGCTCTTTGCACCTGGCTGCCATGTCCTTGGGGGCAGGGGAGCCTGTTTTCACTTTGCCGTGGGGTTTAACCAGAGCCAGCCAGGGGTGCTGTGACCCCGCCCTGCCCCGCCTCTCCAGGACTTCCTACAACGGCCTGACCTGTACTGGCTGGGACCGGTTCGTCTGGCCACGGTGCTGAAAAGCTCGTGTTGAACTTCTGCCCGAACCACCAGTCGGACAGCTGACCATTTTATTCATTTATTTTTATTTTTTTTAAATAAAGTGTCTTAAATTTAAAATAAATAGGCCCCTTAAGGAAATATTTATGTCATGGCTGAAAAACTAATGTGTCATACATCCCATTACTGCAAGATCACTGAATTCAAGGGAAATTATTCCGTTTTTGTTCTCTTTATTCAAAATTAGATATTTTTGTATTGGTGTTGTGAGTCATCGGTGCACAGCATACACATCTTAAGATGTTATGGATTCTGTAGCATCCTGCATTAATCTGGGCCCAATTTAGGGGATTAAGTGTCACTGGGCAACAGCACCTGGAAGGCCTCTATCAAAAAACAGCCATATAACCCACATGTCCCTCTATGCATCTTTCTGTATACTAAGGGAGGAGAGGAGCTGATCATTGACAACATTTAACGTCTGGCCTTGGAGCCGCTGCCTGCCGTTCAGTCTTACATGATCAGATAAACGCCCGTCGCCTTCGCACCCGCTGAGCATCATGCTGATACACCTACACAAGACCCATCACAGCCAGCATGGCATTCTACGGGAGAGGGGCCGCCTAGCACCGTTTTTCTTTCTCGTTTTTCTTCCCCCCCCCCCCAGGTTATAGAACAATCATCATCACACTGAGCCTGCTGCCCTGTCTTGTGCTGGATAGGGGTTTAATTGTGCTGTACATGTGGCATAACATCGGATGGAAACCGAGCTCACAAATTCAGACGTGTGTCTCCCTCCATTTTCTGTACCCACTTCTCCGGCGCACGGTCCAGAGCCTATGCCAGACACTGCTGGCACTACGGGCAGGGAGTAACCGCGGGTGGGGCACCGATCCCTCACAGGGCTCACACAGCACTCACACTACGGCAAATTTGGCAATTAATCATGTGGAGGGGGGAGGCCAGAGGACCTGCAGGAAATCCCATATCGACACGGGGAGAACTCGCGTTGAGCCGGGGCAGAAACTGCAAACCCGGCCCATGAGGTGCCGACCACTTCAGCACCATGCCGCCCCCAAAATGCATCTAACATAAGGGAAACCTTACATAGGCTTATCAGTGAGTGCCATATTAAAAGAGAGATTAGATAGTAAATTCCGCTAATTTGTTTGAAGACGCTAGAGAATTGGACCGACGTGGGCTTATGGGGTGTTGCCCAGCCTAAATGGTTCATCCACACCAGCCATTAATTATGCCAGATTAAAACTGTACAGCTGACTTATGTTGTTTCATTACAGCTGCTTGGGTCATTAGACCTGCTTATGGAACTTTGTCAGACAACAGAAATTAGTAAATGCTCATTAGTTGTAGATACACTGATATTTATGATTTATAAGTAAACATCAATAGTGTTTGAGTCTTTGTGGACTATTACCTGGTCTATAGGTGCATTGGCTTGGCTTGAGGTTTTGGTTCAGGATTCTTCTTTCTGTTCTACAGTCATAAAGTGAAGTGCGGCTTCTTTACAGTGAAGATGCATCAGTGGGTCCATCAAACTTTGTCTCTTTTCTTCCACTCCTTAGCTGTTAAATAGAGATGGGTCGATGTTTAACTGACCTTAGAGCTGCTAAAAATCCAGGAAAGCGTGTGTGTGGGCCGGATCCCAGAGCAGACAGGACGCCACGGGACGTCATATGAGAGCATTTGGGCTACACGGCTCTTCCTGTATTGCAGAGGGAGCTGTATTATGAGGATAATCCCCCCAGAATCCCAACGCAGTCCTCAGGGACCCCTAAATGATCCATGATTTTGCTTCCTCCCAGATAGCCCACATTTTTGCCCGGACCTGGGAGGGAGCCCGTCCGTTGGTCCCTGAGGGGCGGATTGGGAAACGCTGTTTCAGTGAAACAGGAGTACGCAGACGGCCATGTTGGTAGGACTGTGCTCCAGGATCACACATCTGTGTCTGTCTGCTTCACTTCTCTAATGTGGGCTGGAGACCCCTGACTATTGCCCCCAGGGCTGAAAGATGGTGCAGCTTTAAGGCAACATTTTTATTTCTGTCAAGGTTGCAGAACACAAGTTGTGGGACACAGACATCACAAACAAGCTATGATCCTAGGATGGGTCTATGGCAAGTGATGGCCTCCCTTTGGAAGCGATTAGACACAACTCTAAAAGACACCCAGGCTAATTTAGTCTACAGTAAAAGGGATTAGGAGGGAGGCGGGCTGCAGTGAGCTTGTCGGGGGGGCTGGGCGTCTTTTTAAAGAAACTAATTAAAGGGCCTAATTCTTTAAAAGCTAATATAAAATCCACAGTGACTGCTTTATTTACGTAGCCTTCCCGCGCTAAGCAAAAGCTCTGTGCTATCTGAAGGTGCAGCCTGCTGGACCCCTTGGGTGTTTTTAGGCCTTATCATTCAGACAGAATTTCAGCTTTGTGTTTTTTATTTGTGTTGCTCCTGTGAGGAGTAAATCGGTATCGGGGTGAAGCAGCTGGACCACGCCGCTCAGGGGCGTCATGCCGTAGCCCCAGCTCTTAACCGCTGAGCGACCGGCCACCCGTGACGCCTCATGGTTCACATTTGTGCCTTTCTTTTGAGCTCTGCCTCTCTGCTCAGCTTTCCAATCATTTGGGCCCTGTTTCAGAACCGTCTGTCTGAAACATAATATCATGCCGTAAAATGGCTTCTTCAGATGCGGCTGACGGGCTTGATCTCAGCGGGCTTGGCACATGGTGTTTCTGCCAGACCTGACCCGGAACGGCCCGTTAAGATGCTGGAGGAACAGCCCTTTATGGCCTATTGGTTAGTTGCTGCTTTGAAGCTCCTTTTAAAGTGACCACAGCAGCTCTTGCATGGTGCCTGTAATTAGCACGGTCGCTTGGGCATCGCACGGTAAATCCGGACTGAATCTCTAATCGGCTGCCCTTTTTAGCTGGGTACCACGGGAGACACGCCAGTGTGCTGCCCAGCGGGGTCACGATGAGGTCACGATGAGGTCACGTTAGTACAGACCCGCTACGCTGTCCTCGGCACCGACAACATTCCTTTCTCTTCTCACCCTGAAAGCCCTTCGCACGTCTCTGGTTCTCTGGCCTTGAATGGGGTCTGGTTCATAGGCTGAGCTCAGTTCAGAGGCTGTTCTTTCCTTTGCACAGGGTGTGAATGAGCCAAAACGAGTGAATTAGTGCTCATTTCATGTTCTCTACTCATGGCGCAGGAACGAGGCCGCTTTAGCGTTTAATGAATATTGAATGCTTGTTATTTGGTGGATGTTTTTGCATTTTTGTTGGGTCCAGCTGTGAGTCATTTGAATGCCCTTCAGGCGTTTCTGAAACATCCCACGGACTGCCGACAAAAGAGGGGCGTGTCCCCACCGCAGCTCTGAGCTTGGGGACGGTCTCTGGGCCATGGTGTTTCCGGGCCACCCTGGCTGGCGGTGCCGCCCTCTTTTGTGTGAAGCAGGGGCGTCGCCATTCACACAGTGCTGCATAGAGACAGCGGGGCCACACTGGGTCAGGGGTCAAGCGTGAGGCCCTGCTCTTTATTTGCTAAAACTGGGGGTGGGGGGCAGTAAGTATTGGTGAAGCTTTTGTTCCGATCTGGTTCCTAAACTCACTGAAATGCCCGTCCTCTGTTAGGATTCAGACCAGAGCTCGATAGCCCAGCTTGATGCTTATAAGAAACAGACACGTTGTTAAAAATACAAAAGTTTTTATTAAAACAGAATAATACGTTATAAAGCTGTACACATTTTACAAATTACAATTTCATTTAGGAAAAAAATATCCAAACTGCAGTGCACTTTGGCTGTTCTCTTATGGTTTTCATCACACAGTGTGGCTGTCTGATACGGTTCTGGCTGGATTTGTCAGGATGTTTACATTGGCTGTTTGATGGCTGAGCTCTGTGCTGTAAATTTGGTGGCTGTGCTCATGGCTGGAATTGATAAATAATGCCAGTTGTCTCATACTGTGGACTGCCAGTGAAGCCGCGCTGAAGTGCCCAGTTCGTAAATCTGGTCCGGATGTGAGATGTCCCCCCCCCCCGCTGCCGAAGGCCACAAACATCTGGGCCTGCAGACATGAAGCAGTCACACATCTGCATTGTCTTCAGTCTGTCATTTGACTGCCGGAGACAAACTTTTTTTTGCAAAAGATAAATACATTCAATTACACTACAATTTACAAAACCACATTACAGAAAAATATGAAAATATGGAAGTCTACCCTCCTGAAAGAGTTGTGTGAGTGATTTATTCATTTTCTGCCTTCCCTTCCAGTCTAGATTTGCTGTAAATTTTGCCAGATCGTCTTCATAGTTTAGTTTATGGCTGGAAGTTCTGGGGCCTGATCTTCATCTCGACCCTCTTCAGTGAGTAGTTGGGTCCATGCCAGCCATACCAAGTGATGCCATTCGTGCCTGTTCTGTGCTCCCCGTAGCGATAGTACTCGCCGTTCAGGTTGGAATCCGTGCAACAGTTGTACCAGTAGCCCCCTGGTAAGGAGAGAACACAGATATGTCCTGATGCAGTTCCCATAGCTACCCATAGGCCTACAGTGGTTCTGGTCATTAATGGATGGCCATTAATCGCCCTGAGGATGCAGAGATGCATTATCTTGTGAGGTCATGAGGGAGTGACGACCCGATCCTGCACCATCTTACCTTTGCGCAGCTGGGCACAGTTGTCCACACACTTGTCATTGTCCTTGTCTTTGGCACTGAAGTTGGTGTTGTTGTGGTACCGCAGAGAGTCTTGTCCAGCGTTGCCACTGTAGCCGGCGATGTGCAGCCGGTAGCTGTTCAGCTCGTTGCTGAGGGTAAAGTGCTGGTACTGAGCGTACCGGACCTCGCCCTCCCAGTCCTGCACACACAGACAGGGTCACTCGCCGCTTTTGGTTATTGCAAAGGTGAACCTATTGGGGAAGAAGGGAAGGGTAGGCCACCTCCATCTCGATGAGCAGCGCGGTGGGCTGGCGAGTCAGCCGGAAGATGTTGTCGTTGCCAAGCCAGAAGTCGCCGCGGATGGCACCGAAGCCGCGCTTGTACTGCTTCCAGTCGCGGTCGAAGGATGTCAGGCCCACCTTGCGCCTCTGGATAACAGTCCAGCCTCCGCCGTTGCTCTCCATGTCACAGTAAACCTGAAACGGCAGCATGGGCATGCAGCAGGTCATGGGGGGAGGGTCAGGGGATGGCCACGGCTCACATTAATGGAAAACTTCTTGGTATTGCCTCCTTGAGCCCGGCGGAGGCCTGCTCGTGGTACTGATCGGACCGGGGCTCACCTCCAGCTCTGGTGTGCCCATGAACTCGTCAGCCGGCAGCTTGTACTGGCCCGAGATCTTGTAGTTCCTGGTGTACAGCGAGGCACAGTCGTAGATGGCCTCTGGAAGAGAGCATGGCGGTAGCGAGTCGTGTATCAGTCATGGTGCTTATCGCCACGCCAGGGCTCCTCTGTGGGCAGTGGCAGGTGACATCACAAAGGCGGCGGGCTTATCTGAGCCACTACAGAGAGAAGGGAGCTCTGGAACAGGCTTAGCGCCCCCTCTCATACAGGTGTCACAACAGGCCCCTTGGTGTTCAAAGGAAGGAAAGGCGGCCCTATCCCAGGGTGTAACTGTTAGAGTCCCCCAGTCAGCGTGTCCCGGGGGCCTTAATGCACATCCTCTCCTGCACCCTGAGGATTATAGGTGTTCAGTGCCTCTGGCCTGGCCTCTAATCATGGGTGACATCTGAAAGGCACTCTACTTGATTACTGTCTAGTACATGGGGTGTCACACTCCAGTCCTGGGGGGTCAGAGCCCTGTGTAGCTTAATGATTCACAAATGATTCAGCTGAAGAGCTGTGTGGTAATTAGCACAATGAGGTGCATCAGGTGTGTTAAATGAGGGGAAACCCAAAAATGTGCAGTGCTCCGGCCCCCCAGGACTGGAGTTTGACACCCCTGCTCTAGTATATCTCCCAACGATTCTGTTGCGTCTTTTCGCTGCAAATCTATCTGTCCTAGAATGCTCCGCTTTCTTAAAGCTTCCTAAATTTTTCATTTTCAGTCGGTAATGCACATCTTGTCATGGACTGGATAAGAGTGTTGGTTTTTTAAGTAGATATTTTATTCTTTTCCCCCTTTTTTTAATTTCCATCATTGAGCTCATCTGTGGAAAAGTTGCCATTGTTTCACAATGCTGCAGTATAGCAGCATGACGTCATTTAGAAATGGCTTGTGTGTGTTTGATTAATTATGTGTTTTTCAAGGTTGCCTTCGGAGTGTTGCATCGTAACTCTTTCTATTGCCGTGGCGATCCCCGGACCCTATGCGGCTGCCACATGGGGGAGTGACGTGAGGTCATTTGTATTTGGGCCAACTGTCCTGGGGGCGGGGCCTTTAGAGCTCCTTGCGGTTTCATCTTGCCTAGATCTTCCATTGAAGCTTGGTGCTGTTTTTATTAGTTTAAAGAAACTACTCACCCCTCCCCCCCCCAGTTCACGCAATTCGTTCCCGTTATCACGAGTGGTTACTTGCTCTCAGCAAACGGATGAGCCCCCCCACATTGTGTAGCCTTGCGGTGTGCACATATGTGTAATTAAAGAAATATTGTCCGCTGACTCATTGTGTTTCACTGGAGAATTCATACGGCTTTACTTAAGGTGGCAAAATATTAGACGCCCTGGTTGACTGCTATTCACAGTCTGATTTTGAACGAGCAAAATACATTTTTCCTCCTGGGATGGGAAAACCCCTGATGGTCTGGCGAGTGCCACCGTCACCGTCCCTGTCTTCAGACACTCCTCTGTCACTTTGTCACTTCTTGTTGGAATACTGCACCTCGGTGCAGTGACCGTTGCCTGGCACCAGGGAATCACACTACGGACAAAGAACCTCAAACTGTGGGGTTTAACCCCGAACTCTCGGTCGCTGTGTGCATAGTGAGCTACGGTAATGCCTAATCGGTATCAGCCGATCCCTGAGATTTTTTTTAAAGGTATCACTAAATGCTGCTGAGCCCTGCCGCTTAACGCGAAGTTGCCTGACGCCATCGCGGTCGGAGTCAAAGTGAACTTTTATTGTCATCTCTCCATATACAAGTATAGACGAGATGGCGAAGCTCAGACTCCACAGAATATACATATACTATGTGTAAAAATTCAATTATAAGTAGTAATCAGGAGATGCTGAGAAAAAAAGACAATTCTGACTAAGTGAACAAAGCCCTTCTGCTTAACACATGCTGCCTGACGCCATCGCGGTCCTTAGCCTTGCTGCTTAGCGCGTGCTGCCTGACGCCATCGCGGCCCTGAGCTGCGACCGGCAGCCCCCTTACCTGCACTGGTGTGCGTGACGGCTTGTGCCGCCTGCAGCTGCATGATCTCCACGCGGTTGTTGATCTCTGAGTACTTGCCCTCGGCCTCAGTGACGCGAGCCTCCTGATTCTGACTGCGGCGTTCCAGCTCCAGCACCTGCCGGGTCAGGCCACGCGTCTCCGTCTCCTGCTTCCGCCACAGCTCCTCCAGCAGGCTGCTGACGTTGGCGAGCTGCACCTTCAGCGCCCGCACATCCTCACAGCAGGCAGCCTTGGACGTGGGGGCCGCCCTCCTGCGTGGCTCCCTCTGGGCGCCGGCGCTCCGTCCCAGCAGCGCCAGTGTCACACCCAGGGTCAGCATGTTCAGCATGGTCATCTGCCACATCATCGTTTAGGAGCGTGGAGACGTTTTCGGATTCGGGATCGGGTGGCTTTTTCTCTGCGGCGGTGTACGAGTCGCTAGCGGTCTCTCTGGTGGGAGCTCGGTGCCTGTCGATGTTCCGCCGTCTTTTGGGTGTCTTGCTGTGGATGCAGTGGTTCTCTGACCAGTGCTATTCTCAGTCTTCGTTCCCTGTCTGGTCCTGAAACCTGTCCCGGTGGCATCTTAAATATTTTTACACATGTGCCCTCCCCCTCCCAGTTGGGCTCAAACGTGACTGCTCCCCCCTTTTGGCTTCAGGCCCTCCCACCCCCATTTCTCTCCATCCCTCCCCTCATTCACTCACCCCCTCCCTCGCTCCCTCACTCATTCCCTCCCCCAGTCTTCCTGTCAGTCAGTCTGTTGGCTATTCTCTCATGCCATCAGGTGTTTTTAAAGATTTCAATGGGGTGAACTTCTGGGGGGGCAGAATTCCCCCCAACCCCAGGGAAAACTAGCTTTACTCTGGCTATTTAACCCTTTGAAATGTTCTGCCTCTAGGAAAGAGGTCGGGTAATGTATTAACGCTGTACTTGATGTGTGTGTTTAACCCGTAAAGGACTGTGATCCCCAGTAAAATCACACTAGTCAGTGTTAAAGCTCCGTTTGCTGTGTGTGTGGGTCGGCTGAGCTTATCAGTGAGTGCTTCAAACCTCAGGACTGTGCGCAGACATCCTTGTAAAAGCCTTTGATTCCTCTGTGCGCATTCCACTGGTACAGTAGTCACCGAAGACGTACGGTCGTGCTGACAGGCTTCCTAGCCAGCGAGGAACATTTACTGGAAATGTTCTAGGGAAACAGTCTGAACCGACGGTAGACCCTGCTTTCCAAAGTGGCGGTTATGTAATGCCAGAACTAGGCAGATGTTCTATCAGGTGATGAGGAGGTGCACGTGGATGGGGAGGGGGACTGGCCTTCTTCGGAAGGCTCCTGACCGGCAAAGCTTTTTATTGGACCTGGGGGCTTTTTGTTCCATCCTGCAGTGAAGCTGGACAACTGACAGGTTACGCCTGTGTTGGGGTAGAAGCAGGTAGTAACAGTGTTACTGCTGTGAGTGTTTACTATGCTCATGAGTAACGTTCTGTGTTCAGTAGTGAGACTCTCCTTTTTTTGTCTAAGGACACAGCCAGTACAGGGCAGTCTTAATCCCTTATGATTTATCAGTTTTCTAGCTTGCTGACATTAATTAACTTTGGAACAGGTGTGTTGGGATGGCTTCAGTGTTGGGAAGTAAAATACTTTTTTTTTAATGGCAAAAAATTGAATGACTGGATTATTGTCTTCCTCTCCTTAGCTACAGTCTGTGATGTCTTCAGTGCTTTGAGAAACACTGGATGGGGGAGTGGTAGACTGTTTGGTCCAGTAGGGGGTGCTATAACTGCTTTGGGCGTTGAAGTAACTGTGCTTGTAGTACTACTGAGCAAGAGACTTGCTGGAGTGACTTGAGTGACTGATCCTCCAGTGCCGTATCCCTGGCACGCCAAGGTGATCCCATAGCGCAGACGCCTGGCGCGGACAGTAGCCAGCTGGACCTGCAGTGTCTGCCTCCCGCCCTTGGTGCCCCAAACAGCGCCGGCAAGCATCGTTATGCAACGTTATGCAAGCATCAAGGAGCCAGGGCCCGATTGTTTCGGCGTGTCGCTTTCGGGCTTTCCGGCGATGCTGGAAGGGCCCCGCCCAGCCTTGGCGAGGCCCCGTGTGTGTTCGGGTCTGGCAGTACTCCTCTGCCCCGAGAGCACGTGGCGTTCCCTGCGGAGCTGGCCTTTCCGTCCTAATGCAATACGCCTGTTTGTCTCTGTGGCTGAAGCCGAATCCCCCCCCCCCCCGCATGTGTGTGTCTGCAGTGGGACTGCATCCTGGGAAAGGGTCTTCACACCTCCTCTGCACCGCTGTGGGGTCAGAGCTGCCCCCATAGCCTGCTTGTCACAGTTGACAAGATGGTTTTGTCTGGCATCCAGAAATGGGATCACAGCTGCTGCGTGTTTTTAGCAGGTAACTGCTCTGTATGGATTGGTGCTGAGGGGCTGTGGCTTTGCGCTCAGGCCGAGAGCCTTAGTGGCGCCGGTTCCCGGCATTGCCAGGGCCATCTGTTCACCATGAAAATGAGCCCAGAGCCACGCAGACACTGGAAGGGCTGCCACTGCCCTCAGGATCTAGTGGCTTGTTAGATACCATCAGCTTCTGTCTGGTCTGGACTTTTTTGGTTTTCTGAAGAAGATTTATGTAACCAGTAAAGGAGAGCTTTAATCAGCAGTGCGTGTTTTGGGTGTGACTCCCTGCATTCAGAATCATGTGCCTGCTGGACAGATGCTGAGGAAATGGAATTGTTCTGTCTCCGGTTGACCTCGCCCTGTGTCTGAAGGGTGTAGCTAGGCAGACGTCCACTGGTGGTCACAGCTTTGAGTCCCTAAAAGTACCCTGCTGTTGTACCTGTTTGAATAGTTGGTTAAAATGTTCCAACTCGCAACAGTTGAACGAAAAGGCGCCTAAATCTGTTGCCCTCATTTGAAGGTCTGGGGGCAGCCTGGTGAGACACAGCTGGGGAGACAAGATCATCCCTGGGGAAGCGGCGATTACAAGCCATGTACTCATAAAGGGCCGTTATTAGGCCAAAGCAGCTACTAAAATATGGTTATGTACTGTAATACTCATTTTGCAAAGAATACTGTTTGGTATATGTCATTTTGAGTGTATTAATGATAAGAGCAAATTAAGTGTACTGATGAGGGCTTGTGCAGCAGCGAAGAACGGAAAATATCTGTGACCCCTCCCCAGTGACCAGGGCCAGGCCGCAGACAGCACCTGATGTACTTGTGTAGACAGCTCCAGCCGGGGGGGGGGGAGGTCACATGTAAGCATACTCCATTAAAATGCATCCCTTGTCCCCCAGTTCAGTCTTTGTAAGATAAGCCAAAGATATGAAGACTGAAGAGGAGGCCGCTTTTGCAAGGTGAGCCGGCTTTGTGGGCTGGCTTTCTCTGGAGTTTTCTCCAGGTGGGCCTGGTCGGACTTCCCTTCTTCCTTCAGTGTCTTCCCGCAAATGTCGTCTGTAATATTTTGAAGGAGCCTTTTGTGCCTGAATATCTGTGTTCTTCTTACCTATCAGAATGATTCTGATGTCTGTTTAAGATACACTTTTGAGGTGTGGTGAGGTGGTTGGTGTCCTAATAGACTGGCTGCTCTGATCAGCGCTGATTGTATTCTGTTTACCAGAGTGGGTACTAACTGGCTCTTTTTACCACAGAAACGATTTTTTCTGGATTCAGGCCCTTTTTCCAGAACCAGGAACTTTTGTCGCATTCACACTGCAGGAACTTGGCCTGTTTCTAGCTCCTCAGAGGCAGTTTTGGAATCCCTTGTTAGTACCTACTCCAGACTAGGTACTTTTCGTTTGAACACAAATTACTAGGGAGGGGCTTGTAGCACCTGCTAGGACACTACCAGCACAGTGAGACTCGAATGCATGTTAATGTACCACTACAGTTACATGTTAAACCAGGCAGGTTGCTTGGTTATTCTAACAAAATTTTAATAATATTCTCATCCTCAACAGCAAAAATCCACGTTCAAATTTTTAAGATTTACGTAGGCCACTGTTAGCCATCTAACACGTTTCCAAATTTTTGTTTTACCTGATGGCCCTTAACAGAGAATTTGGGGCATTCTTCAGTGAATATATTCTGCTGGCCAGAATGGCTGAAACTAGTCACTAAGAAACTAACGAAATGTGTGCAGCACAAGAAAAATGCAATGATATAGTGACTCTGAAGCCCGGAAACTTCAGGAATTTACATGGCTACCGCCTGTAGGCTGCTGTTCCTGTCCTGTGGGTAGCTAAATAAATAAATGCATGTGTTCTTGTATATATTTGTCTCCTCATAATTTTCATCAGATAGTTTTCAAAGACACTAACACTACAGGTTGCACCTGTCGCGGTCACTTTCCCGGTGCCACTGCAGGGTGTGTCAGGTCACCACGATTTGTCTAAGCCCCTCCGCCTGTACTGTTCTCTGTTATATAACATCACTCTTATGCTGACTGCAGCAACTGTGTCTTGTGACTGTTAAGAACACAGTGTACTACCTTAATATTACAGGAAGTTTTTACAGATATGAGTTTAAAAAACATCTAACCCTTTGTAAAATGTTTAAGGCTTTTCCTGTCTTTTTACGAATCTTTACGCAACTGTGACTCTGTCTCCCAGTAACGTGTGAGGGGCCTGATTAAGATTAAGGCATTGCAAAAGGCAGCCTTATGCACTTTTTTAATTTAAATTTAATTTCTGGTGGTGTGAGCCGTTGGGCATCCTTAGGTGGGTTTTAGTATCTGACAGAGGAGGGGGTTTGAATTGTATGGGCCTTGTCCTTGACTGTCACTGGCTGCTGAACCCTTCTGCAAAGTGCCTGTTCCAAAGAGAAGGCTTTTGTTTGTCCAGGGCTTCGGGAAAAGTAATCAAATTGCTGTCTTAGATTAAATTGTTCACTATGCTCCTTACTCATGCAGGGATGAAGTATTGGTCATCACATAAACGCCAAAACAGATATTAGCATGCCATGAAATCTGCCACGGCTTCTCTGCAGTCAGTCATGCTCTGAGTAAAAGTCACAGTGTGACTTGTCCGTCCACTCCGCACCCTGAGTGATTCACCATGCGCTGGGCCTCATTCAGGGCCTCTAGCCTGCAGACTTCCGGCCTCTCTGTGCCACAAAGCCGAAGGAGCGGCTCCTTTCCCAGGGGCTGTTAATTCGACGTACCGTGGATGTGGTCCAGGCTCTTACCGTTCAGCAGGCCCCAAAAACAGTAGCCGGAATACAAGGGCGGGGGGGCGGGGGGGAGGTCAGCAGAGCAGGATGGCTGTGCGT
>JAODKE010000114.1:193779-204196 GCA_026779605.1 Mormyrus hasselquistii | reverse complement strand
TGTGTGACCCGTGCGGGGCCTGCGCTCTGTGTGACCCGTGCGGGGCCTGCGCTCTGTGTGACCCGTGCGGGGCCTGCGCTCTGTGTGACCCGTGCGGGGCCTGCTCTCTGTGTGACCCGTGCGGGGCCTGCTCTCTGTGTGACCCGTGCGGGGCCTGCGCTCTGTGTGACCCGTGCGGGGCCTGTGACCCGTGCGGGGCCTGTGACCCGTGCGGGGCCTGTGACCTGTGTGACCTCTGTGAGGCTTGCAGCCTGCTCTGTGTGTGACCTGTGTGAGGTCTGCGGCCTGCTCACTGTGTGACCTGTGTGAGGCCTGTGCTCTGTGTGACCGCAAAGCCCACTACAGCCAGCATACCAGCACTATCCAGTCATCATTTCCCTTCACCAGAGCTTATTATCACTCTGTGGAGTCATTAAAAAATCAACCAAAACCAGCTGCTTTCAAAAGTCATTTTCAGTTTAAACTTTTTTTTTTTTTGTCAGGTTTTACAGTTTCCTGTTTGTTTTTGATCCAATTCTTTAACCATTCTTCCCCCTGCTGTTCTTCAAAGGTGTTGCAATGCCTGAAAGCACTTTCTCTCTCTGTGTTTTTGCAGCATTAATAACAAGCTCCAGCAGCCAGAGGCAGCAGCAGGAGTGCTGGAGTACGCCATGAAGCACTTTGGCGAGCTGGTGAGGCTCCCCCTCCCCACACACCGTACATTGGCTTAACTCTGCTTCGAAAGGATTATGGATGCTAGAGAAGCCGCTAAACATCCCAATGAAGTAACCTGCTACTAATGCATGACTCTAAGCAACAGTCATCAAAACAATAAACACCAGCCTACTACAATTACACTACATTTGCATGTAGTTGCTTGGCTAATGCTTTTATTCAAACAGACTTCTTACATAACCGAACAGCTGGATGCTTTACTGGAATAATTCACGTTGAATAGTTTGCCTAGAAGTACACAGCCGGGGGTCTTTATGGGAGCCGATCTTTTAACTATGAGTGTAATGCATTATTAAAGAAGTGCCGTATTCGTATTTTTAAAGGATGAACAATAGCTATCAACAGCACCAGACCCGCACATTAAATCCTCGGTGCGGCTCGTCATTTTGGGAGCCCGGATAAAAGTTGTTTTTCGTGATGTCGTGTTCATGAGTCCTTGGCCACCAGACTGGAGAGAGCTGCTGAACACGGGCCCTGTCCGGCCTCTCGGTGACCTATGCAGAGAGCTCGGCTCATTGCGACAGAGGCCAGCTTTGGTTGGGTCCTTCTCTGCCTGCCTGGTAGATCCTGTGATTGTTCCATGTCAGACCCCCGTACTTTTGGTCTGTCACTGTGCTGTTCCCCAGTGGTGGGGGTCTGTGTTCCCCCAATGTTCCTTTTTTTCCCACCTGGATTTACCAAAGTGCAGAAAGCCCAGAAGTGCCCCATGGGGGGGTGATGGCGCGCGGAGAGGGACAGATGAGTCACATGGCCAGCGAGGTGTGAATGAGTGAGCGTGTTCTCTTTCCGGCACGGTCGTTTAAACAGCCGACCGCAGCTGAAGGTTGCCGTTCCCTCCGTCACTGCAGCTTGTTTGTCTTTTTTCCGCTTCCCCTTCTTCCTCGTTTGAAATTCTGCCAGTGTCAGCATGGCGGGCGCTCAGCCTTTCCAGGCCTTTTACATCACGGTGTACAGACCATTGCCCAGGCTTCTCTCCCAGCCATCTTGAGTCTCTCAAGGCCAATGGGCGGCCAGGTCAGCTGCGTCGGTGGGGCCGAGCACTCGACGCAAGGTCGCTACCGTGACAACACCGTGTTCAGGCAGTCATCTGTGACGACGTTTCTGTCTGTCAGGCGGTCTGAGAGAGCATCGCGTTTCACTGGTAGATGGAGTAAATTCCCAGTTTGGGGGGGGGGGGGGCGGAACATGCCGGTTCCAGTAACAGGGGGTCAAGAAGAGTGGAGAGTGGAAAATAAAACAGCAGAGTTGTTCTGGTTATGTAACCAATTCAAACATGCAGAAGTTAACGCACTATAGGCAGAAGGCTTTGTGTGTTGAGTCTGTCAGTCTCTGTGTGTCTGCCACCAGTTTTCATCCATTCAGTTTGAGGGCCTGACACCCTGACATGGGCCTCAGTGTGATGTGTATGCCTCAGTGTGTCCAGCAGGGGGCGATGGAACGGGGTGGGCGTGAGATCCAGCTGTTCCGGGTCTTAACCATCTGCGTTTCAGTGGCTCTAGTGCCGATTAGTTGGCAAGCAGCACCTGCAGGAACCCATCCTCTGGTCCTATGACTGAAGATGCGCTGCATGGTAACCCGGCACCACGGGGACAGCGTCCAGCTTGAAGTGCTCCCTGTTCCGTCTCCCGTGAACAGGAGATCCAGGCCACGTGGTACGAGAAGCTTCACGAGTGGGAGGATGCCCTGGTGGCCTACGACAAGAAAATTGACATGAACAAGGAGGACCCAGAGCTGATCCTGGGCCGTATGAGGTGCCTGGAGGCGCTGGGCGAGTGGTAAGTGGGGCTCTGCGCTGGAGGGTCCGGGCCCAGCTCCCGTAGCCCGGCTAGGCGACTACGCTGTATGCATGGGGCCGAGGTGACAACTGAGCATTCTGTCTTAGTGATGACAGCACCATACACAGAGATTAAATATCATTTCTCATCGGTCAGATGCAGCAAGGTAAGAAATAGTATATGAACATATTACGACATAAAATCTAGACATAGACAGACATAAAGTATGACAAAAAAGGTACAGTAAAAATAAACATTGTTAAAGTGACAGCTTTTCATCTGAGACAACTCCGGGAAAAATGTCATATCTGGCCAGGAATGTTACTGGAAAATTTAAACGCAAGACAGCAACTGCTGTTTACCAGACCTGCAATCTGTCATTGTTTGGCAGTCATTTATTTTTTTGTGCTGCCCATCAAATGTGTTCCAGACTGTGGCGTTTGTCCCCAGCGTCTGTTTAATCCTCCGCTCTTTATTTATGAAGATCCTGGGCTGGGGGAGAGTTGGCAGGAGTGGATGGACAGGGTGATTAGGAACAGTAGGAATGATCTGGGACTCGGAGTGGGTGGACAAGTCGCTGGTCTGAATCTGCCGGATCTCCGCTGATGTCAACGCGTTTCCTTAGTGCAATGCACAGATGGAATCTGACATGACAGCCCCTTAATGCCCAGACATGTACCAAAGGACAAAGAGAAGGGGACACATTCCTGTAATTGGCCCTTATTCTCAGACAGAAATAGTTGTCAGGAAATTGAACCTGGATGTACCACAGGTGCCCTAAAAGTTGATTGCAAAGTTCAATCAGCGTCTGAACAAAAACAAAATCCAACCCGTTTCTGATGACAGTCTGTCACATACTTTAAACGACCCCGCCCATTCGTTTGTTAGGTGTCACAGCAACCACCCTGGAGGGCGTAGAATTTTTTCAATGCAGCAGACCCACAAACGGAACGCAAATAAACGTATCGTGGAAAGTGTGTGTCATTTTACTGAAGGATATGACAGCTCTAAAAATGGAAGCTGCTCTATTAACAGCCATTGCTGTTCTAATACCAGCAGCGGCACAGATTGGGAAGCCAACAATTTAAATGATACTCACAGTTACACACTAACGAAATGTACTCCTTCCAGGCAAACATTACATGCTTATGCCATTTACTATTTACAACATAAATGCAAAAATACATATATAAATTTACACTATTTAAAGATTTGTGCAGTGCAGTACAAAGCGTGCTGGCAACAGCACGGCATGTTTATGTCAGCCAATCACGGACAGTGGGTGAGATCAAATGAAAAAGTTCCTTCTCGTGGGCGCAGGCAGTGACCCAGAACAGTGATCAGCGCTAAAACGGCGACTGTTCCATGGATCTTGTTTGAAGTACCCAGTCACCTTGACACCCACCGTGCAAATTGTAGCGATCATAGGATTGATGGCCCAGCAGTGCTGGACTCGCTGTTCGGCGGAAGGCAGAGTGACACCCCCTCCTCTTGTGTGAAAGCGTTTATACGCCTATAAGCCATGCATGAGCTCATCGTCTCTGCTGGGGTTCATCCCAAACTCCCCCCCCGCAGGCGATACGGCTGTTAAAAATTGAGAGACTGCGAATCTTTTCAATGCTTCACAGAATAATCATAGTAAGCCTAAAGAAGCAGCCGTTCCAGTTTGGTTTGGTGTCTAAGGATTTCCAAGTTATAATATTACTGCATATTCGTGCCGCCAAAGGATCCCGTCTGCACTCCCTGCAGGACCCTTCAGCGAGATGGTTACTGGCTTTAGTGATGTCTAAAATGTCAAAGCAGTGCTTCAGATGTGGCTCCGTTTAACACTATTTGTTCGAGGCTTGTGTGGATCTAATAATAATCATGCTGGCCCGCGCGGATCAGCACGCCGCTGGCGTGAAAGGCGGCACGGGGGCAGTGCTGAGCCCACCTGCAGGAGGGTTTCAGGAGCTTCTGCGAAGCCACCCAGTGGACTGCAGGAATTCCTCCCTCGGGGCTTTTCAGAATGCTGTCTCCTGTAACATGCTAAAAGCAGATGGACGGCGAGGGGGGGTTAGTGAGAGGCCAGACCGCCGTCAGACCCGCCTACGGATTTCCCATGACAGAGCGGGGGGTGATTTTCAGAGGCTCCCTGTGCGTAAGGTGCTGATCTGAGGTATTCTGGTAAGGATGGGAAGGTTCTCGTCTTTTCTGGAGTGATGGCGGCAGGGCCCATGTTAAAGTTGGGACTTCCCTTGTCCCTCCAGCAGACGTGCTGTCATGCTCAGACGCCGACGGTCAGAGTCATGGGGGAGTCTGTCTTATGTGACCCCCCTCACAGGGCCTCGTGTCTGGGCCAGGCATCTGGAGAAGCGCTTCACACCCCCACAGCCCCAGCCCCCGCTCCCGTTATGTCATCGCAGTAATACGGGCCGATGCTTCTCGCCGACTCCCCCCCCCCCACCCCGTACGGCCCACCTGGTGCACGCTGTGCGTGTCGTTTTCGCACCAAATTGTTTAAGCTGGAATTTCGGCTGTCGGGAAGTGATGCGTTTCATAGCTGGTTTAACAGTGTTTGGTGGTTTGATGACATCATCACCGTTATCGACAATACCAAGGTCAGTCTCACTTTAGACGGCATTAAATATAGAGCTGCTGAGGACTATGACCGTTTGTCCTTCTGAGACGAGATCTGATTGGCTACTCGTGCTTTTCCCAGGGGGCAGCTGCACCAGCAGTGCTGTGAGGAATGGACCCTGGTCAGCGAGGAGACTCAGGCCAAGATGGCGAGGATGGCTGCCGCAGCTGCCTGGGGCTTGGGTGAGGCAACGCTCGCTTGTCTGTTTGCTTATGAATCCATACCACTCCCTTGAATGCCCACGATCGCTACCGATCTGCACGTCTTCTAGTGCAAAGGGGTGACCAGGAAAGCCCAGCTAGGTTTTCAGATTAAGTCCCGTGAAAGTAAGGGCTGAGCCGGACTCACAAATCGGAAAGGCCCCAAAGGCCTTGTGTATGATGGCCTGCTGTGCCCCCACCCCCCCCACCCCCACCCCCACCCGAATGACCCAGGTGTGCTTCAGGCTGATCCTGAAAGATGGGCTCATGCCTGAGGTCACTGCCCCATGACCCCCTGACCGAAGTCACTGCCAATGCGGAATCGTCCAACTGTCCCCAACATTAACGGGTATTAATGGATTGTACAGTAGCAGCATTTTCCAGCTGCCGTGTGAGTGTTGAGCTGCAGCGTTTAATCCCCGGGATCGTCGGTAATGTCCGAGCAGACTCCCGGCTGCAGGAGAGCAGAGTAGACGATATGAAACAATCATATAAATAAATATAAACATTTAAACTTCTGATCCTGCTGCAAACTGCCGTGCTCATGCTACGCACGGACTGCATGTGCACTTCTGTATGGTTTGCGGTGCTGTATAATTTTAACTAATATACGGCTCTGTATTGACCACAGAGCGATCATAGAGATTTTTCATTATTTCTTCGTACACGATCCTGTGAGAGCAGGTCACTCATGTAGTTGTTTTACTCTAATGATGTCATGTGAGCAGGACACTGGGATAGCATGGAGGAGTACACCTGCATGATTCCCAGAGACACCCATGATGGCGCCTTCTACAGGGCGGTGCTGGCACTGCACCAGGACCTCTTCTCTCTGGCACAGCAGGTGAGTGTGCATGCATTTCCGGCCATGTGACCCCCCCCCCATATCTCCTCTGCTTGATGAATGACTGCAGCTTCCACACGAATGCATCCAGAGCAGAAGACACCTATCCCTGTTAACAGAAGCGCTTGTCTGCACCCGTACTGCCTACTCTCTGCACCTTATGGCCCGAGGTACCATAATGGGAGCCCCAGCAAGCAATTCCCCAAACCGTTCAGCCAGATTCAGTTTAAACAGTCTGTTGGAGTCTGTGGGTTGGATTGTAGTCTCATACCTTCAGGATTAGGCGTTGAAAGGGTGTGCGTGTGTGTGCGCTTTCTTCCATGAACAAAAGACTTGCGTTTTAGGGGGATTGACATCTTTAAATTACCCTGTGACAGCCTGGCATGTCCTGCTGGAATCAACTGCAGGCTCACCACACCCTGCACTGGGGAGGCAGTTATGAAAGATGGATCAATGGATGGAAACTAAACAGACAAATCAGATTTTTATGCCAGGGGTTCACGGCGTGATCGGTGACACACCTTTATTTTCAGAGTTTGTCAGGGTAGAATATAAATAGAAGCGTGCATGAGGTGCTCGCTGAGAACCCGCCTGTCTGTCGGCGCTAGCTGCGGCTTGCGGAAGGATTCCCGTTTGAAGTCACCTGGAAGGTCAGCCTTGGTGAGGAGACCTGCTTAACCTGAACTGCTATGCTGGAACGTCCAGTAAGGATTTGCTACTGAGAACCAAATACCCTGATAATCCATGTCAGGAGGGTTTGTAATCTACCATTTTAATTAAAAGAACCTAGATTTCACTTGCGCACCAAGTTATTGCTGTGTGCTGATTGGTCAGTCTCCTGTGCATGTGTCACTAATGTTAATGTGAGATGAGATCTTTCAATCTAGGAAACAAAGCAGTCAAAGTACAAGAAGAGCTAAACTTAAATTTGCTGGTTCAAATCCCCGACCTGCAAGGCACCACTCGGGTACCCTGAGCAAGGTACTGTCCCCCAAGCACTGCTCCCCGGGTGCTGAATTAGCCGCCCCCTGCTATGTCACAAAAGTCACATATGGGTTAAATGCAGAGGACACATTTTGTCGTTGTGCACTGTGTGCTATGGTGTGTCAACAATGACAATTAATCATTAAATTCTAATTCTATTTAGCCAAGCAGAGGAGCCTTTCAGTTTTAAGGTAGCTTATAAAATCTGAAGTAGCTCAAAATGTCCCTGAAAGTGCCCCCCTGACATGGACTTTCTGGTCACCATGCTAAAGAAAAGAGTCAGGAGTTGCTCAATCATGATGGTATATTTTGCCGGGGGTGGGGAACCCTTTGGTATATTCTGCCGATTGTGATCAACCAGTTGGTAGTCAGTGAAATAATAAAAGCATTATCCATAACTCTTGTGATTGACCTGGAAACACAGTTGATCGCGATCGACTTGTTGTGCACCAGACTGAGTAGAAATGCTTTCGTTTTCGAGAGTAAGTGAAGACGTCGCCTCGAGACCGGACTCGAGTACCACAACACAGGCTGTCAGGCCTTCCCACAGCAGGTTAAAGCACAAACACAGCCCCAAGTGTGTCGTGGTGGCTAAGATTCACACTGCTGTGCCGATTCCTGCACTGCGAGGCTCCGTGCGCGGATTTTGACGTAATGTTTTAAGAATGAGAGAACGGAGCCAATCTCCTTGAATACTTGCAGAGAGCAGATGAACTGAAGATGGTGGATTGGCAGGGGCTCTGCTTATCCTCTTAAGACTTACTTCCAAGAGGCCTTTCTGGCTCAGATCTAAACGTGTATGAGTAACGCTTTTGTGTTCAGAATTTGTGGGCTCACAGTTTACCTCATGCATTCTGATGATAATGACGGTACGGTTTCTTTTGTAGTTCATGCGACTCTAACCTGTGGTTTGGAAGATGTTGTACATGTTAATGCTCCACATACTCCTCGCCACGCTAGTAGCTATCAGATGCTGGGTCTCCTGGTCATCAGCAGTAGACCAAACTACTGATTAGCTGGCTGATGTTATCGAATGTCGGGGTTCTGAAGGAGTCTGCTCTAGTATTCCACCTGCTGCAGAATGATAGAGGTTTGGGGGAGGGTTAATGGTTAATTTTTAAAAAGGAAACGATATATTTTCAAACCATTAGAAAAAAATGAATAAACTTCTAAAATTGCAGATTGACCTGCCAGCATTGACCCATCTCTCCAACCTCCCCCCCCCCCAGGCGAGAAGTTGCACTGGTCCGTGTAATTGTTGCACGACGTAAACCAGTCCACAGACATTAAGGGGTTAGGAATCCCTAATGTGACCAATGGCTAAGAGTCTTGCATGGGAGCTGGGCTAATCTGATTCTTTGGGAATTGCTCTGAAACAGTTGCAGGTTGCAGATCCACAGAGGTGGGATCTGGGGTCACATTACTACACAGGATCATTCAAATGGGGATATTAATTAGGCCACTCTGCAGGGTCATAAAATTTATGTCACCTTGTGTAGGGTCACAGTTTGTGGGTTCCTGATTAATAAATCCATTCTCTGAATAACAAAAATCAGGGCAAAGACTTGTAATAGAAATTAATTTTTTGGCTGCAGGAATGTGTTTTAAGGACAGTTTAAGTGTTAAGTATCTGCACTTTAAGGTTCAGGACTCACATTTGATGGGATGCAGCCTCCAGCTCACTCTTTAGGGCTTGAGGTTCCAGCGTGAATCGTACATGCAAAGTGCTTCACTTGGTAACCATGGTAATTCTGTGTCTGATATCAGTGCATCGACAAGGCTAGAGATCTGCTGGATGCGGAGCTGACTGCCATGGCTGGGGAGAGCTACAGTCGGGCGTACGGGGTAAGCCGGTGAGAGAGCCTGTTTCAGTTTGCACTGGCGTGGGGCTGCTTGGTCACCTCTTGCTTGCACATTTGCTTGCAGGCCATGGTGTCCTGCCAGATGCTGTCGGAGCTGGAGGAAGTGATCCAGTACAAGCTGGTCCCAGAGCGCCGTGAGATCATCCGAGAGACCTGGTGGGAGAGGCTCCAGGTGAGTGCCGGAGGAGGCCATCTAAGCACATCTTTGACTAGTGTTTATGGGGGCAGGTCAGGAGGTATTGCTCCTCCTGTTGCCTGGATACCAGAGCAACAGAAGGATGTTTTCCCATCTGCAGGCTTTGCCTCACTTTCACATCTATGGCTGCCTTTAAGTTCTCAGAGATCCTAGATTTATGAAGGCAGAAAGTGTGAAGGCAGAAAGTGGGCTGATTGATGTTAGCCTGTTGGGCCGTGTGGAGTAGCCCAAAGGCTGGCCTGTGTGTGTGTGTGTATGTGTATGTGTGTGCGTGTGTGTGTGTGTGCGTGTGCGTGTGTGTGTGGTGGGGAGGGGAGGGTTAGATGTATTTACCAGTAGGTCTGGGCATATGCTCGTCTCAAGGATCTCATGCAGCTTTTAGAATAAGTGTCAATTTTTTATTTTTTAATTTAGCGTTTCTGTTACATTTCTGTTAGATTGGCATATATTGTTACAGTGTTAGTGAGAGTGAGTTTAACACAGTGCTGGTTAACATGCACGCCTCTCACCCTGTGCCTGACCGCCCCCTGCAGGGCTGCCAGCGCATGGTGGAGGACTGGCAGCGCATCCTCATGGTACGCTCGCTGGTCATCAGCCCCCACGAGGACATGCGCACCTGGCTCAAGTACGCCAGCCTGTGTGGCAAGAGCGGCCGCCTGGTGAGTCCGTTCGGTGTGATAGAAAGGCAATGAAAATAGAATGGAAATGCATGTTAAGATGTTGAATGGATGCAGGCCTGTGGGGTATTGCAAATCTGCAATTTAGGTATCATATGTTTTTTATTCTTTTTTACAAGCAGGTGTACCTTTCTCTGTGCCGTCCTTTGCCTCTTTCCCTCGTGCTGTTGTGATGGGGGGTGGCGGGGTGGGGCTGGGCTCGTGTTTCTAAATGGAGCTGTGCGGTTGTGTGACTTGATCTTGTTTAGACAGGGAAATGTGCTTGTTTATGGACGAGCCCAGATTTTTATTTCCTGCGTGTAAATATTATGGAGTGCAGTCGTCCTGGTTCCAGAGTGTCAATGGAAACTTGGGCCATAGCCCTGGTCAGATCTACCAGTAACACATTATCTCACAGCGGGGCCCCGGGCTCCCAGAAAGACGGACCCATCCTTGGGGGGGCTGCGGTTCACTCCCCCCCCCCCCCCCCCCCCCCCCCCCCCCCCACCCCTCCCCCTCTCTCTTCCCCCACACGCGGAACCACCCCAACCCCACGCCTCTAAAAA
>JAODKE010000114.1:161040-186413 GCA_026779605.1 Mormyrus hasselquistii | reverse complement strand
TAGAATGGCTGCTGTTACGTCATCCAGGTGGATGCTGCACATTGGTGGGGATAGAAGTGACTCCTCATACTGTAAAGGGCTTTGGGTGTCTTGAAAAGCACTATATAAATGTAATGCTCATTCAGTTATTGAATAGTGCGGCCAATCAGTTGGTCCATCAGTGGGCATGAGGTTCAGCGCACCATGTAGAGGACTCTCCTGTAAGGCCAGAGATCCCCGGCACACAATGGAGGGGGCTCTCCTGCAAGCCCCGAGTCCCCGGCACACCATGGAGGGGGCTTTCCTGCAAGCCCCAAGTCCCCATCTACATTTAGCTGTCAAATCTCTGTTGTAATGACTAAAGACGTGGCTTCATAACCCACCGTGGGTGGGGTTACTGAACGCTGCAGCGTCTGTGTTACGTTCATGGGATCCCGTAGATGAATCCTGGCAGGTGGATCGAAGTGGGCAGTAAGAGTGTACAGTGACACGCATCACTTAGTGTGAAGCTTCTCTTCGGCTGCACTGGAGGCTAACTAGTGCTTGAAATGGCAGGATGTCAGGCTGTGGAACAGGAAACTCTTGTGAACATGAGCTGTGTGGTTTATGGTAAAATGGAGCCGTCTAGCACCTGTGCTGTCATTCAGCATGTTTTCCCAGTGATGCTTTCCTGGTGTCCCCAGTCTGCATGTCGCCACCAGGACACCCCTCTCAGCATGCTTACACTCCCACATGATGCCCTTTGGCCCCCTACAGGCAGCAATGGGCACGAGTTCATGTTTCTGCTCAAGGGCCACGAAGACCTGCGGCAGGACGAGAGGGTCATGCAGCTCTTCGGGCTGGTCAACACATTGCTGGCCAACGACCCTGCCTCTCTACGCAAGAACCTCAGGTGGGACCTGCCTGCTGGCTCCACTCGTGGGCTTCATGTTTGACTGTGGCAAAGACTCGGGCTCAGCCTCTGGGCTCAATACCAGCTCCATCCCTGGGATTTTACCTGCAACCTCTAGGCTCTTCATTTTCACTCATTAGCCCCCCGCTGCCAGTTTGTCACAGAGGCCTATAGGCAGTTGTGAAAAAAGAGCAGAGCCCATCACGCCTCTCTGTGCTATTCCTCAGCATCCAGCGCTACGCAGTGATCCCACTGTCCACCAACTCGGGCCTGATCGGCTGGGTGCCTCACTGCGACACACTGCATGCACTGATCAGGGACTACCGGGAGAAGAAGAAGATTCTGCTGAACATCGAGCACCGCATCATGCTGAGGGTACGGAGCCCGGAGGGCACAGCCCATGCAGCCCGTACAGCCCATGCAGCCCATGCAGCCCATGCAGCCCATGGGCAGGACCGCTGCTCCTGCTGTCCATCACGATTGAATGGAAGTTATATGTGAGATCTGTAGCAGACTCTCCTCTGTTTTAGTTATGACTGGTTCCTTTAGAGAAACCACAGGGCCTGTGGGCACACACATTAACTGGGGGGGTTTATGGCTGTGTCGCAGGGGTTTGTTAATAAGACTTTGATGCACCTTCCCTGGGGGTTCCCACCCCGGTTTGGGCATTGTCTCCCCCCTCACAGATGGCCCCTGACTACGACCACCTGACACTGATGGAGAAGGTGGAGGTGTTCGAACACGCGGTCAACAACACCGCGGGAGATGACCTGGCCAAGCTGCTGTGGCTTAAGAGTCCAAGCTCGGAGGTCAGGTGGCCAGTTTGACCATAGGACAAAAACGACAGAGAGAGATCAGCTAACTGATCAGACGGAGTGCTGGGCCCAGCATGTGGATCTGAAAGCCAATTGGTTCCCCCACAGGTTTGGTTTGACCGACGGACCAATTATACACGCTCCCTCGCAGTGATGTCCATGGTGGGTTACATCCTGGGCCTTGGAGATCGGTGAGGACACCAGTAACTCTGTTTTATGCCGATTGGTGATAGATTTTTGATAGAAGGTAGAGCTGAACCGCATGAGTACCCTGACTGCTAAACCCCTTGTGGCCCAAGGTAGGAAGTGCATGGTGATAATATCTTACATTGAGTCCTTTTGTACTCAGGCACCCGTCCAATTTAATGCTGGACCGGCTGAGCGGGAAGATCCTCCACATCGACTTCGGTGATTGTTTCGAGGTAACACTCTGGATCTTGCTCTGAATGGCATAAGGAACATGACTTACCAGCAGAGATGAGGAGTTCAGTCCAGAGCAGGATTTTGTTTCACACAACCAGTTGAGAATTCTGCCACTGTGACTCATTATACTCAACTGGTTGCTTGAAACAAAATCTTGGTCTGGACTTTTACCTGAGTTACCTGAGCTGTCATTTACTCCCAGGTTGCCATGACCAGGGAGAAATTCCCTGAGAAAATCCCCTTCCGACTCACGAGGATGCTGACGAATGCCATGGAGGTAAAGGACATACGAGCAGGGTTGCAGTGCTGGGTGGGGGGGGCTCGATAATGGTGGGGTGGAGCCCTCAGGGCACTGCTTGTGTGTGTATGTGTGGATCAGGTGACGGGCCTTGACGGAAACTACCGGATCACATGCCATACCGTGATGGAGGTGTTGCGCGAGCACAGAGACAGCGTCATGGCTGTGCTGGAAGCCTTCGTCTACGACCCACTGCTCAACTGGAGGCTCATGGACAGTATGTATGCCCTCCCTCCCCCCCTCCACAGGCAAACAGGAAAGGGGCGTCGGTCCCGGGCATGCAGGAGTCAACCCCCTTTACGTTTGTCTTTGAGTGAGTGATGTGCCGTCCTTTGGGCTTCAGCCTGAGGACAGAGCTCAACTGGGGGAAGTCTCCCCTCCCCTCACCGGGCCATCCCACCGCCCTAAGGACTCAGATTATATGTGTGGCCCAGGGACGCACTGTTTACACCTGCCCCCTTCAGGTTATCTTATTTTAAATACCCATGTATAGGCTTTTAAGGGGCAGTCACATGACCAGCTGTGCGGCATGAAACACAAACTGCCATATGCTTTGCGGGGGACCTCATTGCACAAGCATGGTGGTCGCTGCTTGACTTGGGGGGAGGGGCCCTAACATCCAGAATCCGGCATGTACGGACGCTGTGCGCCCTCCCTTTGGCTAACGACCCGCACTGCCCGTCCGCAGCGAACATCAAAGGGAACAAGCGCTCCCGCACCAGAACGGACTCGTACAGCGCGGGACAGTCAGTGGGTGAGTCTGCCGCTCGTCACATTCTGCACACGGCGGCCGGAATGACGACCTGTGCCTCACTCAGCCTCGCTCTCCACTCGACCCACAGAGGCCCTGGACGGCGTGAACCTCGCAGAGACCACGCACAAGAAGCCGGGAACCACCGTGCCTGAATCCATTCACTCTTTCAGTGCGTGTCCCCACTGCCCACATGCACATGCACACACGTATATCTTTGCTACGCCCACAGTACTGAAAACTCAGATCACAGAGATTAAAAGTGTTTCTGCAAGCAGCCCATATGAATGCATATTATTAGGCTGATGAATCTGAAGAGAACTTTCAGGATTGTCATATGTATTAAATACAGAATGTACTAAAACGCAGTGATCATGTTCATTTCTATGTGATTTGTTTTATACAGTGTTTGTACAGTGATTGAACATGATCATAGTATAAAATTTAAACCACAATCATTGTACAAACATTGTATAAAACGTAGAAGACAATTGTAAAAATGAACAGGGTCATTGTATTAAACGTAAACCACATTCTTATATGATTGTGATTTAGGTTTTATGAGGCGACTTCACATACATTCGCTACCAATGCGATGTGTGGCACTTTTGGGGTGGGGGACGGCACATATCAGTGAAATAGCTTTTCTGAATGTGTTGTCTAAGATGTCATTGTTGTGGTTTTTATGTCAGTTGGCGACGGCCTTGTCCAGCCAGAAGCCTTGAATAAAAAAGCCATACAGATCATCAACCGCGTCCGAGACAAGCTGACCGGTGAGTTAGGGTGTGATGTCAGACATTAAAGTGACTCACGATAAATGGTTAGTGAGCGTGGTGATTGACTGGTCACCACAAGCAACCAGATCCAGTTCTTCAGTACAGACAAGTCCGGTTCCTGATCGCAGCCTGCGTTTTCTCTCTCTCAGGGCGAGACTTTTCTCATGAAGAGACCCTGGATGTGCCCACCCAGGTGGAACTCCTCATCAAACAGGCCACCTCACACGAAAATCTGTGCCAATGCTACATCGGATGGTCAGTGCCGCCTTTTCGAACCCTTTGCCTGCTGCTGCGGCCTTGTGGCGCGCTGTTAGTCTCTGCCTGCTTTAGTCCTGTGAGGCAACGTTTAGGATGATTTATACATCTGCGTTTAATCTGTAGTCTAACGTGCACCTGTAACCTAGTTACACATCATGGTGACGCAGACTGCAAGAACTGTGATTGGTCTGCTTGGTAGCCTTAGTTTTTTATGGAAGACGGTGTACATCCCAGGTGTACTTATATCACTGATTGAAAGTGAAGCGCTGTTTCAGTCGTGCTAAATAACCCACCGTGGGGATCATGGCAACGGCTACAAAACTCTCCAGATGACGGCGCCAGTTTCACTTACCTCCATTAAGTTAATTTGTACTTTATAAGACTAAAGAATAGTAAAAAGTAGTATAGATACTAACTTTAGAAGGAAAAATGCATAAAAGTGACACTGTACTGTCTCGACATTTTTACGATTTTATCTACAGGAATTTTGGAGCAGCACAAATATATAAAATGGATTCTTGTATTTTTATGGTGTCAGTTGAGTGACTCAACAGTTGAATATTCCACATGGTAGAATGATGATAAACGCAACATACAAAACTATGTCACCTAGTGACAGACATAAGTGTAAATGCTCACAGCAGCGTAGGTCACGACGTAGATCAGGGTGTAGGTTGCGGCTTAGGTCAGGCATAGGTCGCGGCTTAGGTCAGGGGGTAGGTCAGGGCGTAGGTCGCGGCTTAGGTCAGGGCGTAGGTTGTGGCGTAGGACAGGGGGTAGGTTGCGGCTTAGGTCAGGGCGTAGGTCGTGGCGTAGGACAGGGGCGTAGGTCAGGGGGTAGGTTGCGGCTTAGGTCAGGGCGTAGGTCAGGGCGTAGGCTCGATTTAGAAGCATGCATTAGCCTTTACAGTGGCAACTGGGACAAGTTGCTGATGAACAGCCATAATAATCCCGGTCAACTATGTGTGTATAATAATAATTGGCCATTACACAGGGATGAGTACAGGTCTCTTCACTTACCCCATTTTGCTCTTCATGGCTCTGTGGCCACAGCCGAGGGCTAACCATCGTGCAGCTTCTCCTGAGGCTGGAGGTTAAAAGCCTTGCTCATGGGCCTACAGACGTGTGACCGCAACTTCCTGTTTTAGTAAAGGACTTGATTGTTTACAGGTACAGCTACAGGAAGCTGTGATCTCCATCTCGTTATCTCCCCCTCCTGCTGAACCTTCTGCGCTGAAGGCAGTCACAAACACATCTAATCGTTGTTTTGTCTGCCCCCCCAGGTGCCCCTTTTGGTAGATGCGACCCTCCCCCATGTCCTCCCTTTTCTACAGAAGCCCATTTTGCGGCCAGACTCTGCCAAAGGATGGCAAAGCCCTAAACCCGTGTGACATCGAAGGTGTCCTGCCTTTTATTTGGTAACAAGGTCCAAACGTAAGAGTATCTGGACCAGTTAGGATGAGAGTGTTTGGTTTAACACAATGTTAATATGATGCACTGTAGATTTCTTTGGCAATAAGCAGTAGAAAAAAATAAATGTTGTTTTCTGTGTCAAATAAAAATATATTGAAAAATGCCTAAGGTTACCGTGGTTTCATTCATCTTATTAGTGGGCTGTGATGTTGGACATGCATCTCTGTCACATTTACATTTACATTTACTTTTATTTAGCAGATGCAAAATGACATACATATGAGGCAAATAGCACATTGCAAACACATAGTGCTCCAAGCATTTCAAGGCTGGAATTGACTGCAGTTCAAGGACTAAAGGGTGTCGAGATGCTTATTCTGGTTTAACTGTAACATTTTTAATTATTTGGGTACAAATTCTTAGGCAAATGTGTACAGAAGGTCCGGGAGGACAGACATTTATCACTGGATATGATGCCAGCAGGAAGAGATTTTTTTTTTAGCTAGAATAATGTTTATTAAATTAAAATATTTAGTTTCTCCTGGCTGTTGTAATAGCAATAAAAACCAGCTGTACAAACAGCCACTGTTAATTAGCTACAGTGAGAAATAATATCAAACCTCAGGAAACTCAGGGATACGTCATTGATGGCATGTAAGATGAAAGTAAGCAAAGGGTCTGTTTATAATAAAATCAATCACTCGTGTTACTGAAATGTGATAGTGAAGTCTGTCCTTTCGAGTAAAGCCCTTATTCATTTCTTTGATTAACTTTAAACAAGTAACTATCCATCTACTTATAAATAACTGCTTAACCAGACCACTGATTTATGAATTTCATTGGAATCCAAACCCAAGGAATGAACAGGACAGATTTATGAACAGACCGTATTCATTTAAAAATGACCTATTTGTGGAAGGTAATATTAAAAGAAACAATGTCTATATGTAATTCTGTCAAGACATTTGGCCTGAAACCATCTGTATCCTTATTAAAATATCATACAAATTTTCATTGAAACGATACAATCATAAATCATTACAATAATTTGCATATTCACTAAAATTGCACATTAATCTATACTCAATTTCTATCAGAAAATGAGTAATAGATATTTCAGTACTGTCCTGATTTACCTTTTTGAAAAAAGAAAAACATTAGGCAGCTGTAAGTAATAAAAATGCTGCTGCTAGAATTTTACAAATACAAAAAAAAATAGTTTTAAAATTACTGCACTAGCACTTATAGTAACTTACTTGTGGCTGCTGATGACAGCTGCGTGTCCCTGCTAGCTAGTTCTGTTGGGTGCAGCATTTTAATACTGTTGACTGAGATGTTATTGGCAAGTGAGAGTCTTTGGTGTTAAAGGGCATGCACTGTGCTGGTTCCCCTCATATCAAACTGACTGTCACCAGTTCATTCATTTGAACAATGAATCCTCCAAACTATGGTATGGTGTTCTGCAAGGTTCTGTCCTGAGCCTACTACTGTTCACCTTATATATGCTGCCCTTTGGTGATATCATTAGAAAACGCAGAATGTGTTTTCATCATTAACCAGACCGCACACACCTGTACACATCTGTTAAAACATATGAGATGTCATAGCTGTCAAAGACTGAGGGATGCTTGGCTGAATTTAGAAGCTGGATGGCCAGTAACTTCCTTCTGTTAAATGCTGACAGAACAGAGCTGTTACTACTGGGACCAAGACCAGCCCCAGTTGTTAAAAGCACAAAGCTTGACAGCTGCCTAGCCAATGCAAGCACAGTGGACTTAAGAATACAGGAATGTTAGTACACAACTTTATAACCTCTAGACTGGACTATTGCAACACCCTATTGGTTGGGTGTGCCTCTGCATCATTACACAAAGTCCAGTTGGTGCAGAATGCTACAGAAAGAGACCTAACAAGGACTTAGAATCATGCGCATATCAGTCCTGTACTGGTTTCACTCTACTGGCTCCCAGTTAGGTCTCTTATCGACTACAAGGTGCTACTGCTGACCTGAAAGGCACTGAATGGTCTCACCAAAGCATTGTAGCAGTTTACTGGTTCCCATCCCCCCCCCCATGTGCTGTTGGAGGCTTGATTCTTGAGGAATCAACCATGTGCCCCCCCACCTCTCCCACCGAGTTAAACTGCCATAGTTAATTAGACCTGCCGGAGCCTCCTTAACTCTATACTACAAAGTATTGCACATAATTCCATCTACTTGTCACAGAGTTTTATTAATGCATTGTTCAGTTCTGTCTTGGAGCTCCTGATGGTAGCCAGTTCCCTGCCTGCCTCCCCAGCCTGACTACACACCTGGCCTCTCCACCTTGCTACTGGATGACATCAGCACCTCATCCCACTGAAGGAAGCAGCCTATCCAAACATCAGCTTCCATAATTACACTGAACCTTCCAAATTTATATGTGGACCATACACAATGTTACTTAATAAACTGGGACTTTGCTATTTTGTACTCCTTCTGCCGTTCCCAGGACGATGGGCTCCCCCTTTGGGTCTGGTTAGGGTTAGGGCTCCCTCTGCCGTTCCCAAGACGATGGGCTCCCCCTCTGCGTTTGGTTCCTCCCAAGGTTTCTTCCTTTTAGGGAGTTGTTCCTTGCTACTGTCACCTCTGGCTTGCTTTGGCCAGGGACAATGTAAAGTTGTGAAAATGCACTATTGAAAAATGAATTGAATTTTAGGATTGATTTTAACATACTTTTTCGGCATATTAAGCTCCAAATGCCCTGGGCCAAAAGTGTATCACTGACATGTTGAAAGAATACAAACCCGGAAGGTCTTTTATTTCCTTGGGATCAGCTTGTTGTATATAACGCTCAAAGTAGAATGGTGAAAAACTCACACCTCTGGGACCAGGGTTTGAGTCTCTGACGTTACTCCATGTGTGTAGAGTTGGCATGTTATAACTGTGTCATCGTGGAGTTTCCTCTGGGGACTGTGGCTTCTCCCACAGTCCAAAAACATGCTGAGGTTAATCTGAATTGATAATCTATCCTGGGCTGTTACCCACCTGTCGATTGATACATATGTACTCATTTTTTATTTGTCAGGCAAACTGCAGCATCTGACGCATGCGTACCGCCCTCCATACGCTGCGTCCTGAGGATCTCGCGTATCGCGTTGTTACAAAGTCCCGTAATGGCGGCGTCTACGGGGATGGAGACTGAAGGAAACAACGCCGTGTTATCGGCGCAGGAGTTGGATAAAGACAATGTCAGCATGTTTCCGGGTTTTAAGGACGTAGACGCTTTTGTGAAGGTTTGTTGCGTTAGTAAACCTTTCTTTGGTAATCCGTGGTGCGTCAGTTTACGCCAGTAGTCCCAGGGCTGAACAGCGTGCTCCCGCTGACGGCATGTACTCGCAGCCTGTGTGCAGCTGGTCAGCGTGGCGTTTGGGTTTTTATTATGATAATAAATTAAGGAAAACTGAGAAATTGTCATGAGTGGTAGTGCCCTTTGAAATTCCCCCCCGGAACAAATAATGTATGTCTGAGTACCTGATTTGAAAACGGTGGTATTATGTGTAATTATATTGCTGCGATTCAATCTTGAATCTAATTATATAGATTTTTAAATTTTGTGCAATGTTGTATTTGACTATATTGAATACTTAACATGCGTAAAGGATGCGATGGGTGACCGTGTTTCTCTGTGTCCTTAGCATGGACTGGGAACAGTGGTTTCTGTCACGAAGGCGTCCTCCAACCTTCCCCAATCTGGCGATGAATATGACTTCTACCGCAGCTTTCCTGGGTTCCGGAGCTTCTGTGAAGCTCAGGGGGACAGACTCCTGCAGTGGTGAGTCGGAGCAGACCTCCTCTGGCCCGGTTGGGTGCAATGGTGTTCCCTGATGGGTATAGATCCCTTTTAGCTGAGAGTTTAAGCTTTGATGTTGTATGATGCACATAAACTGCTTGGTTTTCAGCATGAGTCAGCTGATGCGACATCATGGCTGCAGACCACTCACACTTGACCAGAACAGACTGACTGGCCTGGAGGAGAGCTTCGACCTAGTCGTGGATTCCAATGATGTTATACTTGAAAGAGTGGTATGTGAACTACTGATTTGAAAAATATGGACAGCATAGAGTTTGCATGCTCTGTCTGTGTAAATCTGGTGTCTCTTGATTGTATGTGAGTAGTGTGTGCCTTACGATGGACTGCCATCCTGTCCAGGACATCCGAGAAGGGTCTGGCTGCAGAACACTGGGTGACCTAGGTCCCCTAGGAGGGTTTCCACTTCAGGGCTGGACGTGACACTGCTGAATAGAACTCATTAGGCTGAACGTAAATAGATAGAACTTTGTTTGCTTTATATTTATGAAGACGGATATTTCTCCTACTATCTTAAAATACTCAGAGGTGAGAATTTTACACCAAAACGGCAAATCTGTTTCTGTAGATTTAAATGACATTAACATCCGTTCCCAATGTTTCACTAATGTCACCGAAATAGCAGATATATATTTTAAAGGAGACGATTAAAGTCAGTTCCTGATGTTGCACTAACGTCACATCCAGTGCTGTCGTGGAGTTTTGTATAATGTTGTGTCCGGGCCAGGTGTGGAGGTTACGATTTCTGCCACCACAGTGGAGGTTCCCCCCTGTTCTGCAGCCAGATCCGCTTGGGACATCCCCTACCTCATGCTCTGTGTTTCCTGGGCTAGATCACAGCAGTGACCCCATACTGGATAAGCAATGGAAGATTGGTGGACACTGATTAGAAATGGAGCGATTTCGCAAATGTAAAAAAGCGCTGATTGAGAAACGTGTCTTTATTTTGCTTGTTTTTTTTTTCCCATGCAGAGCTTTTGTCCAAAGGCTCTGTAGCCGTCATGGTACCTGCCGTGTCATTAATCTCTGCTGGGCATTCCCTCCTCAGGGCATCCTGCTGGATGAGGCCTCGGGGCTGAACCGCTGCCAGCAGCCCGTCATGCCCGTGGGTTTCCAGCCACCCAAGACGGTTGTGTCCAGCTGGAACCGCAAAGTGAGCCCCGACTTTTCATCCCCCAGGACGCTCATATGTAATTGCCGTATGTGTGGCTCTGGTTTGAGCTGCTGTCGCAGCCTCAGTCTGACTCAGGTCTGGCATGACTCGTCTCCAGGGGCGGGACCCGGCCCGGAAATCTGCCAGTGAGACCTTCCGGCTGCTGCAGGCCAAGAACATCCTGAGGCCACAGCTCAAATTCCAGGAGAAGGTGGACAACAACAATACGCCATTCGTCTCCAAGATCTTCATCAAGCCCAATGCCGTGAAGCCCCTTCCATCCTGTATGCTCAGCCCGTCTCCTTGTCTCTCTTGTTAATTCTGTCTTGACCCCAAAATACAGCATCTGCATTTTTCTTTGTTGTAATCCTTACTCAGATTTTAGTAACAAACGCTTCCGGAAGGAGAGGCCAGAGGATCTGGACATCCCGGCAGCCCTGGCTGACTTCGTGCACCAGCAGAGGACACAGGAGCACATGGAAGACATGTAGGGTCTCCTCCCTGACAGGTCTCTCGGGCCGCCTGCTGTCCCGGTGCATCACTGACGCTTGTTGCCATGACGTCTCATTCCGCAGGTTCGCCCACCCCTATCAGCATGAGCTGGACCACCTGTCGATGCCAGAGAGCTTTGTGTCTAAACCTGAGCCACAGGTTGGTCGGATTCTTTATCATTTTATTTATTTATTTGATTGTTCGTTATCAATCTTGTTTTCCAAACAGCGCTGTTTTTTTCTGTAAATAGTCATTTTTCTGGGAATTGGTCACAGCAGTAATCCTTGTAGGCTTTGACCTTTATTCTTTTTAGTTTATATTTATAAGATATGCTTACCGATAGCAGTGAAACAGCTGAAATAACTGCATGACACACAAAGAACTGTAGAGAACCTTAAACGGTCTCTGGGTGCGGCGTGTAGGTGTTCAGCAGCATCACCTGTGTGTTGCAGATGTTCAAGCCCATCTCTGAGACAAGCTGCAAGTTCATTGACACCCTGGAGGACCTGGTGGCTCTCAACGAGAGGCTGGCAAAAACATCGGAGTTTGCTGTGGATCTTGAGGTGTGTGAGCACTGGGAGGCACTGTGGGGGTCGGGTGGGGTGGGCTCTTTAATGTCAGGGGGTCCCAGTGACTTGCTGACTGTCTTTTCTCCTCCAGCATCATTCCTACCGAAGTTTCCTTGGCCTTACGTGCCTGATGCAAATTTCAACGCGGGACGAGGATTACATCATCGACACGCTCGAGCTGCGCAGTGAAATGTACATCCTCAACGAGACGTTCACCGATCCCTCCATCGTCAAGGTTGTCACTGCGGATGTTTACGTTTCTGCCTCTTGGTTCGCTGCCAAACTCTCGTTAGTGTGTTTGATGTGCCATTATCCTGGTGATGTTGTGGGTTCCTGTGCTAAGGGGCGGGGGGGGGTACCTCTTTCTCTAGGGCGTTGATCATTGACCTTCCCTCTGCCCCCTAGGTGTTCCACGGCGCAGACTCGGATGTCGAGTGGCTGCAGAGGGACTTTGGCCTGTACGTGGTGCAGCTGTTCGACACTCACCAAGCGGCCCGTGCCGCCAGCCTGGGCCGTCACTCTCTGGACCACCTGCTTAAGACCTACTGCGACGTGAGCTCGGACAAGCGCTACCAGCTTGCAGACTGGAGGATCAGGTAATCCCGTCATGGCCGTGACCCTCCGAGATTTGCGGCATCCAGTGAGCAGTGACTTGTGGTATGTTTTACATGGCATATGTCTGTTAAATGACTGAATTTTATGCATTCGAAAAAAGTAAACCAAGCATTGGTTTACATTAAAGCTGGTGTCACTTTAAATATGATAATCCCCAACATGCTTTGAGGCATGTCTCCCGAATGAGGGAAGAGGCATCATTTTAGGGAGACTGGTGGCTGGTTTAGGCTGCTGCCGTTGTTCTCCTGTGAGCACCTGGAGGAAACCCCACAATGACACAGGCGACACCATGCAAACCCACGGCAGAGACTCGAACTCGGGTCCCGGAGCTGTGAGGCATCGGTGCTAACCACTGCACCGCTATGCCGCCCCATTTTGGAGACATGAGTCAGAAGATGCATTGTTGTGGTATCCATAGTTAGCAGATGAGTTTGGTGTTGCCTTGGAATCGAATTGGACCTGTCACAGCACTCGCGCAGCCCTGAGGTAGATGACGGCAGGCCGTGTGTACACTGTGTCCCGCAGGCCCCTCCCGGAGGAGATGTTCCAGTACGCACGAGCTGACACACACTACTTGCTGTACATCTACGACCGGATTAGGGCCGACCTCTTCGAGGCGGCAAACGGGCAGCACAGCCTGGTACAGTCCGTGTGGCTGAAGAGCAGGGATCTCTCTCTGAAGGTACTGCGGCGCCTCTTGGGGGGCTTTGGACGCCCCCCTGCAGCACATCCGCTTCTCCCTGCGCCTTTACACGCACAGCAAGGGGAACAGCAATTGACTCTCTGCTCATCCATTCGACGAGCTGTACCTGTCCATGACATTTACATTCTGACCCATCTAGTTATGCTGATTATCTTCTCGGTGCACTTACTAGTAGGATCTGCCATATATTGGTGCAGCGTTCCTAGCTATAGTTTACGGTAGGGGGTCCGGAGCTGGATGTGATGAATGTCGTTAAACGCGTCACACGCATGTGCCCCTGAACAGGTGTACGTGAAGCCTCTGTTCACAGAGCACTCGTACCTGGAGGTTTACCGCAAGCAGAAGAAGACGTTCAACACTCAGCAGCTGGCTGCCTTCAGGCTGCTGTACGCCTGGAGAGACAGACTGGCCAGACAGGAGGATGAGAGCACGGGGTAAGGGGGCGGGGCATCCGCATGCTGACTTCCTGCCGTATATGCTCTAATAAATGTGCACGCGTGAATATGAGGACCAAGGGACATTGAAGAAATCCATCACATACCACTAGTATGTGCCATTTTTCCAGTTATTCCAAAGTACTGCTACACAACTGCTATGTTTGAAGTGTGTCTTTATATCATGACTCTGCATGATACCTGATGGGTTGTGGTTCTGTGCTTGCCGTCATAGGGCCAGCATGTTAGTGGCGCCTATTAGGGATATGCATGGTGTTGAAGGCCTTGTCAGGTTGACTTGCTTGTTTGCTCCTTTTTCAGGTATATCCTGCCCACCCACATGATGATTAAGATTTCTGAAGAGCTGCCAAAGTAAGTCGTTGCTTCTACCTTGAACCGAGTTAACCTTCGCGTCCATGCAGATTGTGTTTTGATTTTCCGACGACGACTCCCTTGCTGTGCATGCTACACAGGCCTGTTCACAATCTTACTGGTAGGTTTAGGTCAGTGGCCCCGAGCCGCGGACTGGTACCGGGCCGTGGGTCCTGTGGTTTAAAAATAAAAAAACTTTGTTCACGTGATATTTACCGCTAAAAATAGTCCCACAAGCTAGTAAGACGTATAAAAAGCAAATGACTCTTGATCGTTCGGCTCTCACTGATTCAGCGTTGCGGTGATGTCATATTTTTTATGCACTTTGTATTTGTTTTTGTGGTATATTTTGAATTATTTTAACAAGATGTTCAAAGTTTACCATGGCGACCAGAGAGCATCAGCGTGCTGAGTGGATGTTACCCGTGTTATGTTGCTGGCTTGATATTATGAGGATGCTGTTAATAAAGCTGCGAATACACATTGGATTTACGTTTATCATTATATTTTAAAGATACCCCATTATATTTTTAAAATATCCCCATTTTTATACGTATCATTTACTCATATAAATACGCATACGTATATTTATCTGCCACTCCTTAAAGGCCGTGCCATGAAAATAGTTTCTGATATGAAACAGGTCCGAGACGAAATTAAGGTTGGGGACCACTGGTTTAGGTAACCTGGCTTAAATACTCGGTGTGTCTGTAAGATCGTGGGCCGTGAAACATGAGTCCTGTATGGTCATGCTGAGCGTCCTGCTAGCTAACCGCCCTTTCCTCGTGGGCCGTGAAACATGAGTCCTGTATGGTCATGCTGAGCGTCCTGCTAGCTAACCGCCCTTTTCCTCGCTGCAGGATGCCGCAGGGCATCGTCGCTTGCTGTAACCCAGTGCCCCCGCTGGTGCTGCAGCAGGTCAATGAGCTTCACCTGCTGGTGCAGCAGGCGCGGGACATGCCCCTGCTTAAGGTGAGCGGCTGTACGGTTTATGCCCATCTAGCTGACATTTATCGCTCTTCAGAGGCTCAGCTTTGGTGCTGTCCCGTAAAACCTTAGCTGCCGCGCAGCCTCTTGCTGAACGCAGCGCGAGTCTGCAGGCTCTGAGAATCTCCATAAATCACCTGACTTGAATTGCAGCATGAAGGTACTTGCTCATCTCTCGTACTGCCGCAAAGCTGCTGGCCCTGTTTGATTCTGTCCCTGTGTCTTCACCTGTTTTTGGATCACTCTCAAAACAGGCCGAAGTCTTGGCAGAAAAGAAGAAAGGATTTACCCCTAAAAGAAAGGTGTGTTTGGGTGGTATTCCTGGGCGGTGTTCATGGCCAACGTGCTTTGGCGGCTTGCCTGGGTGTTGTGCCTGGTTCTCGGTAAAGTATGAAGACAGATTTTTGGGACGCTGGTTGTCCGCTTGTGTGTGTGTCATGTGTAGCATGATGGTTTTTCCGGTAGGTGGAGGTCTCTTTGTTTGGGCCCCATGACGCCTGTCGTGCCTCTGAAAGCGGCGTCCCCGAATCCCCCGGTCCCGGTGAGGCACTGACTGGCAGCCGTGTCGATTTTACTGTATTTTGTGCGTAGGGGTTACTGATTTAGAGCAGTGTTTCTCGACCGGGTCCTTAAGGGCTTCCAGACAGCCCACGTTTGGACTGACCCACGGACCGGGCTGAGACCCTGCTTTAGCGGCTCTCACACGGAGGGCTGGACGTCCCTCTGAGTGGATGGACGATGGTTTAATCTCAGTGAGCTTCTGGGTGTTAAGATGCTGACCTGCCTTGACAACGCTTGGCCAGTCTGACGAAACCTAAGGAGAAAATGTATTTTTGGAGGAGCCCATTATATATGGCAGTGAGGGAAGCGCTGTACGGATGGCCTTCTGGCCGGCAGAGTGAATAGCAACATTAAAGCATAATCGCTCTTTCTTCAGGAGTTGAGGTAAAGCGGGGCGTGCTCTTCTCAGAGGACGACAACACAGGGGACACGGAAGCTATCAGTCACCTCTCAGCCTCCGCCAAAATCACGCTCTTCGCGGTAAGATCCGTTTTATTCCTAAACGCTCAGGGTCCTGATGGTGCTCTTGCTGACACTTGCTGTCTGTGCTTTTGACCTGCTTCGGAAAAAGGATCCCGACTCAAACAAAGAGGGCGAGGACTCCCTCACCGTGGCGCAGCAGAAAGCGTGCCGCATCATGGAATCCTTCCAGAACCCTTTCAGGATGGTATGAGGCCAGCCCATCTCTCGCTCACTGGTTAGGTTGCACGCTACTGTAGCAACAACATCTCATTTTTCCATCCTGACATTTGGTTTGTGCATGTCTGTGTTTCAGTACTTGCCCTCAAAGGACAATAATATACACATCTCCAAAACAGCGAAATACGATCCAACATCAAAAGTCTATGAGGTATGTGGTGGTTTTATTTTAAGGACAAATTAGCCTTTATGCCCCTCCCTTTTAAATATGCATGGAATCTGAGGCTGTGCTGCAGTGCGGGCAGCAGGTGGCGTAGCGGCTAAGTGTGTGTCCCAGGCAAGACGCGGCTGTTTTGTGTTTCCGCAAACGATGCGCAGTCTGGGCCTGTATGCACACGCAGACATGGTGAGAGTGAAATCTATATTTCTGTCATCAGATCAGTAACAGGTGGAAGCTGCAGAGCATGGAGCAGCAGAAGAAGGAGGCGGAGGCTCAGCGGGAAGCCCGGGTCCGGGCCAAGGAGGCGGCCAGGAAAGCTGCGGGTGCGAGCCGCTCCCTGATGGCTAGCAAGCCCTCATTCTCTCTCATCATATTTGTTATAATGTCGCCTTTCTTCCCCACCTATTTCAAAGCAAAGGTCATTTGCAGTATCTCATTTTCTGCTGTTTGTCGTATTTCAGGCTGTAGTTCTGGTTACTATGGCCACGACTGACAGGAGGCGTTATTAAAGGCCTGAGGAAGGTCCTTTTGGGCTTCTGTAGTCTCAGTGTACGGGACCCTAGCAGTACCTGCTCTCTCTACTAAGATACAGGCTTCAGCTGCTGTACTGTAGCAGTGCTTGTTGTCCCTGTGGTCTTTAAAGAATCATGTTTCACATTCAGAAGAAAAGCAGAAGGTGGAGCAGGATTACCAGGCTTCGCTGAAGGACGTGAAGACTGTCCGGGAGCAGGCCCAGGTCAGAGGGGGACCGTGCGGTGTGATATACTCACACACATACGCAGGCACACGCTCCTGCACACAGGCACACGCACGCACACTCATGTTTGTGAAAGATGGCATGCAATTGTAGCAGCGTGGCCACTGGCATCCCTAAACTGCTAAATATGTTAATGAATGTAGATCTCAGGACTCTTATGAGCCTCTCTTGTCCTGTTATCTTTGTTGACAGATGGCGGCCAATCAGGGAGCAAAGAAGCGAGAAGGTGACAGGGACGACCTTCCCGAAAAGCCCCCCAAAGCTGCGAAGAAAGCCGCGAAGAAAGCCGCGAAGCCAGCCCCCCCGGACTCTCCCCCGCCCGCTGGCACCTTCAAGCCGTACGACTACAGTCAGGCACAGCTGAAGGTTTTCAGCGGTACGTCAGTTATCCACAATGCCCCCCTGCACCCCCCCCCCCCAATACACTGTTCTGTTGTCATACACTGTGGCATTTTGTGTATCCAGCCTGTAGTCGCCCACTGGAGTACGTCGGGATTTCTTCCAGTTAATTCCTTGATGAAGCTTTTGACAGAAATACACAGAATTTTCAAATCGCACAAAACTTATTTTGATGTCACGCACTATTAAATCTAATTTGCGTTACTCTCATCTGTATGAGAATCTAAGGGGAGCCTGCATGAGAGATTCACCTCCTTAAGGTCATTGACAAAAACAACTGGGTGCTCAGAAATACGTGGGTTTTATATTAGATTGAAATGAATATCAGTTAAGGCTAAACAGAAACCGAGCCGGACGAGGGATGAATTGGGCTTTCGGGATTTCCGTCAATTTGTCAGTCACTGTCAATTTTACTGGGTGTATTCATCTCACATTAACCTTATTTATTTTACCTCAAGGTGGGAAAACAAAAGAGGGAACACAGTTTGATCCCAACAGACACGCTGAGGACGCCGGTCGGAAGGTATTTCAGGCTTCACGTCACATTTTAATGACCTGAGCATTTTATCGAAAGCGACAATAAAATCTCTTTATTGTTCCTTCTGTAGAAAACATCAAAATCGCAAAAAATCAAGCCTTCAGCAGGAAACAGGAGCATGTCTTATTTATCAGGAAAATCTGAGAGGTGACTGCATAACATTGTCTGGAAGAGACCTGTGTTTAAGGCTGTTTTGATCGCATTCATTGAAACGTTCCTGTTTTTTCTTGTTTCCCCCCCCCCCAGGGGATTCAGGCGTAACTGGCCTAAAAGATGAAGATCTCCACTGGTTGTCTAATCGGTTGCCCTCAACTCCACTATCAAAGACAATTACTGGACACTTGAGCCTAGTCGTGCAGTTTTTTTTATTGTCTAAGTTACATTTTCCATCGCAGATGCTTAAGGGAAGTTCCCAGCAATCCCCTAATGGTTTAACTGTAAGCTTATTTTAAATATTTTAATGTTCTTTTTAGTTATTGGCCCCTTTACATTTGCCAATTAAACATCGTTTTGCTGGTATGTCCTGTTTTTGCACTTTACCTGGAAGCCATTGCATGACTAGATTCATGCATAACTGACGGGCACAGCAGCGCTGATCCTGGAGATAATCACATGGTGAGCTTCACCCGCATTCGTTTAGAAGTGCAGATGCCGCCACCCTTTAGGTCCGCAGCGGCGCGGCGGAAGCGACGCCAGCGGCGTGCGAGAGCCGTCACTGTGATGTGATTTGTGGCCGTTCAGGGCGGATGTAAGATGGACCCTGAGAGTTGTTCCAGAGACATCACTAAGGTACCCTGAGCAAGGTACCACCCCCAAGCGCTGAATTAGCTGCCCCTTGCTATGTCACTTTGGCACATATGGGTTGAAAGCAGAGAACACATTTTGTTGTTGTGCACTGTGGTGTGTCAACAATGACAATTGATCACTAAATTCTAGTTAGCGTATGGAATAGTCTTCCTGCTAGTGTAGCGGAAGCTAAAACCCTGGGTTCCTTTAAATTAGAGCTAGATAAGATTTTAACAACTCTTGAGATATTGGTTCTCCACAAACAAGCTTGAGGGGCCGAATGGTCTCCTCCCGTTTGTAAATTTCTTATGTTCTAAATCCATTAATTAACACTGATCCTACCTCCATACGCAGGATATTTACAAGTGTCTTTAACTCTCTGAACAAAAAATGAATTTCCCAGATACTCCGTGCAGCTCTGTTTGTGTGTGTGGGCAGGGAGAGATGGGGGATGCAGTTTCTTTTTGTTACAGTTGAGTTCTCCTGTCCCCTGCATATAAACAAAATGGAAACCAGTCATGTTTGTTCTAACAACATACCCTTCTGTGATATGCTTACAAAGTGGCAAACAAAGCAGACAAGACCGAACTGGATTTAAACTTGTTTATAATGCTTAACAGTTGATGCATGGGAAGGGACACCGTCCCGCATGTTTATCACACGGAGGGGTTCTGTGATAATCTAGTAATTTCTCTGATGGGAAGAAAAAGCGCCCTGGGCTATTTATGCAAATACATAAACACTGATCCTACCTACGTACATATGGAATTTTCACAGGGGACTTTAACTCTCTGAACAAAATCTATTTCCCTGCATGTAAATCATAACCTTTTTAGCAGCTGCTGACTTCATTTTGTGCCAGATTATGAAGAAGGTATCTTCTAGAAATATGGTATAGACCTTGTAGTCCATTTTTACACTAACGTTCCTGAATTCCAGTCCTGTAGGCCAAAATCCAACACAGTTTGCATGTTTCAATGCTCAACACACTTTAATTGGCTAATTACCTGGCTTAGTTGGTGTGTTTAAAGGGGGCGATCTGCAAACAGTGCCCTACAGTACTGGAATTCAGAAACCCTGTTCAAACCATCACCAAGTCATCAAGGTCCAAAATGTTCATCACTGCAGCGCACACACTCACCTCTCCACCGCCTTGGAGGTGTCCATCCACTCTCCATCTGCTCTTTCAGATCGCTTTGATTTGTCCACAAAACCTTTGTAACATAAGCCTTGAGACATGCCCATGCAGTTTTAACTTGTTCTTGTTATCGAGTGGAGGTAATTTTTCCGCTTTGTGACCTTAGCAATGCCACGCAGCATACTGCACCTAGTCCTTATAGAGATTCCGTTTAGATTTCAGTTTTGAAAAACGTGGACATGTGTCGGCAAAGAATTTCTGGAAGTCTTCCTTTTAATCTGACGCATCTTTGACAGTTGTCTTTTTCGCTACATGCTTCTTCTATCCTCTTTGGCTGTTGGCTAAACCCTTGATTGTACTGTTTGGAAATTTCGTTTTATTTTGTTTTTCTTTCGGCTTTCTTTTTTTGGCCTATTTATTGATTTTGCGTACTAATTCTGCACAGGGGAGTGTCTATGGTTTCCTATTGTACTTCAAACAGAAATTATTCATATGAGGTACTGAGAATCCGCATTTTTCACACAGTACACTCTTAACTGATATAATCTGAACAAACTATTAGTCAGAAGGGAAGACGATACAATCGAAATACATACTTGCCTAATCCCGCACGCTATGTACATTAAGATTGGCTAGATCATGTCTTATTTGTAAAGTACATTCGTGTCATACCAGTTTGATTGAATTCAAATTAAGGGACTGTAAATCGGTACTGAATAGATACTAAATACAAGCGTAAGTAATAAGGGGCCAGGGGAAGAAATCCGGGCTACCTGCGGTCTTGGGGAAGCCGATGCGTAAATTAAAACAGAACCTCCACTGTTTATATACCAGATGTGAGTCATAGTGACGGTGTAGCTTCAGTTGAATGGGGTATTTTAGATTATACACCATGAAATGAAATAATCCGAACGGTCATGCCGACGTCCCGTGTAGAGGACTTGTTGGAAAATGAGTTATGAGCAAGCTGCAAGTCGCTAAGCTGGCCAGAGAAGTGCTCCTTCCTTTGGAAAACCTCAGTTTGGCTCGTGCACAAATGACAAAAAGATGGCAGAAAACCTGATTTCTGTCACATTTCCCCCGAAACCCCTCTCTGTATTACTTAAAAAGGGAAGTTCAGTGGAAACCATCAGCATTTACAAGAGTTTTAGATTATTAATTGCAAGGGACTACTTTTAACAGTACAGTTTTGTTCTCGCAAATGTCATCTTAAGTGTATAAATAAGGAGAATATAAGACTGACACATTTAACACAAAATTCTGCGTAGGTACCCATGGTAATCCATACATCATAAATGCTTTAGCGCTGTAAATACGATCATAGTCATAAAGGCGACGCATATTTCATAAGTGCGCTTTACAAAAAAAATCATTCCAATACATTTACTTGTGCGGTTTAAAATTACAAGTGACACTGCGCCTAGACGTTGAATGTCCGGTCTATCCACAGCTTTCACGTGCAATCTTGACCTGCTGAGGGGTCAATCTAACCTGACGTGTCCACCTATGAGCCCGCCTTCCTCCTCTTTCCATTGGACGTTTGCAAAACAATCGCCCAGGACCCGGATCTTGGGATTCGTTGTTTCATACGTCATGCAGTTTGGTTGCAACGAACTACGCCAAACGTGTCCATCTGTGGATCGCTTTACTAAGTATTTCTTACAGTATTGTACCGGTCTGTTTAGTCAGCCGAGGTGTGCTATTTAGTCGCTTTCTTGAAATTGCATTTTTATTATAAACAAGTAGCGTGTTTAGCTCTCCAAACTTCTACACAATGAACAGTATAAAAGATGGTTGGTTCACAGAGACATGTACGCTATGGCCTGGGCAAGCAATGAGTCTCCAAGTAGAAGAGGTCTTGTATCATCAAAAATCAAAATTTCAAGATGTCATGGTATTTAAGAGGTTAGTTCGTCTCTTTATGTATTGCTTTAATGTCATTTAACATCTTTGTAATATTAACTTGTTTAACAATACTGGGTGTATTCCGAAATTATTCTGTCGCGCGCTTTCTACAATTGTATTAACGCAGCTCGAGATAAGTTATTTTTGTTTTCTCGTCTAATCTAAACTAGTCGTATTATCAATGCTATATACCGCTATTTTCAGTCAGGGTAGCTGTTGTAAAACGTTCTTGTTGGCTGGTGACATGCCACCATACGGGATTGTCAAACCGCGTGCAATTACATATTGCGTCATAGCGCATACTATAGCATTCATGTAATTGTTTCAGTCAGGAACATATTTAATGTGTCCAGCTGGAATGGACATTATTTTTAAAAGACATAACGGGTATGTATAAAACAAAGTACATGGATTGTCATATTTTGGGCGACAGATTCCAGGATGCGGGGCTCAGGCTGCTCATGTTTAAAGTTATGGGTCATGTCTCCGCCAGCTCACGCGTGAGACTTCCTAGCTAAATTTTAGAATCTGAATCTGAATTTGAAATAACTGGATACGCATCTTATGACGAAATGCATGTCTTTTTGCATGACGTTTTCGTTTGTGTCGGCTGTTCTATACGTCAGTATCTCGTCCATAAGGATACATCACCTTTAACTTCAGCATTATATACCCAGCAATGCTTGCAGTTAGTATGTTAGACTAACATTCTTAACTGCAAGCTGTGAAGAAAGGAGGGTTTTTTGATTTTAAAGCTCACAATATTGCACTGACATGGAAGTTGCAAATTTGATGTCAGAAACCAAAATATGAGACTGGTGGTATTTGCTGGAAGATGGTTAAAAGACAATTTAAAGTAAGTGTTTAATTTTGTCTCTTGTTCTAATTTGGAAATTTAGAAAACCTAATAAATCAACTGATTGTACAGCTCCATGCCAGCAGAGCAGTGGTTAGTATTGTCTCCTGAACCACGGGACGCATCAAAGCTCATGATGAGTGTGGAGAACCTGCAGGAATCAGCGGGAAATGCTCCACAAAACACTGTCCGGGGGCTTGCTGAATTGTGACAGAGCAGAATTTATCTGCGTGTTGTGCAGTGCTATTTTAGAGTATATTAGGTTGGTCTTGATCGATAAAATAAAAAAGTTAGCTGCCTCCAAAATTAGCTGAGAAGATGGAAACATCCCAATGAATTAAAACTTTTTTTTGTGCCAAAGTCCCTTTAATATCCTGTTTCCCACCCCATTTTTAATAGTTATATACGCAGTTTGAAAGAAAATTTAATTAAAAAAAAAAAAAACCCGGTTTGTATAATGTTAATAATACTAATAATAATAATATCCATTTGAAGCATGTCCTTTTGTAGCACTGAGGATTTAATTAGGTTTATATTAGCAGCTTGGTCTATAAGTTTTAGTTCCAAAAATGCCTTTGGCATTGAAGGAGTGGATAGTTTGCCAGTGTGGCTAAAAGTTCTTTCTTCTGTAATGTTACTTGTATCAGGCAAATATCCCATGGAAAAGTTTTTTGTGTTTCTGAGGGCATCTCGATGTCATGCTTGTTTCTTTTCCCTTTTTAACCCGTCATCATCTCCTTTAAATGTCCACAGTAAGACCTATGGAAATGTTCTGGTCTTGGATGGTGTTATCCAGTGCACTGAACGTGATGAATTTTCCTATCAAGAAATGATTGCCAATCTACCTCTGTGCTGCCACCCGTGTCCTAAAAAGGTATTGTCTGCTTGTGGTAAACAGGCGGAGTGTCTGTGCCCTTGTGGGGTGTTTTGGAATATTGAATATCACCTTCTCCTTTCTGCCTTTTATCGGTGCCTAAATTATTACTTTCTTAATAGTCATAATTAGTATGGTTAGACAGTTCTATTTTGATGCTACTGCAGTCTTCATGCCTCACTGACACCCCCCCCCCCCCAGGTCCTGATAATCGGAGGTGGAGATGGTGGTGTCCTAAGAGAGGTGGTGAAACATCCTCTAGTGGAGTCCGTGGTTCAGTGTGAGATTGATGAGGTGAGGAATGGAGAAGTACGTCTCATGTGGGGCTCCGATGTTGATGTTTTTTTGCTCGGTTACCAGTGCCAGCAGCATATAAATCTGTCACTCCCTTCGTCTTCATAGGATGTGATAAATGTCTCAAAGAAGTACCTGCCTGGAATGGCGAATGGCTTCTTCAGCCCAAAGCTGACTCTAAATGTGGGAGATGGCTTTGAGTTCATGAAACAAAATCAGGATGCCTTTGATGTCATCATCACAGATTCCTCTGACCCTGTTGGTAAGAAATTTCAGCTTTGACTGGATGCGCTGCATTGCTCTCTGCTAACACCATAATTCATACACTGCATATGAAGTTGCTAAGCAACATATCATGGATTTACACTTCACCGAATTCTTCAGAGGAATTTTAGACTACAGACGCTCCTCTACTTACGAACAAGTAACGTTCTGAACAGCCGCTCGTAACTTGAAATGTTCGTGAGTTGTTATTCAACATCATTTTAAGGGTATACGGAAGTACTAAGAACTAGGATGCTGGGAGTACGCACGCCACGCTGCTGCGCGGCGGGAGTACCAGCCAGAAGTCGTACTAGTCGTACGTATTGGCTTGCAGAAAAAAATGATGTTGCGGACAGGAAACGAGAGCTCAAGGAACACAATTTGGACTTACAGTCCTCTTTATCTGTATGTCTGAAAGCTCGTAAGTTGAAAGTTCGCAAGTAGAGGAGTGTCTGTAATCACAGTTTAGTGTAAGGGTACAATATTTTTGATTTTTGGGAATTTAATTGCTCAGCCCGTGACACCACCTGCTTTATGTTTACTGAATATACAGACTTAGATGGTACCGTCTGTGATGTTGCCTTCGGAAAAGGTTTTTGATCAATTCTGCTTTTATTCATCATTGCTTTGGAATTGAGCTTGTGTTTTGTCTCCTGTCATTGGGGTCTTCAGGCCCAGCAGAGAGTTTGTTTAAGGAGTCTTACTACCAGCTCATGAAGACAGCCCTGCGAGAGGGGGGGATCCTCTGTTGCCAAGGTAACGTGAAGCTGGGTGCCCAACTTCACCTTACTGCACCTATTTTGTGCACATGTTCTTCATATGCTGTTTAAACTCCCAGAGGCTGCCCCAAAATATCCCCATTAAAAGCGAGATAAAGGTTTCAAGGGCTGTGGCCGTCATTCGGAGAGTTCTGTAGCCCTGTTGCCATGCTCCCCAGAGTGGGTTATTTAATGCTCGATATAAATAGCGATTCACTTTCAATCAGCAATATAAGTACACCTGGGATGTGCGCTTTCTTTGCTCCCATAAAAGAATTATTGCTACCAATTGGACCAATTGCAAATCTTATGGTCTGCGACGTGTATACTTCTTGGGAGGTACGCGTCAGGATACGGTGTAGGGTCCATGGCTGCGTCGTACTTATGGGCCAGACCGTCCCATTTGATGATGCTTCCCGGGCGGCCCTCAAAAAATGCAACATCCAAAGGTAATGCCTTTCTAGACTGTGTTTTTCCAGGCATGCTGTCCTTTGGACACGGCGAAGTACTGGGCAGCCTGCAGCTGTGATGATGGGGGGGGGGGGGGGGGGGAGATCCAGGGTGGTGTGGCGACTGTGGGGAGGGGGAGGAAATGGAGGATTGTTG
>JAODKE010000114.1:129456-153823 GCA_026779605.1 Mormyrus hasselquistii | reverse complement strand
AGCAGGTCACTTGAGGAGGCAGTGAAGGGCGTGCTGGACCGGAGCAGCAGGTCACTTGAGGAGGCAGTGAAGGGCGTGCTGGACCGGAGCACCATCTCCAGAACCTCCAGCAGCTTCCTTGCTTTTAAACACAACTCGTTCTCTCGGAAATTTAACTCATGGGCCTGCCGACTGCCACCTGCCCCATACTATCAGATTTTATCTGTGTTTGCCGGCGGGGGGGGGGGGGGTTATGTTCATCCATAATTTACTGCATTTGGTGGCCTTGTCATCTCAGGTGTCAGACGGTTCGATTTTAATCTGAAGGTGTAGCTGTTTGCTGTATATCCCCTTAGCTTCAGCCAGATTTCGCAACTAAAACTGACCTTGTTTTCTTTGCCTACCAGTTTTGTTCTCCTTGTCTGAATTTTTCACCTTTTTAAATCTCGCTGCTTTGCCCTCATATTTACATTTGACGTATGAAGTTTCAGATAATAACATCCATTCATCTCCCGACAGCTTTTCCTGAGCAGAGTGCCTGGGGCCCCGGAGCTTGGGCATTATAGAGTATAAGGCAGGGGGACACCCTGGGTTGGAGGGGTGGACCAGGGCAGGGGGCCAGTCCTCACAGGCACATATACGCACACAACCATATAACCACAGGCAACTTAGAGATTAGCCTAACTGCACATCTGCATGTGGTAGACATCTCAAGTACCTAGAGCAACCCCGAGCGATACAGAGAGAACATTCAAACTCCCAAATTTAATGTAACAGAAATAAAGCATAAAAGTGAATTGAATATAATGTCCTTTTTATGAAACCCGATGATTTAAAGCTCATTCAGAATTTCAGCTACTTTATTCGCTCAGACTTAATGGACAAAGTGTAAAACAATGAATCTGCAGGTTATCTCGCATAAAGGGCTTAACTGCGCCAGCAGAATTATTTTAAAATAGTGACTCAAATGAAGGAATATTTTTCCTTGCCATTCCTCAGTACCTGAGACCTGTAGAAAATACATTTTATTCTGCTGTTAAATAACAATTGCTGGAAAATAAGATACATTACTGTGTATATCATTATATTTAATGTCGTGTACTTATGTTTGTTGACCTTTTGCTAATAAGTAGCTGTCCCCACAACAACATTATTATTACAAATTACACCGATATTAAAAATCAAATAGCCTAATGTAGTGTATCTGAGAATGCTCTAAGGCATCAGTTTTGGGTACTTTCTCTTCACAACAGAGTATACTACATTTTTGTTTTTTTTTTTTTCTCCACATGAGCGGAATGAGCACAAGAAAGAGATCTATCCTCAAAATGTCATTGTTTCACTATATGATCTTTGTAACAAAATCAATCACCCACTGAGGCGGACTGGGTATTACGCATAGGTCAACAAACAAAAGGAGACGCATGAACCATTGCTGTCTGATCGGTGCGAGCGCTAACCATTCTCTGGAATCTGATCCGTGACTTGTTATGCCTTTTGGTTTGAGTTTATGTATGTATGTATTTATTTATTTATTTTTTTCAGCTCCCACACACCCCCCTTGTTACCCGCCCCCGACAAGCCCTGCGTCATCCCCGTGTCCAGTCGTGGACTGTGAGAGGCTCGTATATATAAAAGCTTTGCACCTTGGCACATGAGCTGAAGCGACCGTCCTTGGAGGATAAGTGCACCTCTTTGCTGGGCTCTCGCTGCATCACCTGCTCCAAGCCTGGTCTCTCACTCTGTATTCCTCTCTCTCTCTCTCTCTCTCTCTTTTCCTCTCTCTCTCCCTTTCTCTCTTGTCTGTCTTTCAGTCACATCTCTGTACACACGAGCCATCCCTGCACATCTGCCTGTGTCACTCCTTCTCTCTCTGTCTCTTCACACTCTCCGGCTCTGTCCCCTGTCCCTCCGGTGTGCCAGCATGCAGCTTGCGGCCAGCTTTCTGTCCCTGGTGCTGCTTCTGTACACCGTCAAGGCGGCCGCTGTGCCTCCCGTGGAAGAGAGGAGCTTGGCACATGCGGACAGGGTGAGTGACCACTTGCCACTTTGCTTTCTGCTGATTCTCTGTGTTTCCTTCATTGCTTCTTTACAGTGCAATGTTATATTATTCATATACAGATATAACCTGCTATGACTTTCCTTCTTTGCCGGGGAATTTTAACATGTCACGGCAGGTACTACATAAGCAACAGCTGTGAGACTCAGATATGCATAGTGACAGGACGTTTGACACATTAAAAAATAATAACGTGTAGCTCTGTTTTACTTTGCGAAGCCTGAAATGGGGTCCATAGTAACCGAATAAGCAAACTTTCAGTGAACGCTGCCAAAATATCAAGAGAACAAATCCACATGCAGTATGTCCGAGTTAAAAATCTGCAACAGTCCAATTGATACTGAATCTTTATATCACCGTTAATATGATGATACAAAATGTGTGTGTGTGTTTGTATGTAAGAACATGTTAAGAGTGATTCTACAAATGAATAAGTGAAAGTGTGGGTTTAACTTGGCACGTCTCGGGTTTTATTTGTCGTGACTCCATGGGAGTTTGCTGGGAGGACGTATTACATGCAGCCATAAGATTTCCTACATGAGATACAGTGTCGCTGTTCCGTGAGGATCATGCCCGGCAATCGGAACTCGCCCTCAGTGTTTCCTCACTGCCCTCCGCCCCTGTAAGCCCGGCTCACTGTGTCTCCACAGGAGCGGAACAAAGAGCGCATCCTCAGGGTGGTCTCCAGCCTTTTGGACGGGGTGGACAGCAACATGCTGGGGGTGGATATGACCCCCGGGGGCATAGAGGAGCCACAGGAGCCTCACCTGGAGGAAAGGGCCATCTACAACCGGCTATCCCAGCTGCCACAGCGGGACCGCAAGGCTCCTTGTAAGAACTTCTTCTGGAAAACCTTCACCTCCTGCTAACAGAGCCAACCCCTCTTAAATCTCGCCCCCCACCACACCCCCCCACGGCTCGACATGAACTGTGGCAGACTTGTGCTATACACACCACCAGCTCTGCCCTGCATAGGCTCTCTATGGACTTTATTGGCGCTGTCTTGTTCGCTGTAAAGAATAACGATTATGAGATCTATTTATTTATGTATTTCTTTACTTATTTATTTGTTGATGGTTACAACTGAAATAACAATAAAGCATGTTAAGGTACTTTTTGTCCAGTGCAAGAATTCTTTTGGTTCCCTTTTATGTATGTCCCCTGTTAAATAAAGGGATTCCTCTGATGCGGTTTAACAATAAACTTGTTATTTCATTATTCCATTATGTGAAATGCTTTTCTTTTTTATGTTATTTGCATTTAAATCATTTAATAGAACCTCAGTACATTTTTAAACTGCCTTTTTACTTACTATTTGATAAACATTTCTGTTTTTAAAGACTATTTTTTATGGATGACTTTTGAACAGCACCTTCAGTCTGGCTGAGAAAACAAACATGTTCATAAGCCATCAGCAAGATGGATGTACGAGACGTAAACAGGTGTCACCAGCAAAAGGCCAAACAAACAATCTACATTTGCTGCTTGGATGTTCGATAAATAATGCATTGATCCAATAAATGCCGATTTCAATTAACATGAGGAATGTATCTATAATATAACAATTAAAAGCTCATTTGAAATCCTTACCACACTTAATGCAAAAAGTCTCTTTCTCACAAATCTGCTTCCCCACTGTCACCTTCCGCAAATGCTAATTTAATCATTTGCATTGGCCTACCGTCCTTAGGACGCGAAAGAGGATCAGGGCCTCCCTCATTCAGGACCGAATAGGTCTGTCACTGTATGGTAGCTCTTTTGAGGACAGGATTCGTTTCTTTGTCCATAATTTGCTTTAATGCAGCAACACTGGTTTCCAGGGACCAAGCAGTTGAGGTCCTCTGAAGCCACCAGAAGTCACGCACCTTGCAGTGAGTGAGGCGGCACTGGTGCATCACAGCAGTCCCTTCCACTTTCAACTCATGTGCAGACGAATCTGCTCTATAACTGTGATTTGATGCAGAACAGGGGAGGTACGCTGGCTTGCAGAGTTGGATGTGTCAAGTTCCACCTGTGTTCGCGTGAATTTTCTCCAAGTACTTTGGTTTCCTATAACATGAACAGAAACATGTGATGGTGTCTCTATCCTGTGTGTGACAATGTGTGTGAGATGGGGTGTCACCCCTTCCATGGGGTCCCCTGGATCGTGGGGTAAGCTCCAGTAAGTCATATAGAAGATAGATGAAATTAATAAAGAATGCTTCCTTCACAGCAAAGGGCGTTGTCTCTGAATTTTCCCTGTGATGCCTGTAACATTAGAGATGACTAATGTTACAGGCATCGAAAAGTGTGCATTGAAAGTGTTTTGCTTAAATATCTGAAGTTTAAATTGAATGAAGATCAGTATTACAAGCACTAAGAACCACATTCAACTGCAGCGAGATATGCTGTTTTAACATACAGACATTATTCATTAGAATGCTATTGTTCAAGAAATGTTATATTGAACTGAATTCTAGTCTGATAATATTCTATAATTCTCACAAATCTAGTCTATTTCCATTATTTTACATTGATAGTACAATAACAAAAAAAATCATTTAATCCAATATGTATTTTTTCTTAAATGTCATAAATTACTTAAATTGTATTTCCCGTTACTTAAACTATTAACTAAACCTGCTACAGACTTAATAATGAATGCTAATGAGCAGTCTCAAATGATTGTGTGTCCTATTCAGTAACCATAGATCCATTTGTATCAGATTGTATTTGTGTTTCTAGACTTCCATTTGTGCATAATTTCATCACATTGCCACTGGGGAAAATAGATACTTTTAGCTGACCATTTGTTTGGAACAGGCTTCGAATACCATGCTAATGAAGAATAAATGATCTGAAATTGTGTTCTCACCATAACAGGGAAACCTCAGGTTTTGATGTTCTCAGCGATAGTCTCTCAAGTAAGTTCCTGACTGAATTTAATACGTTTCCACTGCATAAATATCGTCACCATTCCAGCCACACCTCGTTAACAGTAAGGCTGCCTGGCATCATTAGTTTCAGTGTTGAAGTGGTGAGTGAGTTTGATTTAGACCTGCAATTCGTCAGTTTTTTTTCCCTAATTTCAGCCCAAAAAAGTACCCAGCAAAATTTCTGGTCATATTCATTCCAGATTGTGATTTTAGTCACATAATCAGTCAGTCAATCAATCCATCAATTTTCATTTTATATAGTATGTGAATTGAAAAATATTCCTTGACCATTTCAACCGAGGCCATTGATAGATGGCTCTAGAAAGAAATGCCCAGTAAAAATTATGATAATGAAACACGGTCAAACAAAATCCTATGGGGTTAGCGGTCATGGTCGGGGGGGGTCAGGTACTGAGAGTGAGGGGCGGGTAATATGTTGTAGAAGAAGAATTGAATAGGACAGGAAAATATACAGAAATGTGACTTATTCCTATTTTTTCACATAACCAAGTTGAGCTGCTGTCACAGTTGTGTCAGGTACGAGAGCGCGGCCTCCCCAGGAGATAAAAAGCATTATTATGTGAATAATATGATAATACGATAATATGTCTGCATCACCAATTCTGTTTGGTCCCTAGGGGGTTAAGATGGCCCGAGCAGGACCCCAAAATGATTTCATTCTCTCAGTGCAATTGCAGAGCATCCGTGGGTGAAAGGAAGGCATCCTTACAGTAAGAAAAGGCGTGAGATGACAGCAGGGCAGTGTGTTCAGTATCGCCATGTGTTCCTCAATAGCAGTGTTCAGCATCTGTCCAGGGTGCAATACTAATCAGGACTGCAGTGACACCAGAGCCCAAAGAAGAGCCATTTGTTTATGAGCACTCAAAATAATTCTGAGAGAAAGACATCCTCTATAACCTCTATAACATTTGTACATCACAAATGTCTAAATGCTCAAGTCCAGTCAGTTCTGGAATTAGTTAATCCATGGCACATCTCTTGTATTGTAATTAATTTATTCATCCGATTATCATCCAGTGGTTTGACTTGGATAGTGGCATGGTGATGGAGCAGCAGAGGAGGCAGGGTGGAGGCACAGTGATGGAGCAGCACCTGTGACAGGGCAGAGGCACAGTGATGGAGGAGCACAGGAGGCAGGGTGGAGGCACAGTGATGGAGCAGCACAGGAGGCAGAGCGGAGGCACAGTGATGGAGGAGCACAGGAGGCAGAGCGGAGGCACAGTGATGGAGGAGCACAGGAGGCAGAGCGGAGGCACAGTGATGGAGCAGCACAGGAGGCAGAGCGGAGGCACAGTGATGGAGGAGCACAGGAGGCAGAGCAGAGGCAGAGTCTGATGGGGATGCCAATGCATAAAAGGGCTTAATTGATTAATATTAACACCAAATATACATTAGATCTTGGTAGAGCTGATGTGCTTTGTTTTATTAGAAAAACAAACAAAAGAGTACTCTAGTAGGTATGTCTGACATAGTGACAACACAAACCACCTGCTCCCAGCCAAAAATTGATGAGATGTTTGGATTGAAGACTCCGGCTGCTTCTACCCAGAATAATAATAGCAGTGTAACAGAGTAGCTGTGGTGCTGATTGCAGTGTACAAACAACCTGAGAAAATGGCAGCTGCACATGGGGAGGATAATAAGCCGCCCTGGGTGACCCATTTGACCCGGCAGTCGATTTGTGAGTCGGCAGATGCGAGGCGGTGACCCCACAGCGCCCCCTGTCTCTCCGTGACACTAACACATCGCCGACAGCGTGAAAGCACGAGATCAAAAGGGGTCCAGGCGAGGCCCCTCCCGTAATGACCACTGCACATACACAGCACTCTTTTTTTCCTTTTGAAATCTCTGCACAATCTGTAAATTACCAAATTGGAGAAAGACAGTGCAATTTGATTATTATTAAGATCCATTTAAGATTAATGAACAATTATTCTGTTTTTTGTTTGTTTTCTTGCCCTCAAGGTCTGTACTGTAAATATGCTCAACTGTTAAAGCTGGGATGTTTTTTTTCTAATGAAAGTCTGTATATCTTCATAATTTTTAAATAATGGAAGGAAACACACTGGTAAACCATTTATGGTTATTATTTCAAACAACTGAAATCAAAGCACAGATCACTTGAAAGGAAAATGTCTTATGAAAAAGGTCACATTTTAAAGCAAAAAGCAAGTTCCCTAAAAAGGTAAATATTTTGCATTTCTTGGAAAATAAACCATTTATAGTGAACTCGTTTATCTGGGTGAAATTGATCACTATAAGCTGATTGTTGTGACCACAGGAAGCGGGGAAGGATGAGGTTTATTGAAACGAACAGGGCAGACAGCGACGAACATCAATGACAGATCTCGGGAAAACGGACTCAGACGCGGACTAAATACACAGGACATGCTGAAAATAACAGGCAACAGGTGATCACAATTGGAGAGTAACACGAGGTAATGAGGGGGGCATGGTGCACAGGATCGGATATGCCGGGAGTGACAGAACCCCCCCCCCCCTCAAAGGTGTGCACTCTGGACGCGCCTCTGGGGAAGCGACAGACGAGACAATACCAGTGACACGGGACCTGAAAAACAAGACCAAAACATCAACGAGGGTCCGGGAACAGAACAGAAACACAGAACAAGCACAGGGGCAACAGCTAAGACAACACCTGACACAAGACGGGAAATGCAGACAGGCAGACCAGGAAGGGAGACATAGGGGGAATACCAACAGGTGCAACAAAAGAGCCAGGAGTAAACGTGGGAGGCACAGAGGGACGAGGATCAGAGACAGAAGGGACAAAGGGACCAGGGGGGAACAGGCAGGAGGACGGAACAACCAAGGACAGTGGACAATAGGGAGCCCAAGGGAACCCCGGCAGGCGAGGGAAGGCAGCCGCAGGGACCACAGGCATCCTCCGAGAGGATGGAGCTGGAGGGGACTACACAGGGAACAAGGAGGCAGACGAAGGGACTGACGAAGGAGGAAACAGGAGAGGCGAAGAGGAAGGACCACGGCGCAGGCAAGAAAGCGGGGGAAGCTGCAGCAGGTGACGGCACAGCCAAAGCCGGGGTAGGCGCCATCCAATGATGAGCCACAATCGGGGGACCCGCAGGCGACCGAGGAGTTGAGGCAAGGGAGCCTGGAGGCGGTGGACAAGGCGTCGGAGGAGGGCCCCGGAGGGGGACCCGCAGATGGCAGCCTAACCAGAGCCAGAAGACCCACAGGCAGCTGCCGAGCCACAGCCGGGGAGAGCGAGGGCAAACCAGGGGGCAGGGCGGGTGGGACCTGACCCCTGCAAAGGTGTCCCCTGCCCTATCAGGACACTGAAAGGCGGGGTTCAGGCCGGGATCGACCACGCCGGGACGAGGGCAGAGTAATCATGAGGGAGGTCCCCGAGGGGTCCCACTCAAGCTCAAGCTCTTCCTCCACCAAGAGGACAGGAGCGGTGGTTGAGAAGTCCTCGGGGACATGGACTAGGGTCATGGGCACCGGGGCAGGAGTTACAGGGGCAGGAGTCACAGGCATGGGCGGAGCCACAGGCGGCACTGGAATCTCGAGCACTGCAGAGGGAGGAGCGGCAGCCAGCACAGCAGGAGCCTCGGGCATGGGCGGATCTGCAGGCGTCGCAGCGGCCAGAGGCGGAGCCACAGCAGGAGCCCCAGGCGCAGCAGCAGGTGGAGGCTCGGGCGGAGCAGTGGCCAGAGTCTTGGGGGAAGCAGGAGCAAGAGCCTTGGATGTAGCAGCAGCAGCAGCTGCAGCAGGGAGTTTGGGTGGTACAGCAGCCGCAGCAGGGGGCTCGGGCGATGCAGCAGCCGCAGCAAGGGGCTCAGGTGGTGCAGCAGCTGCAGTAGGAACCTCGGAGGGTGGCGCAGCAGCCACTGGGACAGGTAGGCCGGAATCAGGCGGGACAGGCAGATCAGCTAAAACAAGCAACAGTGGGCCAGTCAGGATAGGCATGTCAGGTGCCGGCGGGACAGGCAGGACAGGCGGGTCACTGATGGGAGCCAAGGTTGGCGCCTCACGTGCAGGTGCTGCCCCTTTAAGAGGCCGCGGGACCCGTAGGATAGTGTCCCACTCTCCTATAGGGGTAAGCTGCCAGTAGTGGCAGTGTAGTGACACCGATGAAGGATTTTGGTACTTGCTGGATAGGTGCCGCGAAGGGGGAAGCAGCGGAGATAGAGACACCCCCCAGAGAGATCGTTGTCGTGTCCATATGTTTTTCTGCTTCTTCCTTTTTTCGGTCCTTGGGAACCCTTCGAGCAGTTCAGATGGCGGATCCACGGGCAATCCGCTGTCTAAGGCTACCTGTTTTTGGTTTGCCTTCACCGCCATGCTTCTTAGCTGCCACAAGTTCGGCCGCACTTCTTCCGCCAAGAAGGCGTCTGTGGTCGGCGATACCGTTCCGCAATACATTTGACCTCTTTTTGTTCGGTGTCGTCATCAGTAAATCCATGATGTGTCCAAACGAAGGACTTGGTGTTTAAGTTTGACTCCATGCTGCTTCTAAATCACAGACTGGATCGGACGGTGTCACTTGACAACACACTTTTGTTTTAAGTGGACAGTACAGAAACACACCGGGGAAAATATTAACATGATTTAAAAATAAAAAAACCCAAAGTAACTGACATGGGCGAGATTATGTATATTACAGTTTCTGAATGTCGGTTTTGATTGATTTTTGATTAATTGCCCAGTCCTAGGGCCTGGTTGTTCTGTAGGGAATTTCTTAGTTGATATCAGCCGTAGAAATGTCAGTCTTCTTTGGAATACAATAGGGCTGAATGGAATTCTTTTTGTAGTGACAAAAGTGCCAAAACACATTAAAAAGTCTCATCAGAAAGCATGACCTGTTTACTAAATACAATCCACAGACTTTGTAGTAAGCAGTTTAACGTAGGAACTATTTGTATATATAGAATTAAAACCCTCTAAACCTTTTTGTTCAGTTTTGAGGGGAACTGCCCCTTTAAAGTTCCCATGGATGTCCTGTTTAAGCAGACCATGAATGGACGTAAGCTGTGTGACGCACTGGGGTGAGACGGCCCTTCTGTTCCCATCGTCCTGGCCTTGGGGTTGGGGGTACTGACTCATATTTCTGCATGGACTTATTTATCCCTTTTGGAGAATGAGATCAGCAGGGTGGTAATCAAAGGTATGTAAAATAAAAGAGAAAAAAACTAATGAAAAAATAGTGCGTGAATTCAAATAGACTGCTTGAGTACAAAATAACTGTCTGTATACTGTATTATCATAAATAATTCTGGATAAAACTCACAGGAGTCTTTGACAATTAATCTCTGAAGATGTGATTTGCCTAGCTGTGAAAAGTGGTCATTATACTGTTGGTGGTGTGAACCTGTCTGTATGTTTCTAGAATGTTCTGTAATGTACTATCTTCCTCTAGTAGACTGATGATGTAAAATTGCGTCTAAACCTTTCAGATCTGTTTATTTCACTTTGCATTTTTAATCTCTGTCCTCAGCCTCCACACTTCAAAGGAGAACCTGTTCTACTGTAAAATGAGGACAAGAATTAATAATTAAAAACAACAATATTATAAATTGACAAGGTGTGTTACCTGTAAAGTGCATATCTTATAAAAAGCAAGTTAAAAGAACCATATATATTTGCTAATGTGCTCATTTTGGACTGATATTTTAGTGGTACCAGGACTAGATAATAGGAATTAAAAATATATGGATTGATGTAATCAGTCTTCAAAATGAATATTCAGGTAATCTTCATAGTAAACTGCTTATTTTGATTCCATTTTTATTAGTGTAAAACTATTTTTTAATATCAAAAGAAGAGGCCCAGGAATGTTGTAGAATCAGACTCTAGTTGGAGCTTGTCCCTGTCTCAGATTGACATGGTTTTCTAGCTGATCTGCACCTAATTGATGTTTCATGTTTCTGCAACTTATTTTGGCGCACAAAGGGAGCTGGTGCTGGGGGCCAGGCAGTCGGTGGATGCCTGGGCCTCCAGCTCTGAGTGGAGTGAGCGAGCAAACATCAAAGCCAGGGCCTGTGACCAGGCAGTGATGAGCTTTCCTTTTGATCTGTGGAGAGAAGCAGGAGAAGAATGTCTCCCAACTAACAATACAAATTAAATATATATTTATTCCTCTGTGTGTCATCATTTTTCAGCTCAATTTAGTTTTTTTTTTTTGTTGTTGATTTTTTAACCTCAGTCTTACACTTCAAAGGAGACCCTTGAGAGACGGAACATCATACAAGAGGAGACCGAGTTAAAGTGCTTGTCTATGTTCTTAATGTCTCTGTGTTTTGTAGAAGGGCAGGTCTTGGAATGTAGCCTCTTTTCATTACACAAGTGCATGATTATCTCAGCAATGCTGATCAAGTTCACAGTTTGTGTAGCTCTGTCGAGTCTTAGCCACACCTGTGTGTGTTTCTGCAGGTTAGGACACAGGACTGGAAGGTCGATGGTTCGAATGCTGTGGTCTGCAGAGTGATGTCACCATTGGCCCCTCGAGCAAGAGCCTTAATTCCAGTCACTCCAGGCACTGGCTGGCTCTGCTTCCTCTATTGTATGACGCTTTGGATAAAAGCGTCTGGTAAATAAACAGAACCTTTCTCCTAATGAATCTGGACTCAATAGATCAGGTGTCAGCGTCATTTTTGCATCATTTTTTTTTGTCTCTGTGACTGGAAAAGCACGTGTCCAGGGATGAGTGGGACTGTGTAAGCAGGAGAGCATCACAGAGAAATGCCAGATTACCAGGCTGCTGAATTTACATTTCAGGTCTCTTCCGTTATGAGCAGTTTCAGGATGTGTCAGTGGAATTTTGCTTAAAGCAAACCATGCATTCATCCATCCAGCACCCTTTTATCGTGGGTTACCCCGAAGGTCAGGCTGCTAAGGAACCAAGCGCCATTTAGATGAAAATGGAGGGAGGGAAATTGAACGCTGGCGAGAAGCCACAGGAAAAGCACAATTGTAATTTTACATTTCACCCGGAGACGTGAGGCAACAATACGCCCCCCCCCCCACCCAGAGTGGCAATGTTAAAAAAGTCCATGTGGTGCTTTAGGCCAGCTCCAACTCTGCCCCCCCGACTATTGCAGATGGCAAAATAAATGTGCAAACTGCAGCAGTAAAGGAATAAGAATGTTTGCTGTCTAATTTAACAAACATTAAATGATTAGATAACATTAAATGAAGCAAATATTATTTCACAAGTATAATCTTTAATTCACAGGTGCAGATTATTGTTTCTTTGGTCACTTTAACTTTAATTGTGTTTGTTTTGATTCCGATGCCCAATAGGAAAGTAATACGGACAATCTTTCTAGAATTTAATTCCTATAATTCCTATAATATTCCTATAATTCCTGTATTGATTATATAAATTAAGCTATAACATCTTTTTTCTTGGCGTTGTAACATAATTGTATATCGGCTTGATCATCCTAAAAAATATCAATTGGTTGACATCCCTACCGGCATTTTTGGTCAGACCATGCTAACCTAACAGCATCCTTGGGGGGAGGCTTAACCAGACAACTTCACTCTGTCTCTAACAGTTTTTGCCCCTCAGAAGCTGGAACTTTTGAGATTCACAAAAAAATATCAGTGCCTGTGTTTGCCTATACAATTACTGGCGCTGATCTGACAAATTCAGCTAATATGAATGGAACAGGGGAATAAGGTAGGCCTACCTCCCTGAACAAAACTCACAAATTAAATTAAATTATCAATATCATTTTTGAAGCAATCTCTTACATTGGGACCCTCAGAAATGCAATAGATAAAACAAAGAAATTCGAGAATGAGCAATATCTTTAATCTTTTGATTAAAGTAAAATGTTCGCCTCTTTTAAAATTCAGGTCTATTTGACAGTTTTCCATTTCTGATCACAAACATCTTTATAAAATCCCTGGAGTAATTGAACTAGGCCGATATTGGTGTAGGACTTTCATAATGGTGAGGGCACTATATACTTTTAAATGTTCCATAATCCTGTTGACAAAACTGTTTTTCCAGCCAGGGCCGGTCAATCCTATATGCGACATAGGCGGCCGCCTAGGACGCAAACTTCTGAGGGGACGCTGACTTGCCTTTTTCTCGGACGGGGGCGACGGCGGTGATGCTCGCTTGGGGAGCCACATCGGTTAGGACCAGTACTGAGCTGAAACAATTTACCACTATGAAGGATTCCCAGAAACTTCATCTTGACGTTATTTGGTGAAGTGTCAGGTTCGCTTACACTTTCTGTCATAAATATATAAATGTAAGTATGTTTGGTGTTGTTCAGAGGACAAATGGATGCTAAAACAGAGAATGCATTTCATTTTGATCAGATTTCTAATATTTGAATATTATAGTAGCTTTCACAGCAAACGCGATAGTTACAAATAATAGGTTGTAGGTCTTTTTTTTTTTTACCAGATATTGAACAGTGAACAGATAAATATTTCACTAGTTTGCGTTGGATTTGTTTTGTTCGTCACGCAAGCCCACCCGGACAGTTCCTTTTAAAGTTGAGTAAAACTTTTCCCAAGCGGCCGATCCACACTGACAGAAGTAAGTCCCCCTTTCTGTTACTATTCCAGTGCATATGAGTGCGCTCGTGGTTCATTAGTTTTGAGCGGCCAGTAGAACATCGCTCAGAGCAGGCTTATTTATTTCAGTCAGTCCTGCTCAATTTGTTTACCTGTGACATTTAAGATCCATTGTCTGAGTAGTGCAGCACAAACACGCCATGGGTGAGCAGTTAAGACATTTACAAATCAAAAATGAAATGCCATCAGAAAGAAAAGGAGAAAAATTGAATGCTACTCACTAATAGAAGTTTCTGTCTTTGTACCTTAGATTGATTTGATTCATCTTTACGCAGTTCATTACCCTTCGGCGTTCGCAGGCGTCAAGCGCTCGTATGCATGGCTCGCAGTGAAATGTAGACGAACAGATATTGCTTGATTCTGGACAGGAAAAATGGCTCAGGAAAGCAGGGGCAATCTGGCATGGCTCAGGGTAACGAGGTTTCGTAGCACTTGGCATGCATGTTCTTAAGGGTACAGCAACTATTAAGAAATTCCGGTCAAACATGACGTTAATAGATACTTAACAATAATAGAGGCTACTGTTTTGTCCACAGTCCGCAGACTTTTATCTGAATTCATCAAACAACTAACAATTTCACATGTAGAAATTCACTTTACAATGCCTCTTATATAGTCCACTTTAATCTGCCCTGTGTGAGGTTTTCTTTTTTTTTGTATGAAAAGAGAGCAGAGTTAGGGACCCCCCACCACTGATGTGGGCTTCTGTGACAGTCTTCCGTTCAGAGCTAAAAATTTAGCAGAACATGCTGCCGTCGTCTGCGGTTTAAATGTCTCCTCCTTGGTGTGTGGAGTTTGCGTGTTTCTCTCAAGGTTGCATGCTTTTAAGGCTGCATTCGGAGACCGGATATGTCACAGTCAAGTGACAAGGCTGCCCCATTTTGAAGGCTCCTTCAAATGTGGTCTAGTAATGGGTCCTTTTTTTTGTTGAGTTGCGAAAGATCCACCAGTTGGATCCTTCACAGCCCAACGCATCTGAAGATACATGGACTTGGGAAGGATGCAGCCCTTGAACTGAAATACAGCCTTGGGATATGCTGGCCTGCGAATGACCCACACCTTGTCATTTTGCAACTCGGCAAAAGAAGGACGCATATGTAGACCACATTTGAAAGAGCCTTCAAGATGAGACAGGCTTGTTGTGTCACTGCGACGCATTCGGGCTTCGAACACAGCCTAAGAAAGAGGCAGCCCCTGAATTCGAACACAGCCTGAAGTCATGCCTTGTAATGGACTGAGCAAGATAAGTAGTTAGAAGATTAAAAACTGATTAAATGTTTGTTTACAACTGGTAAATCAGTACGTTTTAAAAGTAATTTGAACAGCAATACTGTCGTTATATGAGATGCACTTTTACTTGATTCAATTAATCTCCTCTTGGCGGTAGCAAATGTTCAAAACCATTAGCAGCTTTTAATTTCATCCCTCTACTTCCTGTACTTACGTTCCTCAATGGCCGCGTTTTTGACTTGTTTCGATTCTCCTGCGCTCAGTATTTGTAACACATGCAGCGCATTGCCCAACACAGCTCGAAGATGCACCGAGCTATTTGTTACACACGAGTGCCTGATCATAACATATCCGAGTGTCACAGGAGACGAGTGTCATCAGTGGCGATCCCATATGATCAACCGTCTGAGCCATTGTTAAACTCAACTGAAAGAGAAGCTTGATTGATGGAGGTCTGGTGTGAATTTAAGTGACTAGGGCAAAAAGGAACAAATCTCTTTAAGAAGGGTTATGATCCCAGATGGCAGGTATGAATCTAAACATTTATTTATTATTAGGGCTTCCTCTGCTGCCCCCTGGAGGACGGGTTTCCCCTTTGGGTCTTGGACCAGACCACCCCGGTTTGCAGATTGGCAGCTGATCAAGGACGAGCTTAAACCAGGAACTTGTTTCTAAGTAGAGGAAGTGGCTAGTGTTTAGGTGACATTACAGTGTGTTGTGTTGTTTTTCATTTTTTTGTTGAATTTTTTTATTGAGCTATGAAGTGCTACTTCAGTTTGTTTGTTTCCCAGTAAACTGCACCGTTACCAAAAAAAGAAAAAAATTACCAGCAGCATCCATTGCTAGCTAACCCAAAACTCTTGCTTTGTGATACAGGCCAGGAGTCTCCATGCAACCCTGACCAGGGTAAGTGGTTGGAAGATGAAGGGCCATGAATGGTCCTGAGCAGGACTGGAGTAGTGGCTTCTTCACTGCATCCCAGAACTTTAGACACGACACTGCCTGCTGGCGTTTGCCTGAAGGCGCTGATGGTGTTACCTAAACGGTCTCTCGCCGTGAATGATTCGCAGGGTCACCGTGGTAGGCATTAGCATAGCCCGATAGACCTGGGTGTGAGTGTGTGGCCCTGGAATGGCCTCAAAGCATATAATTACCTAGCCTCACTATTCCTGCCAAAGCACCCGGCTGAGAAAATTATATGTCACGGCTATGCGGAAGAGCTTCCGGGATGTCAGTCACCATGGAGACCCTGAGCCATTACGAATGGTGATGGGAGAGTGTTGAGCCCCTTGTGATTTTTGGATTTAGCATTGATGTATGTCAGTCAGTCAATAAATCAAATGACTATACTGTACAGCACTTTTTCAGGTGGCTTTGAATTACAGTATTGTTGATCTTCCAAAGTGAATCAGAAAATGAAAATAAAACAATAGACTGGAAGAGCAGCATCTTAAAATACCCAGAAATTGGTTGTAGTGGTGTGATACTCCTGGGGGAGGGGCCTTATCTATGTGCACCTTGCACATCACACAAAGAACGTGCGAGGCTTTCTCTGTCGTGACTGACCACAGGCACGGCGGGCTTGCACATCTCACAACAAGCAACTTGCTGGTGCCATTTTTCTCATGAGTATCTGCCTGAATCTTTTAGATTGTATTATACAGCATTGTCCTAGACATACAGTATACAATATAATATACAGTATTTTGACAGTGACACAGTTTTTATGATTCTGTCACAATGGATTGGAAATGAAACAGTATGTACTCAAAATGAAACACTCAGTATGTACTCAAAATGAAACACTCAATATGTACTCAAAATGAAACACTCAATATGTACTCAAAGTGCAGCCTGTCAGCTTTAATGTAAGGCCACTGACAGCTATATTGGGAAAACTGGGCAGGAATTGTAACTACTTTCATACACACAGCTCCCCCACAAGTGCCCAAAAGTGGTTTGATAAATTGCTATTATCTTAAAGAAATTTGTCTTTTTTAAAACTTGGTTGCAAATCCATTGCAGTCAATGACAACCTGAAGTCCGGAACCCACAGACTTTAAAGGCACTGGGTTTCTACCCTGGTGATGCTCTGCAAGGGACAGGGGGCAGGATCTGTGCATGTGAGTGGTCACAATTCCTGCACAGTCCACCCAGTATAGCTGTCGGTGGACTTAAGTTCAAGATGACAGGATACACTTTGAGAACAGATACAGTATTTCAATTGAAATCCATTGTGATGGTGTACAAAGCCAGAATAATTTTTTAAAGGCTTCACTGTCTAAATACCTATGGAACGCATTGTAGGCTTTAATTCGAAGATGTCAGTGCAGGAACTTAGCAGCAGGAACTGAAGATCCCATGCTTTGTGTTTGCACGGTTTTCAATAAATTGCTTTGTTTCCACCCAAAATCACTATATGACCACATTACTGTTGAAAATGTGAATTTAACAACACATTGGTGCTCATGCTTTTATTTATATGGTTTTTTAAATACAGCATAATTATACTTTGATGTCGTATAAGTGATTTTTGTAAGCATTATTTGCTTCTCTCCCTGGTGATATTTTGAAATCATTGTGAAGCCATTAAAATTCCATTTTTGGCAATTCATTGGTAGTTTTCATGAAATTAGTCACGGATCATTTGTACTTTTATTCTCCAGCCCAAGCCAGAACCACAAAGTGCACTTCATTGTTTTGTGCTGGGTTTACAATGGAAGAGTTTCTCACCGGGGTGAAATACCCAGTATGGCCCCCTGCATGTGATCTCATCACATTAAAACTTAGTAAGGCATCATTTCACGAGCTGTTCTGTTGCCCCATCACCGTCCATCAGTGGCATAATTACAGCAAATGACACCACTTTCCAGGTGGCACCGATCCTGTCATTTGAATGTCGGCAGACTGACCAGCTTCATGAGAGCGTGCAATCCCACCTCCACTCTGTGTGTGTGCAGTTTGCTTGTTCTTCGAATGTAGCATAGGCTTACCCCGAGTACTCTGGTTACCATCCACAATCCGAGGACACGTAGTTAGGCTAACAAAAGTGCCTGTTGGCTAATTTACACATATCACTGTGTGTGTGTGTGTGTGTGTGTGTTTCTGCATATATGTGCCTGGTGATGGGAGCCAGAATGAACGCCAGCCCTGTGCCTTATTCTGCCCGGGAGACTCTGCAAGGATCCCACGATCCCCACAAACAGGTAAAAGATGGATGAATGGGTGAAAGAAAGTCTGCAAAGTGTGACATCTGTTGAAGCTCCCGCTTTTTACATAGTGTAAGATCCGGTGATAACCATTTTTTTTCATGCACATATACCATCCACAGATTTTATTTCAATTTATATTTAATTCCTTAATATTGATTTTTTTGTGTCATATTCTATTTATGTGCAATTTGTTTGTACTATGTTGAATTGTTTGAACTGTGTGTGCTGTCTCTGCACTTTATTCACCATTATATGTATGCCTGTGTGTGCTGTCTCTGCACGTTATTCACCATTATATATATGCCTTCTGCTACATGCACAGGAATTCAATCCTATGAGCAGTAAAGTCTTACTTTATCTCTCTTACTTTTGACCAAAATAGAAGCCTGAAAGCCCAAAGTATTGTCCAGGTGTGATGCACAACTGTGGGATTTCAAAACATACAGTAGGATACTCAGGACAAAAGCACCTTCTAAACCAGTGTCATTACTGGTATTACATGGGAGCCCGAAGGAGTTCCTCTGCAGCATCTAGTGTTTGGCTTACATCCCCTTATACGACAGACTTCAGTCACACACACTCGTTTGGGTGAGCAGGATTTTCACGCTGTCATTGTTTAATAATCTCTGTTTCAGCCCCAGATTGCCTGGATGGCGGATGAGTCACAGGTGGAGGGTGAGACTGGTACCCATGTGCCACCTCTCATCACCACCCCAGAGGAATGAATCGGACCGCAGCAGGAGACCGGCCACGAAGAGTGCCACAAATGGGCATCCGGGGCCCACTTAATCACCGTAAAACAAGCTGTGGCGACTAAATTGAAAGAAGAATAGTCTGCTGACGTCAAGCACCATCTTGAATGCAAAGTGCTCACTATCAATTTATCAGGAGCAATTCTTCATCGTTAGCCGCAGCCTTAAATAAGAAAGAAGTGGCTGCATGTAGGGAGCGGATTCCATGCTGATCCGCTGGAATGTAATCAGGTTTTCTGGGCTGCAGGTCCCCAGCGGCTCCCTTGGCTCTCTTGTCATACCCTTTTTTGCTGTGGCCTCTGGAGTCAGCGCTCATGTTCCGCACTAACAGGCTGGGACGTAAGCTGCCAATAGGGCACCTCTAATCATTATCAGCCTGTTTGTTTGCTGATTGTCTCAGCAGATGTGACTTCTAATGCGACTTGCGGTTTACTGTCATTTTTCATAAAAACCCGGGTGACTGTGGTTAGCCTTCTTCACGGAGTTAAATCGCTCGGTGAAAAAATCCACCTTACATATGACTAAAATATTTCTCAACAAAATTGTTGATCATTATTAATAACCTGATTGATTACACAGGGCCATCCGGGCTGCTTGACTGCCTTTCCAAATAACAAAAATGGCATATATCTCTAGGTGGTGTAATGAGGTTCTGTGTTTTGTGCGACGGCACACTGTCCTGTGTATTTTGCAGGCACAAGCATTTCACAGTGGGGTGAGGTAGTGGATGAGCCCAGATCAGTCAATTGCTTGTGTTTTGTGAGATTATTGTAAGCTTGGCTAACACCAGCTACCGTATCACTGTTACTAGGTTGACAAACTGGTTTTACTGGGTGTGCCTGTGCTGCACGTAGAAGAATGGCCTATTGCTCCAGCTGTTCGCTAATAGGTAGTGATCAACTAGCTACTTGTTAGGAAGCCAGCAACGCTTTTAGGCACACGCTCAAAAAGAATCATTATGAAATTAAAACGTTTCAGTGGAGAAAACTATTCAAATAAGATGTTTCCCGGGGAACATGGAGGACGGCGAGCCAGCCCAGATGAAGCTCTTAACGAGGTGAAGCCCACGAATCTGTCAGGAGGTGATGGCTTTTGAGCCAAATTGAAAAGACCTTTTCTCATCCACGTAGGACAACCTTATTTTGCTTTGCAAAAAAAGAGGACTGGGGCAGGATGCAAAGATAGGCATCAAAGCACTGGAAATATGCGCAAAGAAAGCATTCTGACTGTAGAAAGCAAATTTTAGCATGAAACCTAGCGAAATCCTGGACATTTCAGAAAAAATGGGCTCCAAAAAAGAGGACAAACCCAGGACAAGCCGTGGTCACCCTAATGGTGAAAAAGTCAATAATGCATTCCCCCAACTTAAATCTTAACAAAGCAATGAAAAATAACCATTGCTGTAACACAACACTACATTTAAAATCACATTTTCACATTATGAGCCGTATTTATATAAAACATGATTGCATGGACTAATGTAGTCGCAATAAAGAGCATGTCTGGTGGCCTTTTAAGCTGATCAGCTGACAAACAGGACATGATTCGTGCAGAATGCAGGTGTCTGGAAAACTGATGAAGCTGCTTGCAGGTGTAACAGGTATTTTTCCAGGTTATATGGTATTTCACTTTAAATGGCGCAGATTTTAGAAGAACAGCTGCTAATCAGGCGAGAACACTTAGCTTCCTGGCAAGGTCCTGTGCCAGTTAGCATACCTGCCCTGCGAAGCAGTCACTGTGTTTCACTGTTGTTTGTCCATAACCAAGCAGTAGCGATGGACAAAATAATGCCTAATGAACCATTTGCTGAATTTTGTAACCCCACTAGATGATGCTCTTGGTTTGCTTTGGGACATGGTTTGTGCTCTTTCTTGAACAGAGGGCACCATCTAGTGGGGTTAAAAAATACAGCAAATGGTTCATGAAGTGTCGTTTTACCCATCACAAGCTTAGTATACTCCCTTAGTATATTACTTTATAAATCTGATTGGTAATTGATTAGGGGAGGGGCTTGTCCCCTGATTTTGCCCCTCCTCCTGTGTCAGAATCAATGTTCTCACAGATATACTTTCAAAGCCCTGAGGCCTCATACTCAGGCCCAGCAAAAGTCTCTAAATACTTCTTGGGGTAACAGAGAGCACAGTGTTATCAGGATGACTACTGTAGGTTGCCCTGCCTGTCATTTTGACTGTAACAAATAGATGTATAAACAACTCAATAAGTCCCTCCAGCTCATGTCAACACTAAAGTATAACACGGCCTATTTATTTGCTTAGATATCACCTACTTCAAAGAAATTTTCACAGCATTAGAACCAGCAATTTCACATTGTATGGTTTCACACTGCTACATTTATGCAGTATTAGAGATTAGATGTTTTTTCTGAGACTTGAACCTGCCTTATGGTAAATTTCCACGTCACCTGGACTGTCTCCCATATGGGGAGCAGACTGGGGTGAAGGGGCCAGTTAGGTTTTTTTTTGCTGCTCAGAAATTATTTTTGAGATGAATTGTCAGCTGATCTGTATTTTTATATCTTACTTTCTGCTGTCTGATTTTTTTACAGGTGTGCGATAACCATGACTGACTTCATGCACAGCTTACTTTCGACGTCAACTTTCATCGTGGCATACACAATCATACACTCTTCTGTTTATAGGCCATTGAGCCTCTTCAGGGTGTAAAACGAAGCAGGCGTTATGAGTAGCCAATGTCTTATAAAGTTGACGTGCTCCATCAACTCAACCTGAAGTCAAGGAGGTCACAGTCAAGGAGAGAGTAGAAGGCTGCTGTCGCAGGCCTGTCAGACTAATTATACAGGGCCATGCAGACTGTTTGACTGCCTTTCCAACAAACGAAGACGCCACACGTCTCCATGTACAAATAAACAGACAAAATGATTGTGGTATAAACAGATGCTGTGTCTTGTGCGACGGCGTACTTCTTTCCTGCAGCTTCTCGTGCCGTTTCCATCGTGCAGCCGAAACCTGCAGCTTGCATTCTAGATGGACTTATTAGCTTCATTAAGGGGAACGTGATTGGTCTGTGCCCAACACCCATCTACCAAGCTTATGTGAGACGCTGACTCCATGAATCCGTCACCGCACTCCCCCCCCCCCTCCTGCCGTTTCATGACCTCTAGCCCCGAGGCGGGGAAAGTGGGAGTGCTTCAGATGAGGAAACGGGCAGAATAGCTCATTACTTGTGAGGAGAGGTCGATGGGGCGGGGGGGTGGTGTTTTTCTTACCTCAGCGTGACAAGGATGCAATGTCTGTAATATGAGCAACACAGCCGCTTCTATGGCAACCGGAGAAACTTTTGTAGTTACCCAAAGGGGCAAAAGAAAAATGTAAAAAAGCAAGGGGGGGGGCTGTCACCAAGTGTGCTGGCCACGCAGGGCGATCGCAAGGGGGGTTGTAACCAAGCATGCCGGCCGCGCAGGGCGATCTATTCTCAGCTTCTGTGGGGGCTCAGGTTTGAGTGACACGTTCCTGATGAGGCCAACCGGCAACCCTTCTGGGAGAGGCGTAACTGAATGGATTCTGCCATGAAGCGTCCAGTCTTGACAGCCATTTAGTGTCATGACAAGGTAACCCCCCCCACCCAGCCAAACACACATAATCTAAAATGAAGATGGAAAGCACAAGAGACAATTGCAGAAAACTATGACAGGACACCACAGTGACAGCGGCCAGTTTTCCGCTCAGGTGGGTAAACAGAATCCTTCTCCCTCCCATGGAACCTGAACATTGCCATGGCGTCTGTGGTGTTCTCATTGCAGGCACTTCAGGTCATGTTCTCTGACCGGAATCCCAGACTTTCACTCTGCGGTGGCATCTCCTATGGTAGAGAGCACGTGATCACATGACAGCACATATAGCTCCACTTTCTGCGTCATTATCTCTGCAGTCTGTGGCCTTTTGCAAATGAAAATGTCCCCATTAGACTCTTACTAGCTAAAATAAACCAAAGACATAGTTTTGTAAACACAAATGCATGACATCACTTTCCTAAATTTAATTGAAGTGCTTTTGTTTTTTCTATTAAATGCAAACCAATGGTCCATTGTATGAAGTCTGTTTCTCCTTGGTGAGGGCTGGCACAAAAGCTTGCACAGACTGTGCCCCCCCAGGACCTTTGTTAAGGGGACATTCTCACAAGGGTATTGTCAGGGAAGACACTGCAGCAAAGCTGGCTGTGTGTGTTCACTGCATTCACATAATTCAGTAAACAACAGGAGTTCTGTTTAGGTTTATATATATTTTCTGAACTGTTTTTAAACGACATTTGAATTCAACTTCGAAAATCAGTTACCCCGAACCATTCCTGCTAACGAACCGTATTAGCATTAGTGTTTTTAAAAATCAGTTACCCAACAAAGAAATTTGAACGGAGAGCCAGAATCAGGCTAGTATAAATTAAAAACACTGTCAAGTGATTGGATTCTGACTCATATTGGTATTAAAATTAGACAGCTGCTCAGAGTAATATTCATGACCGTTTTATGGTGCTTGAGGGTGCTTGGGAATCCCAAGGGCTGTGCGGGATCACTGACACTGGCAGCAGTGCGTGTGTGACACATTGTTTAACCCAGCAAAATGCAGCCCACCCACTGCTTTGTTAACAAGTCCGACAACAGAGCCGCTAGTGGAAAGGGGAAAGATGACGGATACAGCAGAGGTTCAGCAGGAATACAGCAGGTAGAAAAGAACATGACGCAGACCTCATTATTTGTGGTGTAAAAACAATATTAATGTCTAATATTATTGCTGCTGAATGAATGACTGGCTAACTGGTATATATGAGCATCAGGTATATTTGGATATGATGTCAAAACATACCAACAAACCGTCTTTCTTTGGTTAGAGGGAGGAGGAGCCGTCCTTCTTTGATTAGGGGGAGGACGAGCCGTCCTTCTTTGGTTGGGGGGAGGAGGAGCCGTCCTTCTTTGGTTAGGGGGAGGAGGAGCCGTCCTTCCTCGGTTAGGTGGAGGAGGAGCCGTCCTTCTTTGGTTAGGAGGAGTAGGAGCCGTCTTTCTTTGGTTCGGGGGAAGGAGGAGCCGTCCTTCTTTGGTTAGGGGGAGGACGAGCCGTCCTTCCTCGGTTAGGTGGAGGAGGAGCCGTCCTTCTTTGGTTAGGAGGAGTAGGAGCCGTCTTTCTTTGGTTCGGGGGGAGGAGGAGCCGTCCTTCTTTAGTTAGAGGGAGGAGGAGCCGTCCTTCTTTGGTTGAGGGGAGGAGGAGCTGTCCATCTTTGGTTGGGGGGGAGGAGGAGTGGTCCTTCTTTGGTTAGAGGGAGTAGGAGCTGTCCTTCTTTGGTTAGAGGGAGTAGGAGCTGTCCTTCTTTGGTTAGAGGGAGTAGGAGCTGTCCTTCTTTGGTTAGGAGGAGTAGGAGCTGTCCTTCTTTGGTTAGGGGGAGTAGGAGCCGTCCTTCTTTGGTTAGGGAGGTTGAGGAGCCGTCCTTCTTTGGTTGGGGGGAAAGAGGAGCCGTCCTTCTTTGGTTAGGGGAAGTAGGAGCTGTCCTTCTTTGGTTAGAGGGAGTAGGAGCCGTCCTTCTTTGGTTAGAGGGAGGAGGAGTCGTCCTTCTTTGGTTAGGAGGAGTAGGAGCTGTCCTTCTTTGGTTAGG
>JAODKE010000114.1:98822-110324 GCA_026779605.1 Mormyrus hasselquistii | reverse complement strand
GGGGGGCGACTGACACACCAGGGTTACCGGTACGACGAACTCAGGTTTTATCCTAATCTTTAACGACTCGTCCCTGCACCCTTTAATATTTCTGATATTTAATAACTCTGTTCCCTTTTTGTAACAAAGGACTTAAATATTGATGACTTTAATAAATGGCGTGCTTTAAAGCTCCCCGTACGTCAGGTTTTTTTGGAAAGCAGGGGCGCCGTTGTGAAGGGGGCGGGTGACAGGGAAGTAAATCAAAAGGATTAAATCACGGCGCCGTTAGGAGCCGCATTAGGGGTCCTTTCCAGCTGCCTGGCTCACCCCCAACCTGACAGGCGCACAAGGCCCAGTGCCCCTCACTGTAATTATATTTCTATTAAAAATCACCCTGCCATTCACTGCCAAAATACATAACTAACTGCACACAGCTTCCTAAACTATCCAGCACAGGGTCACAGTCACTCTAGAACTGGTCTGCAGACTGCACACAATAAGACACATAAAACACAATATGTATGCACTGGGCAATTCTGAAATGCTAATTATACTAACAGCATGTGCTATGGACCGCAAAAGAAACCTTGGAGCAATCCACACAACATGGGAACATGTAAACACCACACACACACAAAGCAGGATTCAAGCCTCACACTCGTGTGCTACTCGGCTGCAGGTTAAGAAATCCCCAAGCTGGGCAAAACGCGTTCTCTGGCTCCACCTAGTGGACAGCTGACCTCATTGCCCCAAAACTGCAATTATGCTCACTAGGAGTAACATTCAGTTTAGCTGTTGACCACTGCGAAGGTCCAATGTTGTACAGCTAATGCTGGCGATCACATCACTTTGCTTTAGCTCAAGAGGAAAACTATTCATCTTTTAACCCCTTATCCTGGTCAGGATTGCAGGGGGGGGGGACTGTTTTAAGACAGGAGAAACCCACACAAGACAGACACACACTGTACAAATTACAAACCCCCAGCCCTAGAGTGTGGGGTAGCAGTGCTACCCATTAGAGACACCCCAGGAATGCATTTTCCAAAACCTGGTTAGCATCTCATCCAAGGGGGTCTGCCTTGTGTTCTGAGCTTCCTGGGGAAGTTCCAGTACTGAGTATGAGGTTGGAAGATCGACGAATGGATTTTTGAGCTATGACCGTTCACTAAAAGGCGCTGAAGTCGCATTCATGGTCCTCCATCTTGCTCTTTGTGGAGAAGTGTCATACCTCCTCGGCTGGGTGCTTGGCTACCCTCCTGCTCCACAGACTTCAGGTACAGTTGGAGCAGCTCCTTGGCTTGCCGTTGCTCTTCTCTGCGGTCTAGCGCCCCCTGCAGGGCTTCCTGGAGCGTGCGTACTTTGTCGACCTGGAAACCCAGAGCTGTTGCCAAGTCTGAAGATGGCACGTCCACCAGGGTCTGGACCACACACACACACACACAGAACACCGAAACAGACCAATCAGGAATCCTCTCAAAACCTCCATACCACCATCGTCTTCTCGGTTCCCCCCACCACACGAGAAACCCCAGCATCTCCCCATCTACAAGGGTCCATTTCCCACAGCAATTTCATATACGCTCATCCATGGAGTCAAGATTCATTTAAATGTAACAGTTGACCTTGGGTTTGCAGGGAAACGGCTTACAGCATGCAAGCAGCGTTACTGCAGTAGGTAAAGAATCATAATGGTTCGTAGGCTAAATTTACATGAAAATCCTCTATATAATGTTATTCACACATGATAAAACTTTCGAAGCAGACTTTTGGGAGATAAAAGCGCTTCTTCTTGACTATATTTTGCACAGATATGTTTTTAAACAGACACCTGGAGCTCCTCTTCAGACATGAGTATGACGCCGGCCAGGTCGTGGCTCAGCCTCACCGCCAGCTCACACCAGGGCTCAGCACCAGGCACCCTGCTGTCCACGGAGTCCGAGGCCAGCTCTACCGACTCCTGCTTCAGCCAGGCGGTGCCGCCATCAACTGCAAGCAACAAGAAGCCGGCGGGAAGCATGCAAGCGGGGCAGAGCAGAGGAGGAATACGCCGGATATTAAAACATGAAGGTTGCTGGTTAGAGTCCCATAATCATAGTACAACTGTAAGGAAGGAACAAAATCTTAAATTACAATTAGTAATAACTTGAAACCCAAATCTAAAAGGTTTCCGAGTTAAAAAGTTCATTGACTAGCAGCCTCACTGGGTGCTTTTTAATTAGTAACACCTCTGCAATAAACGGAAAACACTGTGCTTAGGATCCCATTGGGAGCCAGAGACTACAATCACAATTAACAGCAAAATGGCAAGAACAGAACTGAATGATTCAGTCATAAAAATAATGACACATAAAGAAATATGTACAGATATGTTAAACATTGCCTGTGAATGGACTTTTGTTATGAAACCAATAAATTTAGAACATTATTACAGAATTAAGCATGAGTCCCGAGACTTTCTGTGAGCCCGTCTGTAAATGAATAACTACTGGACTTAGTCATCCAGGGATTTGAGTAGCACGCCTATGGATACAGGTTTGTGTCCTAGACACTTGTGCTTAACAGGCAGCCGCTGTATAACAATAACATGCTACAAGCCTTTTGAGTATCAGCTGCTGTTGACATCTATTACAGAGAAGCACTGGCTGGGCCCTTGGCTGTATGAGGAAGCTACGTAAGCCAGTTGATGCTGATGCTCCTGGACCCGACATCAGCTTTCCAACCTCCCGGCAGCACAAACATGAGGGAGCCTCTCCCACAGGCATATCAGGAGACCAGGACACCCACCTTTAGTTTTGGCGGACCATCTGTCCTTATCATGCAAAAGCATGAACTTGGTGTTGGAAGGCAAGCACAGGAAGTAGGCTTCATCCTCCACGATGGTCCCATCCTCTTCCAGGACTACAGAGATGGGGGCATCGGCACGGAACCCCAAAGTCTCACATCCTTACAGCGGGGGAGAGCTTACATTTCATTTAAAATGCATATGCACCCTCAACAAATAAGATTCTAAACATAAAAAAAAATAAAAAAAACTACTGCACTTTAAATGCAGTATCATCATAAACAACTGTTTCTCAACCCGCTCCTTTTACTTCCTCCCAAACTCCCAGCACAGCTGTACCAAGTATTTGGAGTCCTTGATTGGCTAGGAGCTGGGTGGGAGCAGAAACATGGACCGTCTGCGGGTCCCTGAGGACCAGGTTGAGAAACGTTGCCATAAACAGGCTCGCCTCAGCATGCGCCCATAAAAAACAGTCTGAATTGTAACAGAGAAGTTATTTCACAGACACATGAACATGACTTAAGGCCCCGTTCAGATGCTTTAAGAGGAATGTTGCTTAACCAGGTGGCACCATCTAAAAATAGAACTGCTCTGCAAAAGGTTGCAGTTACTGAGTTACAGTTTTACATAGTATTTTATCATTTTGCATTTTACTGTTTTGTATTATATTTTATTGCAAATCATATATGGCTATGTGCTATGGCACAGGGAAAGAATTTGATATTGTTGGGGTGCAACTTTAAATACAAATTACCTATTTATTGGAGAGATGAATGAAGGCAAATGAAATATTGGCGGATTGACCCCTGTTCCTATGCCCTCAGTTATGTTCATGATCTAATCTGCCCTCTTCAGTTAATAATAATAAAAAAAACAAACAATACAACTTTGTAGTGGTTTAATCAATTACTCTTACATAAGGGAAATGTCTGTGTGTATCCAGGGCCGGCTCTACCTTTTCAGGGGCCCTAGGTAACAGGGTTGGGGCCATTCTGGAATGTAGTTGGAATTTAAACCTCCCTCAAATTGCAATTCAACTCCAATTCTGTTCCCCATAGTTTGTTTTCCAATTCCAACTCCTGTTCCATTTCCTGATTTGGATTGGAATTGATGAATGCATTCCGGAATGTCCCCACCCTGCTAGGCAAAGCCGTGCTTGAGAGGCCCCCTACCCACGTTATTAATGATCATTTCACTTCCTCCCCCTACCCACGTTATTAATGATCATTTCACTTCCTCCACAGCACAAGTAATTTGGGGGCGCTATGCAACTGTGTAAAAAAGGAGTTGGCCCCGTTTGTGCGTGTGGAAAAAAAAAAAAAAGTAAAGTCAGTGTTGCTTATTGAAGCTACTTACATGTGAAACACTGCGTTCTTGAATTCTCAGCTAGTTAAAAATTCTGAAATCAACAATTGGCATTTTGACCAGTTTAAAACTGAATTCCTGATATCAGAAATTGGTACTTGGTAAAAATGATTGCAATTAGTTACAATTGAAATTCTGATATCAAGAATTTGCACTGTAACTTGATTCATTATTTTGTAGAGGATCTCACAAATTAAATTAAGCTAAAATTCCATTTACACTTAAATCAGACAAGTCGTCCAACTATTTTTGGGAATCCTGCTTCGTAATATCGCCCCCTACTTTCATACAGTAATGAAAATACCAATCATACCCATCAAGAACACAACACAAAAAATTAAAACCTTTATTTGCGCCTATGTTCACACGCAAGATAAATCGATCTAATCCGTAATCCCATTTCTGATGAGTTTTTTGACAGTTAACATTGGGGTATATTGGCTGCTTTGTGTCAGGCATACGCCGCTTATATGCATTTTAGGAATGTAGAGGAGGAGGCTTACTGTCTCTGCGCGTCAAGTCCGTACATGACACACAAACGGGAGCGAATAGGAAGAGCAAAGTCACACATTAGTCTTCAAAACGAATCCAAAGCTTAAACCCCCAAAGCGACCAATGCGCAAGGTTATCTTTTAAACGTGGCGCCAAGCGTTGGGGAGTCCCTTTCTAATGGAACCCGTCAGTGCAGCCCCCTCTTATTTAGATTGCATGCAGCAGCCCATTAGTCCAAATGACCGTAAAATAACAACAACAGGGTGCGCGGTGCAGCCGCCGCTCGTAAGCACACTCACCTCTGGCTTTAAGCTGCGCCAAGGACGCCACCGCCAGCCCGAACGTACCCTCACGGCTGTGATTACACACTTTACAAGGTTTTAACTCTGACATCGATATTTCCACGCCCTCCCCCCCAAACAAATTAACAGTGATTAAGTACTTAAAAAAAAAGAAAGAAAAAAGAACGACAAAAGAACAAGACGAAATTCTGGATAGCCCTATTCATGCAAAGTCCCCCGGTTGTTTCCTTTCGGTTTTTTTTAAACTAAGAAAGTGAAAATAGGCTTATGGGAAATGTAGTGAAAAACAGGTCTACACACGCAGTCTCCCTCCCTAGCATCTAGATAGCCTTACGCTATTTACAAAAAGGGTGCAGCAACGATACCACACCATTCTGCTCAAATACGATACGATTCAACTCGGAATAAAAGCACTTTCAACAAGTTTAACAACTTTTTTGACTGAATCAAAATGGCTCGGAAGACGTTCACTGTTAAGGAAGCAAAGAAGATGATTTTGGAGAATGATTCGAGGGAAGACAGTGAGGCATCCATCGCTGACTCCGTTGATTCGATGGAGGAGAAGAGGATGCAATCCTCGACATGTAAGTATAGTAATTTACAATTTACATTTTACCCTTTTATTGTATATATTTTTATAATTCCGTGATTCAAATTATAATTAACATTTGTTTTGGTAACAATTGTATTGTGGTACATCGGGAAAAGTTCCGCATCGCCTTTGTCAAGCTTTGCATGTGCAAAGTAATGCAGCGCTTTTGGCTGTTACTTGTCAGGCTTTGCGCAAAGTTATGGGGGGCACTTGTCGGCTTTGTTTCTTTGGGCAAAGAAAAGGAATATAAAAGCAATATTTTTCCTTTTTTTTTTTGTTTTAGCCCCCAAAGGCCAGCATCTCCACCTGCACGTCAGACGCAGTCTACTCGTGCAAAGAGAAGAAAGGTTAGCCACCCCAGCTCTTCTGGCCCAGAAACCAAGGGTGGATGGCACAAGGTGTGAGTTGAGTGGTCAATCTCCTTCCTGTGTCTTTTCTGGGAACAGGATATAGACTCTATGTGGATAATTTCTATACCAGCACCACCCTCGTCACCCATCTTTATTCTCAAAACATTGCGGCCTGTGGCACAATCAGGGAAAATAGGATTGGCTTCCCTAAAACCAAGGTGAATGATCTACCAAAGAAAGCTACACGAGGGGACATCAGGTGGATTAGGGAAGGTCCTCTCATGTATGTGAAATGGAAGGACACAAATGAAGTTACCATGTGTTCTTCCATCCACGAGGCTTTCAGTGGAAATCGGGTTTCTCGCCATGTGAAGGCAGCTGATGGGTGGAGACAGCAGTGTGTGCCAGTGCCTGATGCAGTGTTGGATTATAATAAATACACGGGGGACTTATCTGACGCCCTCATCAAGCACGACACTGTGGCCAAGAAGACCACAAAGTGGTATAAGAGGTTCTTCTACCTCCTCGAGGATATTGCGGTGGTGAGCAGCTTCATCATCCACACCGCCATCGCCAGGGAGAAGAAGCAGAGGCCTCACACAGAAACGCTTTCGGGAGATTCTCTGTGAGCAGTTGTCTGCCTGTGGACACACTGAGCAGGACGCGGCAGCAGAGGTGCCAGTGCCATAGCCACAGAAGCAGATGTGCGTTCCAGTGGCTATTACTGACACTTCTGCTGTGGACAAAATGTTTCTTGTGGTGTTTTGCGTGTAAATAAAATGCAGTTTTTTTCCAGCATGTGTGGTCATATTGTGTGAAATCATTTTTCTTATGAGCTGTTTTGGACATGTTTGGCACAATTTGTATGAATAAAATATAGATTTCCCTCCAAACGTGTGGTGGTGATGTGTGACAAAATGATTCTTATGACCCATAAGTGGTGATACACTTAGAGAGAAAGACGCTATCCCAAAAAACACTGCTAGTTACACTGTGGCCATGTGGCCATTTGGATAGGTTTCAGATTTCATCAGGTTTTGGATAGAAAAGGCTCCCAGTTGCACCATTTGCTCTTTACTCTGTAAAACCAGTTGGGCTCCATCAAATGATATGAAATTGGGCACACATGTAGAAAACAAGTTTGGGAACCACATTTTTAAAATTGGTCCTAACCCATCATGTAGTTTTTGAAGTATTTACAAAAATCCAAGACACAAAGACATGTTTTTGTATTTTTCCAGCTGTTTTTGTTATATTTGCATGTCCATAAAATATACACAGGTTATTTGTTTTGTTTTTTAACTTTCTACAATTAATTGTGAAGGGGTCAGCTTTGATTTTAGGTATCAGGAATGTGTCTGTGACTTTTATATCTGAAGTTATAAGATAATTATTCCAAAGAGGGAAGAAATGGCCTGTTATCATGATCCCCCCCTGGTGGACTCCATAGGGTACTACAGATGTAGGGTGCTACAGATGCTATTTGTAAAGACATTAATAGTACCTTCCTAAACTTTATTTGGCGTAATAGACGGCATAAGCTAAAAAATTAGTTTGATCAAATAGCAGATCCGAAGGTGGCCTTCAAGTGATTAATTATTTTTTACATTAATAATACCTTCAATTGGTTGAGAAGATATTTGTTTAACGGTAAAAGCTCTTTGTGGTACTTTGTTCCTTGCAACATCTTTTAAAAATGTGGTGGCTTACAATTTCTTCTCAAATGTAACTCTTTTCCCTCTAAATTTCCTCTTAAACTTTCTAACTTCCATAAACAAGTTCTCTTAGCGTGAAAAGGTTTTTATGTTCACAATTTTTCCCCTCATAAACCACTCTAGTGGAATAACAAAGACATCACGGTTAACAATAAATCTTTCTTTCTCCCTTCTTGGCACATGAAAGGCATCTCTTTTATTATTAACTTATTTGACAATCATGGAAACCTCCTTTCCTATGACAAATTTCTTCATACCAGTTTCCTAAACGATCTAGAGAATTTAATCTGGTTTGTAAAGCCATTCCTGCTGGTATCATTCAGTTAGTTAAATATCACCTATTTTACAGCATGAATGTCTGTGCAAACCCTAGTCTAATCATTGATGGTTGCCATGTTCTTGATAGAAACTGCAATAATAAATTTATACGCAATGCTCTCCATGCTAAAAAGAAGTGTTCTCTGTAAGGGAAGTACTTCTGGAATGATTTGATTGGTGTTGTTGACTGGAAAACTGCCTGGTTATTACCTTATAAATTTTGCATTCCCAATAAAATAAATGAAATACATTTTAAGATTCTGCACAAGATATACCCCTGTAATGCAGTGTTATCAAAATTCAAGGATGTGGCTAACAAATGTGCCTTCTGTGATAGGGAGGAATCAATAACTCATATATTTCATGAATGTACTGTTGTGTATGACTTCAGGATCAATCTAAGAAATCACTAATCTCACTTTCTTGGTTGCTCATACGTTTGTTATTTTCTGCATGATGATAAAGCTATTGAATTTGTAGCTAACTTTTTCATACTTTCTTGTACATTTTTCATTCACAAACACAGGTTCCTCAACACAAACCAAAATGGAATGTTTTTTTTTTTAATTAGTTTTTTTTTGTATTGTTTACAGACTTTTAGATTGGTATAGAATAGAATAAGCATTCAGTTTTTTGAGTATTAAGACAGTCTAATGAACACTTGACATTGTAATTATCCAATGTATAACCCCTCTGGTTATTGTCTTTCTTTCTTTCTTTCTTTCTGTGTGTGTGTTTATTTGTTTCAATATTTATGTGCCTGTGTCCTATGATGACCTCATAAGATGTTCTGAAAGTTTGTACTGGAATATACTTGTTTGTATTTTTTGGCGATTAAAAATAAATAAATAAATAATAATAATAATAATAATAATAATAAAAACAATAAGGTTCCATAAGCACTTCGTGCTTTGGACCCTTAATAATTAAAAAACAACATGCCGGAGCGGTGCGGGAGCGAGGCGTCTCGTATGTCTCTGGAGCGTCTTGCGGCAGCGCCGACTCGTCTCTCTATTAGCCGGCCTGCCGACTCGCGCTGATCGGGGTCCGACGGGCCGGCCTGCACAGGCTGGGGAAGATGGCGCCTTCCGAGCAAGCCGAGCAGCAGGCGCAGGTTGTGTGTTTAAACGCTTTTATTCCAGCATGCATTCTTCATGCGTTGTAATGTCCGTGTCTCTTTTTTTTTCCTCGTTAGCACCCGCGATGCGGCGGGGTTCACGTTGTGCTGGCGTTGGGAGGGTAGCGGGGGCTCAAGAAAGGCAACAAAGTTACCCAGCTGAGTGCTTCACCTTCCCGTCCCCGCGTTTGACAGGTGCAGGCCGAGTGGCGTTTCCGTATTGGATTCCTCTCCAGGAAAAAAAGGCAAAGAAGTGTCATGCCCGACTGGTTATCGCCGTAAAGTAACCCCCCGAATGCAGCGTGCGGACGGCGTGTCGGGCCGCGGCGCGGCGCTATAAACGCCGTTTAGCCTCCTGCGGAGCAGCGTGGCGGCGGTCCGCTTCGCCCGAGCTGGGCTGCTGCAGCGGCTCTTGGATGCACATGAGGATGTAAACTAGTCAGCCTAGATGTGTTTAACATAGTGATAGCCATTATTCTTAATTCATGTAGGAAGAGGAGGGTGTTACAGGCAACATGCCGGCACTTCGTGCCCGGATCAGGGTTATGGTTATGGTTATGGTTAATTGTTCAGTGAACTAAGCACCCAAAAGCAGTTAACCATTACCGGCATGACGAAGTTAGAAAATGTCGGCGTTCAGAAAACCTTCAGTGTGCTTTACATGCTTTCGTGGAGGGGCCGCTGGGTTTCTCTGTATACTTTAGGACACGTCTTTTTAAATTGCTTTTACGATAAAAAGGTCTTCACGCTCAATACACTACGGTTTGTATAATCCACCTGTTGGGTTGTATTAACGTGCTGTATATGGACATCTTATTTAACCAATTTAGCAATAGATACGCTAATTCATTTTAATTCAGCCACCGTGTTTAATATATCTGGGGCAGAAATAGCGAACCCATTGTATGCTTTCTGTAGTTAATCATGTTAATGGTATTTTGATATTTAAGTGATTTGGTAGTTAGTGGAGACTTAATTCTTTTGTCACTGTGGGCGAACAGCATTAGGCTCAGCTTTTCTGGGTCAGTGCCGGTATTGACCCCTAAAACGCACAAACTTTGGTCCTGACTGTGGTCTTGTGCAATCTGGAGAAGCCTTTTGAGCTCTTGTTACAGATAACAGGCTGGGCAGTTTTAATTATACATGCAATTCCAAGTGTCAGTGTATAGGGTTTTTTTTCGTCAGGGTTTGATGACCTGATGCCGGAAGCGCATAGGCGGTCTTTGACCAATCAATATGACTGTCAGTGTTACAACAACTGATGCCTTATAGGTCACTGCTAACACTTTTGTTCCCTCTGCCCTTGAAATAGAAGCGCTATGAGGACTAAGCAGCTGTACCTGTTACTGACAGAATGCTGTTGCACTTTTAGTTTTGTAGGAATGACTAACTTTGTTGATGGGTAGTAGTGTGCAAAAGTCAGTCCCATGAGAAGACAAATTACTTTAGATGTGAGCTTTCTGTCTTTTCAGTAATTTAAGTGACCCTTGATTGACCATGCTTGACATTTACTGGATCTTCAGGCAAAAGCTGCCAGATGCAATAGTGTCTGTCTTTGCATGATGAAAAAATAACTGTTGAAGAGGTATAACTGTTTGGTCTGTGGTCTTTGGTCTCTGAACTTGACTAAGATCAGTAATCTATGGATATTTATAACTTGACAGAAGTACTGCTTTTTGGAAGACCTGGATTGCATGCCATCAGTTCGAGATTAATTTCTTTCAGATATAGGTGGTGTGTCACGCTCGTGCTGTGTTGTCTGCCGAATACCCTACTGATGTTATTGCTTCCTTTAACTGCAGCCGTTGGTATGGTACTGTGCTGGATAGGTGGTGTTGATTGGATGAGGGGCATGTCTGTCACCACAGCAGCCTGTAGGATGCAGTTATGTGTGGATCAAAACATTTTCCTTAGACTTAACTTTTGAGTCGTTTTATTGCCATAGAATAGATGTTGGTGGACTTGGTGGCCTGCCGGCCCCCTGCTGGACCCCCAGAGCTTTTGTGGTAACGGCCCTAGTGTGTTGTTTTTTTTTTTTTTTTTAAAAAAAAAAGCAGACCAGGTGATTCTTCAAGTGTTTCAGAGTAAATAAGGTTCCCTCAACAGTTGAATCTGTTACTCGTGTCATGTGGCAGCTGTAATTGAAAGATGAATATCTCTGTTGCTTATTTTGTATTGGGATTCACTTTAGTCTCTCAATCTGCACTGTTTCAAACACCCCCCCTCAACTGACCAGGTGCTTGGCTGTGACCCCAAGCTGCTAAATGACTGATCCCAGTGTTGTTCTTGGACCGTGCTGCCCAAACTGGAGGTCTTACAGTACCTGTATGCATATCGATGGTTTTCTGCTCCTTTGTTATCTTAGTTTATCGTGCTTAAATGACTGAAATAAACTGAAGCCAGACCACCTGATCGATCTCTGTCATTCTCCCCCCCCACGGCTTCCGGCTATCGTGAATGGTTGGTTGTTAGTCTCTGTCTTATTGT
>JAODKE010000114.1:23241-44597 GCA_026779605.1 Mormyrus hasselquistii | reverse complement strand
AGAGGCCCTGCGGCTCAATGCGCTTTTCAGTAAGAGTTTTGGGTCAGTTTCCGCTTGGAGCCGGATGCAGAAGGGAGGGGTGTGTGAGTGACTCTGCCCAAACTTCTGCCCGCCCAGATCGAGGGAACGCTACTAGCTGACACTGGCTGCGGGGGACCGGGGTTGCAGAGCGGCCCGGTAAACGGGTCCCGCCGCGCCGGCGCTCTGAGACAGAGAGAGCGTGTCTAAGCAGGGGAACACGGAACGGAGAACCAGCTTTCAGCGACTGCTGGAACGTCAGAGCACTAGCGCGGAAACCCTGCACTGTAATAGTAATGATAATAACAATAATGCATTGCGTTTTCCATTAAACTCCATTATTCTAACACATCCTCTTTAATAAATCTCCCCATATATATATTTGTACAGTGATTTCCCTTTAACAGGTAGAAAGGGTTTAGCAGTTTGTGTAATGACCGCACACTTACAGTTCCCTTTGTATATCGATATCCACACACCTACTGTATATAGTTATACATATATTATGATAAATGTTTTTTTCTTATGGTGTTTTTACCACACATGAAAAAGTAACAAACAAAAGAAAAATAAATTAAATTCAAACATGCACGCACACAAGAAAGCGCGAAGTGTAAGAAAACATCGACGTTTTGCACCCACGTGTAAAAGAGCCTCATTGGGCAGGTCTTCCGTTTGTTTTTCTGTATGCATACTAAAACGAATAATGTTGGTCATCTTGTAAACATGAGAGCGGATCGCTGAGGGCCGTATTGCCGCCTCGTCCTCGGCGCCAGCCCTTGGCGTGACACACAAGGCCGCAGGTCCTGTTTGTTCGTATCCCGCCGGATCCTGCTTCAGCTTGGGTGCCTCACAGTTCCGCCTCGCCCTGCTCCACGGGGGATGCGTTGATGTGGTTTGCAGGAACATCGAAGCCCACTCCGCTGTCCTTTTCCCCGTCCATGCCTTCTGGCTCGGGGATAGAATCTTCGTATGAGTCTGTGTTCAGGTCTTCCTCACCCTCCTCATCCTCCTCGTCCTCATCTTCCTCCTCCTCCTCATCCTCCTCCTCATCCTCCACATTCATCTCTTCCTCGGGTGAGAGGTCATCCTCTGCATCGTCGTGGGGGCGGGGCGGGCCGTGTGGGCCGGTGGGGCCGGGGTGACCGGCGGCAATCGCGGAGGGCGTGCCCAGTGGCCCACGCTGCATCGCACCGCTCAGGTCCAGCGAGTCGCTCAGACCAAGACCGGCCGTGTTCTTGAGGAAGAAGAGAGAGCCACCAGTGTCCGCGCCTAGCGTCAGGGAGCTGTCCAGGCTGATACCGGAGGTGGGGGTGGAGCCATCAAGTGCTGCGGCGTCGCTGGTCGATGGGAGGAAGGCGCCGGGACGGTGCTGCGGGATGCTGTGGGGTCCGGAGCCAGGCGTGGCCATGCCAGGCGGTGGCATGGAGGGGGCCATGTGGGCGTCCCTCCCGGGTGAAAGGGCCTGCAGCTCACTGCGCTCCTGCTTGCCGTGCTTGCGCTTGTGCGAGTCCATTTGCGACATGCCCACCACTGTGTGCTTGCAGTCAGGGAACGTGCAGTGGAAATGCGAGCACTTGAGCTTGTACTTGCAGTCGGCCACCTCACAGTCGGTGCTGGAGCTGAATTGGCAGAAGCCAGCGGCGCTAATGACGTCCTGCTTGCCGTGGTGCTTGCGATGCGCCGTCACCTTGGTGCTGTCCGTGCAGCGGAATCCGCAGCGCAGGCAGTGGAAATGCGTGCTGTTCCCTGAGAACTGGCAGTCGGGGAAGTGGCAGCTCAGCGACGACTTGAAGCGCTTGAAGTCGTCCAGCACCAAGTTGTCCACGCGGTCGTGGTGTTGCGCGTGCTTGTACATGTGCGTGCGGCCGCAGAAGCGGTAGCCGCAGTTCTCCCGCGTGCAGTGGTAGTGCGTCACTTTCAGCGAGAACTGGCAGCCGCTGTCCTTGCAATCCTCGTAGAGGTCATAACGCCGGAAGCCATCTAGCATCATGCCCTCGTCCAGCATCTTGCGTGAGGATGGTGTCTTGCGGCGTTTCCCAAAGGGCGACATGTCCTCGATGATCCAGAAGCGCTTCTTGGCCCCAGTCGCCGTCGGGATGGAGATGGTGTTGCCTGGAGTGAGGGGAGGGGGGCAGGTGGGACAGAGCAGGGATCGATCATTAGCCAGCTATGGCAGCAAACAACCTCAGAGGGTGCAGTACTGACTGACCACATGTCCTTTTCACATAACCTCCCAAAATGGGGGTCATCAGGGAGAAGAAGCAGCTGTCTTTGTACTCTAACTCACAAATAAGACTTAACATGTTCAATAACCCCCCCTCTCCCTCTCCTGGGCTAGAAGAATTAAACTCTATGACATTGCTCTTTAGGTCACTAGGTGGCATGGTGGCTTGAGCTCAGCTGAGCTTCACATGCCAACCCCGCCAGCAGAACTAGAGATTACAGTTATACTCTCACACTTGGGGGCACTTAGTGTGTGAAGCTCAGCTCCTTAGGCGCCGTGTGGCCTGGCAGACTGCAGGTGAGGTGGGCACTGCCCATGTGGGGCATCTGGCGACACCTGTAGGCTGCGGGTAAGGAAGGGCGCTGCCCGGGCGGGGCATCATGTGACACTGGCAGCCTGCAGTTGAGGCGTGTGATGCCCATTCGGGGCGTCCAGCTAAACCAGCAGGCTTTGGGTGAGGTTGGCACTGCCCATACAGGATATTTACCAGACAGAGCGAGATGGAGACAAGTGATACATATAGTATGTGGATACAGCTCCTGTCTGGTGAGGATAGTGCGTGTGTGTGTGTGTGTGTGTGGGCTGCCGGGCTCTATCTTCTCCCTGCTTGTAGACAAACAGCTATCTTACTGGCAGGATGGACAGATAGAAGCAGGTGCAGAGGCTGGGGTGCGTATGTCTCCCATCGTGAGGTGTGCTAGCTACGCATGACCAACCGACCGCACCCCCACCTGGGCCAGCCAGCCACCCCTGTCAGTGTGCTGGCTCTGCCTGCTGCGTGTGAGTGTCGCAGCTAGCCCAGCCTGCAGAGCGGTCTGCACTCTGCACACTGCCCCCTAGAGGAGGGACCCAAGCATGCAGAGTGTACCATTGCCACGGCGCTGTGCTAGCTGCGGCGGCTGCGTGTCTGCCGGCGTCCGGGGACAGGTACCTGCGGCATCCTGCACTATAGGGACGTCGCTTTTAACCGGAGACGGCGCGGCAACGATCGGACTGAACGCCGGCGTGTTGGTCGGCATGACAACACCCCGGGTGGCTCCGAGGGAGGCGCTGAGCAGAGAGTATGACAGACAGGATGGAGAGAGGAGGTATGGCAGCGAGGGGAGGGGTGGCCGTAGCAGGGCCGGGGGGAAAGGCGAGGCCGTGGGCTGCAGTGGAGGTAGCAGAGGAGGTGGAGGAGGAGGAGGTGGTGGTGGAGGAGGTGCATTGTGGGTAGCGGAAGTGTCAGCGGGGGCGATGGCAGCAGGAGCAGGGACCTGGCAGCCTGATCCTATGGAGACAGGTCATCCAGGAGGGGGGGACAAGGACACACATGCACACGCACACAAACACGGCACACGCACACGCCACAGACAAGGGTGGGGAGGCACAACAGGGAGAAAATAAAATAATTGTGATAAAAAAGACAAAGAAAGCCAAAATGAAAACAAAATCCCAAACAACAGCCCAAGCAACAACGATGAGAATGGAAGGTAACACCTGAAGTACAGCGGCTGGAAGAGAGCAATGAGACTCGGCCAGCAAGGGCGGCCGGGAGGCAGTGCGTCCGACACACTCCGCACCTGTGCCACTAAGGGCCAATGCCGGGGGCGCGTGCAAAGTTCGCAGCGTCACAGTGGGGGCTACTGTATCATCATAGCAACGTATTCTCTCGAGTAAAGTGAAGTAAAATGTACTCATGAATACTATCTTATTATGATACTGAATACTCTGCGGGATACATAAACAGACATCTGACATTAAGCCAGAGGACAAGTGCACGGTACGCGGGCTGAGCAATAATGGCGCTTACAGGCTAACGACTAAAAGGGCAGGCGTCGGCCCTCCCGCTGACTGACGCATGGTCTGCTAATGGCGCTTACAGGCTAACGGCTAACAGACTAGACGCTGGCCCTCCCGCTGACTGACGCATGGTCTGCTAATGGAGCTTACAGGCTAACGGCTAACTGGCTAGACGCCGGCCCTCCCGCTGACTGACACATGGTCTTGCCATTTTTCGGCTGCTCCCGGCAAGTTACGGATCATTTTTTGGGGTGAGTGTGCGGCTCCTACCTGCTGGGGAGCTGTCGTTGCCCACTGGGGTGCTGGTACAGCTGCGGTCCTGGTTGGATGACTCTGAGGAAAGGCCAAGCGGGCTGCTACCACCACCCAGGTAGTCCATATACTCGTCTCCGTCATCTGTCAGGCCCGAGATGCCGGGCCGGTCCCCCCCGGCACCCGCCGACAGGCTTGCCATGTTCTGCATATCATCTGGCCTGTGGGCATGGGGTACCACCTGCAGGTGGCGCACAGGAGCAGGAATCAGGGGCTGTGGCTGGCTCGGGAGACATCATGGTTTAAATTAAATTAAACTACGTGAATCTTCACCAAAAGATAAAGTCCTGGCTACTACCAGGCAGCCCCGTCAACCAGGGAAGGTAACGAAGAAGGTGCACCCTGAAAGGAGCGCTTTGATGTAGTGTTCACCGGCATTTTGACTGAACCTGGCCTGTGTTACCCAGAATGCACCCCAGTAAGCTGGCCTGCTTCCCCCAGCTGTTTGTAACAGAGCTGGCTGCTTTGCATACTTACGACATGCAAATCACTGCTCCTGCCCTTTCAGCGCAAATTCTCTGCCTGTCACTCACCAACCGCCCATCAGCCAATGGAGGCCGTGTGCAAGGGGAGTGCGGCGTTTCCGTGGTTACCTGGGAGGGGACGCGGTCGAAGTTCTTTCCCAGCATCCTCCTCATGTGCTTGCGTGCGTGAGACGTCATCTGGTGCTTCAGGAGAAAGGAGAAGAGGCAGCCTTCCCGGATGCAGTGGAAGTGGCTGTTTACTTGGTTATACTTGCAGCCTGTGTGTGGGGAAGGGTGGGTGTGAGTGGGGAAGCCTGGTGGGGGCACACACACACACACACACACACACACTTACCCTCCCACATGGCAGTGGCTCTCTGAGGCAGACTAGCTGGCACTACATAAAATAAATCAATCTAGTTCCCTTGACCTAGTGATCCTGGTCACCTTGCCTAACCGGCCTTGTTTAGCTTTACACTCAGGTAACCTCTCATCCAGGACTACTGAAGTGGTTCCTCAGAGGAGTTGCCAGGCCCGCACGGCCTCTGGAGCATGGCCATGCCATTGGCTCGTACTATGGAATTCAGGTCTCCACGCCTCCGCCTCGCGATGTGTTTGACTCGAGTCCCTAAAGTCTGACTGGAAGTCTTCGAACCTGTGCACTCGGCGTCACGCTGAAATGCTACTGCCAAGGACCCGTTCACAGCGAGTCCGTCTCACACTGAGACTAATGAAAGCACCCCTTCCCTACTCGGCGCCTCTCCTCTGCTCGTCTTGTTCGGGCATATGCTGCCACGTCCGCCACGAGTGCAGTGTCCCGTGGTGCAATTTAGACGCTTCACAGGGACCCGTTGAGCCATTTTATTGCAAAATTCACTGGTGATGTGCTCTCCTGTTGCCATTAAGTAAATACTAATATTTAGTAACTCGATAAAGTGCAGCCGGGCAACTGCAGTAAACCCATCATTTGTATGACATGTTTTATTTATCTATCAAAATCTTTCCACTGGTATCTTTTCCCTGTTTGTATGGTTGCCTCCACAGATTGTAACTGTTGTATGAATTTAAATGAAGTTGCTGGTTGTTTTCTGAAAGTTAATCCAATATTGTGGCAAGCTGGTATTAATTCTATTATGAATCACGCACGACAAAATAATTGAAAGAACAACATGCGGGGCAGGTGCTGGCACGTCGGTTGTCATGGTGACCGGCGCCTGGCACGAAAGCCGCGTGTCATCAAATCGCCTTTGTGCGCGCCGGGCTGGAGCATTAAGCACGCAAAGTTGAGCAAATAACAGTAACTGCTGAAATATCAGGGCCCCTTTGTGAGACCGGATCCAGGTAACATCATCACTGCTGCTCTGTTTACTGCCGCTGCCATGGATACCGCTATCGGCGTGCCTCTGAACCATCAATTCTTTATGACTCGAGTGCCTTGCTTTTGTAAAAGTTGAAAAACATTCTAACCCCCCCCCCCCCCCGCACCCGTTCAAACAATGAGACGGGCATATTAAAAACGGGACAAAGAGCGACAGATAGAAGCCCTTTTGTTTGTTGTTTTTCTTGTTTCTTTTTTTTTCTGTGACGGGCAAACCTTTTTCCTCCGAGAAAATTCACCTTCTCATTTGCTGCAGCGCGATAGCGATCTACCCCTGGCAAAGCGCGGCGACAGAAACACACTGTGACAGACGAGCAGAGTCATTATGGAACTCGCTTAGCTGCATGCTGCTGCCAGGTTAAGTACAAACAAAAACCAGCTTCAACTTAATTGCTCCCTATAAACATTTAAGTACATTAATATATTAAGGGATTTAAAAAAAAAAACACACATGATGTGTTTCCCTCCTCTCTGATAAAACAGCCTCTCACCGCAATGATATGAATAAATGGCTGCTTCATTTTTTTGTAAATGTTTACCAGCTGGCAACATGAGGTTAAACACACTGTGCCAACGGGGCACTGAACACGAGCGTTGAACGTGGGCACTGAACGTGGGTGTTGTATAGGAGCACTGGACATACGGTGAATATTGACAGTGATAGCAGTCTTGTTGCTGCTAGTGGTTAGCACTTGTCTGGTGACCCCACCCCAAATCTCTTTACAGTGCACTGGCACTACATAGCCACTGGGGGCAGCATATATGCCGCTGCCTAAGGGACAGAACGTTGGGAAAGCGCAGGAAGCGAAGCGGAGGGGGTCGTACCAAGCCGGCCGCACTCCTCGCGCTTGGTGAAGTACTTGAAGCCGTTGGCGGCGCGACGCTCCGCCTTCTCGTGCTTCTTGACGTGCCACGGCAGCTTGGTGGTGATGTTGGTGACGAAGAAGCAGCCAGGCCTCAGGCAGTGGTAGTGGCCGCGCATCCGGAACTCGCAGTGCTGGGGCGGGGGGGGGGACAGCGTGTGGCGTCAGGCGGGGGGCGGGGAGAGGGCGTGATCCTATAACAGGAGGCTGGCCCTTGACACATCGGAGACCTGAGCTTTCTTTGATAAATACAAAAGGCTACAAAGAGATGCTGTGGTCATGAAGATGCCAGTGTGCCCCGATGCCAACACCCGCTGGCAAGGCTGTGACGCATCAGAGTGTGGGGCCTCCCTCTCCCTCCACCCCTCACCCAAATCCTGCCCCCCTACAAAGTTGCAGATTCAACTCATCTCTTCTCCGTCCAGAAATGTCACATTTAAATAACATTTTTTTGTACGAAAATAAAGGATAATTCTTACTCTTTTTGCCAACCTATGCCTTGTTGGTTTTTTCAAAAACCGCACTGAAACCATCCATTGAAATGCAATGATTTGCATTTCAATTCACGATTTGCAATTTCAATTTCACCCTCAATTTTCTCAGAGAAACCCCCATTAAACAGGGTGCCAAAATAAAGCTTGAAAAAAGTTTCTCAGGAGATTTTTAGTGAAATCCCACAATCAATGGCAGAAATGAAAGTGAGGCCCCGCTCCCAGGTGATGGGGGGGGGGGGGGTACCCCAAATGCGAGAACCATTAAAGTTAACGAATCGGGATAGTTTGCAGCTTTATTTGGCATCAAAATAAAATATTTTGTCTTATTAAATCGAACCTGGGCCAATTTCCAATTTCTACCTGCCAGTATCTACTCTGATGGGGTCTAACTGGGCTGTCTGAGACTCCACTAGACAATAACATAATAATAATAATAATAATAATAACAATAATAATAATAATAATAACAATGCAGTGGTCATCATTCTGCCACCATGCACATGTTCCTGCGGAGAAGGGGGGGTGACCCTCAGGCCGACGTACCTCACCAGGGGTCGGGGGCACACTCACCTGATTGGGACAGAGGCACTGCAGGGAGTAGTAGGAAAACTGGTCACGCACGTTGACCAGGTTGTTGCTGGGGTTGATGTGGTCCAGACAGTGTGACTCTGCCTTCCCCGAAGTCTTGCACACATACTTGCAGTTCCCAAACAGACAGTGGAAGTGGAACTTGTTGGAGTACTTGCAGTCTGTGGCCAGGCAGGGGTCACTGTTGGGGGGAAAAAAAAATACTGTTTCACCGCGACATAATTAACTGTGGATGGCGGTGCTGGGATCTTCCTGCGCCCCAAAGCCCGGAAGGCGACGCGTTCGTGTCCCCCTTTCCCCCGACCCACTCACTTGTCCTGGAACTGCAGGAATCCCGGCTTGACCTGCGGCTTGGCATTCTCCAGTGAGGTGGTGGCCAGGGGGGCAGCGGCGGCAGGCAGTGGAGGCACGGCACCCGCTAGCTGCTTCCAGGCCAGCAGAGAGGGAGATGTAGACGAGCAGAAGCCCGCTGCCTCCGTGGTGGCGATGGCAGCCATGGAAATGGGCACAGATGGCTGAGGTGGGGCGCCCTCCCCTGGCTCCTTGTTCTCGCCAAAGTGGGGCTCTGACTTCACCTTCATTGTCGCCCGGAAGTGAAAGCTAGTAGGATATGAGGGTGGTCATGTGATATCTCATGGTCCAATGGAAAGGCTCAGCGTGCCTTATGAGACCCAGGCCTGCGGCTCTTTGCTTGCTAATGCTGGGCTGGGTTTTGCCTAACCTCAAGTCTGAGCGGAAATTCCTAAATCCCGATTCCCCCCCAGGACAGTACTCACTTGGCATGCTTGATGGCTCCGTCGACTGTGCTGAAGAGGGCGCCGCAGTCCTCTACCAGGCAGTGGAAGTGAACCTTGCGCAGGAAGTCACAGTGGGTCTCGCAGAAATCCTCTGTGCCAAACCTGTGAAGGGGCAGGTTCATAGACTGAGTGCTGGTGTGTAATATGACCAGCAGGGGGCATGCCAGTTAAGGGCCCTGACTGGGGAGTCCTGGGGAGCCTGAGCACAGGTTCTCACCTGCGCAGGTAGGTCCTCCACAGCTCCACAGGCTTGTCCTGCTGGGGTCGTTTCATGATGTGGCTCAGGTACTGCATCGCCTCTGAGCCGTCCGACCCCAGGGCTCCCTCCGTGTCCGTCTTCAGGTTCAGTGAGCCAAACAAGCCTGAGTTCACATGAGACATCTGTGGGGAAAAAAGAGAGCAGGTGGGTCAGTGAGTGCAGGGGGGTTTCTGTGGTGAGACCCAGCCACACACACACACACACACACACACTTGGGGGGGGGGGTACTGCCGGGGGCCCTGTGCCAATCCACTGTCCCACTTTTCATGACTCGTGACCAGTTAGTGTAGCATGTCGGGAAGTGAAACGGTCGGGGACTCTGCAGAGAGATCAGGAGCATGAATGGGGGGGTCACAGAAAGGCATCACTGAGCATGAGAGAGGCCATGAAGAGGCACAGCACTGCTCACCCCGTTCGCCAAAAGTGAGTTTCAAAAGGGACAGGCTAATCCCTTAATCTCCCTGCTAGTGCCTGCGTGGGCCCCCGGCCTGGGTCAGCAGGCGGCCACCACCCCATGCAGATGTGGGATCCCTGGGGGGGCCTGTTAATTGCCCCCGGTAACGCACTCTAGCATTCCGAGATCCCCTTGAGTAGTAGAAGCCCACTCCCCTGAAAAGGAACAAGCCAGCCCCTACAAACAACCCCTGTGGTTCTGTTTGACATCCCCACCAAGTGCAGGACAGCTCTGAGCAAACCCTGAGGGAGACCCAGTGTGAGGCCTGCTAACCCAGAGCAAGAGAGCCACCCCCCCAGGGTGAACCCAAGACGACAAGGGGCCTGGGGCTCAGGGAGGGGCTGGTGGATCTGTGTCCCTGACACCCCAGTTACACCCGTACCGGCCACTCTTATATTATCGTGTCTGCTTTATGGAGGCCAAGAGGGGCATGTGGCCTGGGGGTAGCGGATTGGCTGGCCTCATAAACACGGCCCCCACCCTGGCTGGCACATGTCACCCAGCTCCCGACGCCCCCTAAACCATCAGGATAATGGATCTGCGTGCAACATTAGTTTCTGTCTCAACAAGGTTTGATTAAAACGACGCCTGTTTTAAAATATGCAAAAGCAGGGCATTAAAAATACGCGCAAACGCTGCCTGCACACACGCCCCCGCACACACACCGCCCGCACACACGCCCCCGCACACACACCGCCGCACACACGCCCCCGCTTAAAAAATGAGAAGGTGCTTTCTCTTTTATTTTTTTCAGGCCCTTAATCAAATCATTTACAAACTCCATAAATAAAGACAAAGTGAATGAAGAAGAAAAAAGCAGGAAGAAAGGGAATAAAATGCAGGCAAGGTTCGAAACAGCTCGTCAAAAAGCAAACATGCCTATACATCTAGCATGGCACCCCAGAACTGCTTCATTATATTAATTTGCAAGCGCTGGGCTGAAATTACACTGCATGAAAAATGGGTGGAAAATTTAAATGGTACAAACTCATCTTATTAGCGGTGAAACATTAAAAAACAAACAGCCCCCACTGTGTCCTGCTAATTTGTCTTGGGATGAAAACCGTTTGATGGATGGGTCTTACCTTATTCATAAGCGAGGATAAAAGAGATGTATTTCCCGGTACGGGGTGTCCGTTTGAGTCATTACTGGAACAAGGGAAATGAGCAATGTTTGGTCAGGATTTGCAGGAGAACAGTAAATATTAACATTTATCACCGACTACAGGGACAGAGACACAGGAAAGGAAGACATCACCTCAGAGTGTTGTGGGGAGGGGGGGGGGGATGATAAACTAAAATAAAAATGAAGTTGTGGTCAGGTCGAAAGCGAGAGAAGGAGGGGGAGCATTCCTGTAAGCACGGCAGCGGCTCGCAGGCCAGCGCAGAGCCGACGAGGGAGATGTGACAACAGATATGGACAGGTACGAGTGCACAAACAAGACACATGCAGCGCCGGGAGCAGCAGAGAGGCGGCCACAAGCACCGCATGCACAGCGCAATGACATACACATGTGTACACACACGTACATACACATGCAGACTATGCACACACACAAAAACTTGTACTTATACCTTTGTGGGGACTCTATTCATTTCTATGGGATGAAACTCTAATCCCAACAATGACAACCTTAACCCCTCTACTCAGCCCTAACTTTAGTAACCAAACAAAATACAAGACTTTTGGCATTTTTAGTTCTTTTCAGATTTTTATAAAACGTAATTTCCCCACAACTGAATCACATTGTAGGGAGGTTTGGTCCCCACAACGTAATGCATAGCTGATCCACTCACACGCACACACGCAGCTGCAGTGTTGCAGAGCGTGCTCTGACCACGACCTGCTTCAGCACTATTTAAGCACCCAAACTTTCAGAGGGGGAGGACCTGCTTCTGTACAGTATGAAAATCCCAGCAAATAACCAGCTAGACAGTAATACAATATAATAATATATATGTAAGATGGGGCTTCCAAATCCCGAACACCTATCCCGGCCGTACCTGTGGTCCTTCTTGCTCAGATCCAGGCTGTGCTCCTGCAGGGAATCCTGGGAAGCGCCGGCACTGCCGTCCGCGGGCTCCTGCTTCACTTGAACCGGATTGAAGCGGCCCGGTGGAGCGGGCAACCCGTTCCCTGGGGACGGATGGGAGGGAGATGGCCCGTGTTAACCAGGGTGACGTGATGCGACGAGACTCCGGCCTCGGCCCAAGGAGAACTCGCCGTGATAATTATTGCAAAATGATGTCAGTGCGTGAGGGGTGACCGGGGGATTCAGGCAGCCATGGAGGGGCGGGAGGAATGAGGCAAAAAGCCCCCATTTTCAGTGCTGCTTGTCACTATCTATCTGCCAGAATCCTGCTAACCGTTCATTAACGGCGATGCTAATGCTGAGGAGGACTGGCAGCTCCATACTGGTCACCCGTCCCCCCCGCCCGCCCCCATCTCCCACTTGTCCTTGTTGGCCCAGCGACGGGAGGTGGCCCTCCCCACGGAGTCTGCCCAGAAGGACCTGTCTGCCATGTTGGATGGATTGGAGGTGACAGCCAATCAGATCAGTTCAAACAGCGTGACCCCTCGATCGGATTTCCGCGATAGGTATTCCTTGGCCGCCTCTGAGGGAGTGGAGGAACGGGCTGGAAAACTGCTGACGGGAAAATGCGGACCGGCTTTTCCTTCAGTCCCGGAGTGATTGAAATATTAATTTGCCCTGGGGCTGGAAGGAAGGGGCTCCACATTTCATAGGCGGTAAGTGGTATTTTATTAAAAATGGGGGGGTGGGGGGGTAAGAACAACCTCTGGGCTGGGGTGATGAGTGTGTCGACAGTGACTGGCCCAGGCGAGCTTTCGGCGCCTTGTGAGGGATTGTGACAGGCAAGGTCGCCACGGCGACGCGTGCCCTCGGCCCACTGAGCAAGGGCACTGCTCTATCTCCGGAGAAGTGAGGAGATAGGAGGAGAGGAGAAAGGAGAGCCACTGCAGCCAGCCAGGGAGACGGGGGGCACAGGGGCAGCCTGGCCAGCTCATCTCCGCCCCCTCAGTCAACCGGGATGCAGAAGGAGCCGATTAAGACGCGAGTATGGATCAGGATTTCTGACAGATTCATTTATGAATCCCCAAAAAGCAGTGGGGTGATCTCCGAGGAAAGCCACCCTGGAAGTCCTCCAGAAATAACGTTGTACCGTGTAATTACGCCTGCTAAGTTATAGGGCTTGCGAGGGACAATTTGTACTGTGTGTCTAATTAGTCCACCCCTCAGATGTGGAGATTTTAAAGTGCAGTTTAAAACAACACTTTGGACGGGAGCCTGGGGGGGGGCCTTCCTGTACCCTGCCTCAGCGTTTTCCTATTTTGGCCCTGCCAATAAAATCGCACACATACAGTGTGAAAAAGCTCAGTTCTTTATCTCCCTAATAGCGAAAAGATAAGTCTGCAAATAGCCCCAGTTGGGAGCTCTTTACGTGGCCCAGGCTGAGATGCTTTCACCACTTCCTCTCCTTCGATACGAGTGTCCGGTTCACACAACGCACACAAACATGAATGATTTGGCAACAAAGCAAGGGGACTTTTTAGTGTCAGAGAGTGTTGCTTTTTTTTTTTTCCCTTTCTCTCATTTCTTTCTGCTATGTGTGTGTGTGTGTGTGTGTGTGTTTGTGTGTGTGTGTTTGTGTGTGTGTGTGTTTGTGTATGTGTTTGTGTGTGTGTGTTTGTGTATGTGTGTGTGTGTTTGTGTGTGTTTGTGTATGTGTGTGTGTGTGTGTGCGTGTGTGTGTGTTTGTGTATGTGTGTTTGCATTTTAAGAACTATATAAAGGTAGGCAACTTTCCACACCGGCAGTTGAAAGTTAGGGCAACAGTTTCCGCGCAACACTGGTGCAAAGAAACTGTGAGCCGCTGACACTGAGCGCGCTCTGGGGGGTGTGGGGGGGGGGTGAAGACGCCACCACGCCCCTTAGGACCTCACCTCCACTTGGCTCCCCATCATTGCCCTGGAGGCAGGCCATGTGAAACACACAGAAATACCCCCCCCCCCCCCCCCGCCTCCTAAAGCTACCCTTTTATTATCCCGCTGCCCTGTGTGTCAGCCCTGCCAGAGTACATCCTGACTCTGCTTTCCTGGGCTTCATCTAGTCCTCACAACTGGTGCCGCCTTCTGGGATCTCCCTGTGGAGGATGGCATACTGTAACCCCAGGTCCGGTCTGCTGTGGGATGGTCCTCACACTAACAGAGGGGTGTTACGGGGGTGGGTGGCACATGAGAAGTCAAATGGCAGATCAAGGCATCCATGTCAAGTGGGGGTGGGGTGGGGTGAGGCTGATGCGACAGGGTGACCCATGCATGCAGCCCTGCTGCTCTCATTGCGACGAGGCCATTCGCACAGGAACAGGATGTGGGTTCCCTCCTTGGGGTGCCAGGTCACAATGGAAGGGAAAAAAACTCATCTACCTGCAACATCTTTTTGTTTTGTATCAGTGGACAAAATATTCATAAGTACCCATAAAACGCTTCATAAACAAGCGCTGAGAGTCATTTTCCTAATAGACTTAATGAATAAATAAATCCTCATTACCACTCTGGCATGGGAAATAACGCAGATGCAAGACCATGCAGGTGAGCAGGCACGTCAATGTCACCGAAACATTCCAGATGGCCGTTGCCCACTAGAGGCTAGTGGAGAGCTAGCAGGTACCAGCCTCTGAACACGTGATGTGTTGCGGTCTCTGGACATGGCGTGTGGTAATGTGTGGTGGTCTCTAAACATGATGTGTGGTAGTTTCTATAATTAGTGTGCAGTGGCCTCTAAACATGACAGCAGTCTCTAACCATGGTGTGCAGTAATTTCTAAATGCTGCCTGTAAACATGGTGTGGAGTGGTCTCTGAAGATTGTATTGATCTGCAAACATGGTATGGGTGGTCTGTGAAGATGGCGTGTGTTAGTCTGTAAAATATGGTGTGTTGTAGTCTATGAAGATGGCATGTGTTGGTCAGTAAACATGGAGTGGTCTCTGAAGATGCCATGTGGTAGTCTGTAAATATGCTGTCTGCTACTCTCTTAAAATGCTGTGTGATGGTCTATAACCATAGCATTTGTGTGTCTCTAAAATGGACAAGGCTGCAATGGAAAGAGGTCTCTGGAACACTCACCTGTCTCTGGGTTCCCAGAAGGCTTCAGGGCCGCTGCAGCCAGCCTGGCCATCATAGGTGATATTAGGCCCTTGGTAGCAGAGATCTTCTCCACAATGGAGGTGGAGGTGAAGCTGCCAGGCGCTGAGGTGATGCCCTCCCCGGGCGGAGCAGAACCGCTCTGGGAGTCGCTGGGGGAGCTGCGAGTGTTGGTGCCGGAGGCTGCGGCAGTAGCTGCGGAGGTGGGTGGGAGCTGCAGTGGGAGGCGTGGCATGAGTGGGAAGAAGGGACTGGAGCCGGAGAGGGCCAGGGCTACGGGAACGTTGGCAGGCAGCGCCTGGCTCAGCAGGCTGGACATGCGGCCCGTGGCGGGGAGCGAAGGCATGGGCTTGGCGGTCAGGCCTGTGGAGACCGAGGTGGCGCTGGTGGCAGGTGTGGCCGGCAGCGACGGCACAGGCTGCCCAGAAGAGGAGTGCTGGGCGGTAGGAGAGGCACTCAGGCTGGAGTTCTTGCTGCTGAGTGCGGAGAAGTCCATCAGGTCATCATTGCTGGACTCCTCTGGCTCCTCCTTGGGCACCAGGAAGGAGGAAGACAGGCCGAGCACGCTGGAAGAGCGGATGTGCCGGCGCTCGTGCTTGCGCTTGTGCGACGTCATCTGGCTGGTGGAGGTGAAGGTGAAGCCACAGCCACTGCGGATGCAGTGGAAGTGGTTGGTGGCCTTGCTGTAGACGCAGCCCTCGTACTTGCATTCCTCATACTTGTAAAACTTCTTGAAGCCGTCCTTGGCGTAGGCGTCATCTTTGATGTGATAGCTCTTGTGCTTCTCAATGTCACACTTATTCTTGAAGGTGAAGGTGCACCCAGGTCGCCTGGTAGGGGGTGGGGAGTACAGAGTGCTGGTGTTAGTTACTTCAACCTGCACTCACATACAGTCAGATTATGATCTCGGGTAAGGAAAAGTAAACGACTACAGCAGTGTTTCCCAATCTGGTTCTCGGGAACATAATGTGGACTGTCTGGCAGGGAGCAAAAATGTGGACTGAATGGTCTACCTCGGCTTCTGCTGGTGGCAAACTATGGGGATAGTCAAGCTGATGAAGACACTGTTAATCCTAAACCATGACCTTCCATCATCATCTGACATAAGCCAACCGAAAATCTCATAAACCGCTTCATAGGCAGCCTGACCTGTGTCTCCAGCTTCCATTGGTTGACAAACAGTAAATTCATTTTGTAGATTAAACTGTATTTCTGTAATTCTAATTCTCGAAGATGTTAAACGACGAGGCATGAAAATCTTTCTTGAGAAAGGCTGAAAGCCTCATATAAACATAGCAGTGCTGCCTCACATTAATCTGGTTGGTAAGCAGGGTTACAGTGCTGCCTGTCTTATGTATGAGACTGCCTCTAAGGAGCTGGGCGTGTGATTGGTTGGGATGGGAGCCAATGGGGAATCTCCTCACGCAAATGGTTTGGGCCTGCAAATGACGCAAAATGCACAGTGTTTCTGATGATTGAGGTTACATGCCCCCATACAACATCCCAGTCACCTGCAGTGGAAGTGGGTGGTCTTCTGCCCATAGAACTGGCATTCCACAGTGCCACAGTCCTCGGTGGCGCGGAACCTCTGGAAGCCATCATTGATAAGTTGGGCATTCTTCTTGTGGAAGTTCTCATGGGTCATGACGTCAGAGGTGCTGGTATACACCTTGTTGCATCCCACCTGCAGCAATACAAGAACATTTTACCTGATAACTGAATTACTAGAGAAAAGCGTGGAAGAACAGAAGTGCCACGTATTAGCATAGAAACGTCAAATTTGCAGTGCGATATAAACATTACTAGTGAACTGGGGTAAAAATAGCTTTTAAAGTGAACATTGTGGGCAGGGAAGATTCCGGTAACCTATGCAAAACCTACATCTTTTCTTACATGCCGTTTACCACAAGTCCCTTTTAGCATTGCAAACGGCAAAAGTGCTATGAAACAAGTTTGAAGACGCACTAGGAAAAGTAACTTTGAAAATGCAGAGAGTCAGACCCTGCAAGGGGCCTGTCCGACACTTGGCAGCCAGCGGGCGTTGGGTGTGAATTTTTAAGCAGCTAAACTTATTTCTGCTCTTTTTCACCCAGTTGCAGTCCGTACTTTACGGTGACTCCGGCGGATCAGGCGGGGTTAGCTCACAGCCGCCTCCCGCGGACTAAAGCAGCCCGTAAAACACTACCTACAAAACCAGTGGGTTAGGGGTGAAAGAAAAAAAAGAGAAAAGAAATGAAAAAATGGCGTATGTTTGAATTTGAGCAAGCAACTGTATAATACGCCTGGCACTTTTCAAGCCAGGCAAAGCGGGCAACTTCACCATATTGAGTCAAGCAATGAAAAAAATGCCAGCGTGTTTTTTTCACAGTAAATCAGGAGACGCAATGCCAACATCTGCGGGTCGTCAGGGCTGTTAAAACAAGAGCTGAAATGTCTAATAACAATTACGCCGTTAGGGGGGTTTAAAAAAGAATATATCTTGAGCCATCCGCCCCCGGTGCCTTTTTTCCGGTGAGGAGCCCTCAGTGCAATGACACCTTGAAAATAAGCAGATGTAAAAAAATTAAACAAATCCGGTGGGGAAATAATCTTCAACTCGCTGCTTGGTACTAAAAGATGAAAAATGTTAAGTTTATATAAACAACCAACAGAATTTTACCCATGCCAATTAAGGAGCGAGAGAGAGAGGGGAACACGCCTCTGTTTAATGTTCGGCCTTTAAATTTTTCTGTTATTTACTTTATGACACCTTTTGTCAAACGAACGAAAACCGTTCTTAAATGGCAATTTCGGCTTAATGGAAAAAGTGGAAGAACGGCATTTTCCATTTATGGAGGCAGGGCAGCTGCTCACGTGTCCTACTCTCAGAAGCATCGGCCTATATCCTGCGCTGAGTCAGACCCACCAACCCCCGGGGCATTACGGACCCCATGTCTCTGTGGGAGGCAGTACACCGATCGCACACACAAACTTTGGTGGAGCTTATATTGGGATGGGATCAATGTGGGGGTGATGACTGTGTTTTACGTATGACTGGTACGAAGCTGGTGAATTTTATTTTATCGGGGGGATCTCTCAAAACACCCTCCTATTTATCACACCTTAAGGCACAGAACCAGACAAACAAACGTCTTGAGTTTTGTAGGTGGATAAAGATCAGGTTGAGCTTGAGCCCCAGTGGTTTCAGGTTTGAATCCGTTTGGGGGGGGGGGTTGGTTTCTGGTAGGGGCCTGTGTGCGCGTGCATGTGTGTGTGCGTGTGTACGCGTGTGTGTGTGTGTGTGTGTGTGTGTGTGTGTGTGTGTACACGCGCATGTATGTATGTGTGTGCACGCATGCATTTGTGTGTGTGTGCATGCATTTGTGTGCGTGTGCATGTCTGTCAGTCCGTGTGTGTGGGTCTGTCTGTCTGTCCGTGTGTGTGTCTGTCTGTGTGTGTGCACACACTTTACCTGCATGCAGTGGTAGTGGGTGCTCTTGCCGTTGAGGTGGCAGCCGTGGTAGTAGACACTGCAGTCATCCAGCGGGCTGAAGCGCATGAACCCGTGCTGCAGGGAGTTGTCCCGCTTCTTGTGCATGTTGTAGTGCCGGATCACGTCCTGCTTACTGGTGAATCTCTGCCAGGGGACGTGACACATGGCGACAGGTTGCTGTTATTCCCCTTTCCCCTTTTTCTAAATATGAGAAGCCGGCAACAGGTTGCTCTATCACTCTGGCAACAGCTGCCGCCCACAGAAGCCAACTGGCAGACGGCGGAGCAGCGAGGGAGCCAGCGGAGACCAGACGTGGCTCTGTCTGGCCCTCGTGCGTTTTTGGCTCCCCCCCCTCCCGGCCCCGCTCGCTGCCGTTTGTTCTCCGCGGTGCCGGCAGAGACGGACTGGCACCTGCACACGTGAGCACGACTCCAAAGGATTAAAAAAAAAAAAAAAGCCGCCTTTGTTATTGTACCTACCGACTTTTAATTAAGACAAGATCACGGTTCCGATGTTCTTGGCTTGGAAAAGGGGAATAAAAAAAAAATGTTCCGTGCAGATGGTTTTCAAACGTGCGATGGGAAAACAGACTAACAAACAAACAAATCAACCAAAAATGTCTCCCCCTTAATTCCCTCTTTTGAGATGCAGTTCCATTTTTAATTAAAGCATTAAAGCTTATTTTTCTTGTAGGGTCTGAACGTAATAACAGGGGGGACTTGCCATTATTCCCTCCTACACCAGAGTACGGGAGCCACGTTCGGTCAGGAGAGACTGAGGCAACTGATTCTGCTGTAATTTAGCTTAAGCTGGTGTTACAGGGACTGAAACCAGAGAAGCAGAAATCAATTAGCTTGTCCAACCCTAATCCAATGTGGAAAAAAAGCAGCGAAATTTAAAAGAGCATTTCATTTCGTACTGAAATTGTTAACAAATTGCCTGTTTGTTTAATTTAGAGATATATTTGCATTGAGTAGCGCGACACCGTTGCCGATTAACTTGGCTGAGAAGCAGGCTTTGCTCAAAGCCGCGGTCGATCTGACCCGTGAAGCGGCCGGCCGATCCCCTCCCAGCTCTGTTACGCTCTCTGCGGACCCCCAGCTGAAATTATAATTACAATAGGAGACGGACTTGGCATTGACGGCTACTTAGCCACAGTTATTGGACTTGTATAGCGTCAGAGCGAATGGCAACATGAACTCTCGACTGTTACCGATAACTGGGACCGTGTCCCGCACTCCCACATCACGCAAGGTGCTTTGCATAACCAAATACGTTTTTTTCTGCCTGGTTTGCACTCTGACATGATCGCAGTGTATGATTTTTGACAGCTGAACACAGATGCTGGGTTGTCATGCAGTAATAACAGGTTAAAGGGTATTATGTGTCGGAACTAAGAGTGACTGACGGACGTTACTCATTTCCCAGTGCGTATGTAAAATCATAGCTTGGCTTGGGAGCCGGCCTCGGTCGGCATCTTCGTACAGTGAAACCAGAACAGGTCAAAAAGTGAGCATGTTAAAAAATGTTAAGTGACAGTAACTCTAATAAACAAAATAGAAAAAGGTTTATGTATTAAAAGAAGACAGGCTTCCTCATTAACTGGGTGATGGTACTTGCCACATATATTTTAGGATTTCCATGAAGGAGCAGAAGCGTGTGAAAGGAGAAGGCCTGACAGGATTGGTGACATGATCCCACGGGGGGAGGCCGTCTCACAACTTATCATCCGCAAACGGTTTGGATTCGAGACTTAAAAGCTCTACTGAACATGCAGTTTTCTGTTTGCTGGCCCATGTCATGTGTATCACATCTCAAAACTGTGTTTTTCTGTTTGACAACTGGAAACATGAAGAAAAGAAGAGCTCATCGTGTAAAAGGGGAATGTAAATAACCGAGAGGGGACCTATTTGCAGAATAATACTTGGTGCCAAATGTGGATAAAGTCCTAGCTGTCGCCTTTTTATGTATTTAAAGACAGTTTTTTCCAAAGTACAACATTTAGCTTGCGTATATAAGTGCACAGATATATTTAAATATACGTAGCGATTTTAAGTGAATATTCATTGCTGTTAACAATTAAAAGCAGAGAAATATAGTCCAAAAGAAATTCAGGAACAAACCAATTTACCAAGCGCTCCAGACACTTTGTAAGATGTGAGTGTTTAGATACGTAGCATCTAAATTCTCCAGCAGTGAACTTACACACGGTCATATACTGTAGCCGATATATATACACTCAGATATACGCACATGTGAAAACCAAAAGCTTATATCTTGAAGGTGATCTGACCCCAGCAATAAACCTGCGTCTATCTGCCTGCTGTTTTACAAGTGCATACAGGCAGACAAACACAATCTCCGTTTTGATCTGCTTAATGCGTATTTTATTTGTGCTGAACATGACAACCTAGGGGACCCAGGACGAGATTAATAACGTAAAAGGGGATTAGGAACCGGCCCTTGAGCTGAAGCAGATGCCTCCAGAAGAAAAAAAACAGAAATCGGAGCCATATTTTACCCATATTTACAATTAACCCCAAAGGAAAAGGCCAATCGTCTGGATCCGGTCGTGCTTTCGGCCCAGCTTGCGACAAAAACAAAATAAACAGCAAATAAAGAGAGGGTGAGACATTCCCATACCCTGGGCTGGACAGCTGCCAGCTGACACAACCTGCTCCACTGACGCACATTAGCCGTGGCTTTAGGCAGGTAGGTGTGGCTTGTGCGTGTCCTGTAACTGGCAGTAACATACATACATCACTGTGCCCCCCCCCACACACACACACACACACACCAGTAGCTGCCAGACAAGCTAGACCGATTGTAAGACATCCTGTACATGGCCTGAGTATCCAGCCACACCTGGCACGGCTGTCGGACTTATGGAAATGTAATGACAGGGTGGATAGGGGAAAAGGGGGGGGGGATTGGGGACAGGCATTTAGACTCACTGAGGCATGGCTGTTTCACTGCGACACAACTTGGGCGACATGATTTCATTTATCACTGTGACACCTGGCTGGGCCCCGACAGAAAAAAAAAATAGCTTGTGGCCAAAAGCACGGGGGGGGGGGGGGGTG
>JAODKE010000113.1:27470-37847 GCA_026779605.1 Mormyrus hasselquistii | reverse complement strand
CCGCACAATTTTTCCTGGTCTGGTTAGAAGAACACCGCTGCCGAGACTGGGTCCCCCCCCCCCCCCCCCCGGAATGATAGCCGCCCCAGAGCGAAGGCGGTGGCAGCGGCAAACACGCTCGCGGGAGAACAGCACCGCGAGCCGGCAGAGCTGACCGTGCGCGATAAGAGGAAACACATCAACGGGAAACAAATTAGTCGGCCTCCGTTATGCAGCGCGGAGACTCTGATCTTATCGGCGGCTGGGTGGCCAAAACCAGCATTCGCTTGTTCTTGCTGAATTCATTGGCGAGTTTATAATTACCCAGCACCGCGAGAAGCCAGCAGCATAAACGGGGGGCTGGCGTGGTACATATCGCCCAAACATCCCCCCCCCCCATCAGTGACACAGGGAAAGTTTTTGAAAACCCACCCACGGTTGAAGGACAGAGCTCGTCCGCTCTCGTGGAAAAGGCAGCGGACGGTTGCCGAGCCGGGACATGCCACCGCTCTCCGGGCTAAACAAGGACTATTTTTAAGGGCGTGAGAATCCCCGCTCGCCCTCGGCTGTGATGCGCCTAAACCGAACCTGACAGTGAACCTGAGCACAAACTCAAGGTCTCAGAAGCTAAAAGCTACACGTGGCGCACACCACACGTGAATGGGCTACACGCCTGCAGGCATTTAAATTATCCACGCAAGCAGAGTCCTACATGAGGCTGTTGATATGTGTGTGTGTGTTTTATAATTATTTTTGTTCAACTCGAAACCCGAAATTAACACATAATGGAATTAATTACCAAGGGCGTGTGTCTTCAGATAATTACATATTTGAATATTTTGTGGCTGCTGAGAGCCCATGTTCTAATAACCAAGAACAATAAGAACAACAACCTTGTCAACACAATGGGAAAAAAAACATGTTTTTAGCCCTAGAACTTTCCTACTGGGTTACTGTAAGAAAATGGAAATAGCACTTGTGATACCGGAATATCCACAGACATACACACACAAGTTCCTATATTCCTATCACTGTGGAGACTCTCCATTCATTTCTATGGGCAAAGCCCTAAACCTAACTATGACCACCTTAACCCGAACCCAACCCTAACCTTAACCAAAAGTAACTGACGAAAATACAAGACCTTTGGCATTTTTACTTTTTTGATTGCTTTCGCAGATGTTTATAAAATAGACTAACAAAAAAAGCTAAAAATTTGTTCCCCACAATGTGGCAAATGCATACCCACACACACACAAACGTGTGTGAGTCACACTTCAGGAAACCTCTCTAAAATGGCTAAAAAAAAAACAACACAGATTAAGCAAGTAAAGCAAATTAAAGCAGACCGCACCATTGGCCTACAAATAAAGTTTATTTTCATGTTTCTGCCCATTTTCACTGCAGCCAGACAGCGTATCAATTCATCGGTAATTAAGAGAGCCGCGGGGGGGTGCCGGCGTGCGGGCGGGCGTCCGTTTTTAACCTGTCTGCGCCGCACGCCATAAATCGCTCAGCCGGCTTCTCCGGCGTGACGCTCCGCTATTAGTGAGGAGAAATGCAGAAAGCGGTGAAAAGATGGAGAGTCACAGGTCGAGGGTTGGCGTGTAGGCCGCCCTCTGGGTGACGACACACTGGCGTGAAGAAGGGGACAAATAGGGAAAAAGGGAGGTGGTAACTGGGGAAGGGTGAGCCAGAGATGGACTGGGGGCTGAGCTGTAGCTGGGGACATCCTAGTGGTATGATGTGGGGCTGATGTGGGGCTTATGGGGGGCAGGGGGGGGGGTACTTCCCAGCAAGTCTGTCTAAATTCCTAGCATCCGATGCACTATTTCATGTGTTCATTTAAAAATGTATTAAGTGAGGCATAATTGGTTGCATAATCAAATGAGAAAATGCACATCATGGACCCGTTTCAACACTTTGCGAGTCTTTTAATCGGCAGGTTTGGGGCGACGCCAAGGTGAATTAGCAGCAATGCGAGGCTCAGCCGCTCCCCCGCGTTTATTTCCCCGTCTACCCACCGCTCCGCGGCGCCCCCTGTGTGCAGATTAGGGCAATGCTCATCGCGCTCGGAATTCACGGGGGAGCTGGCAGGCCCATGAGCCAGAAGCGCGCATTAGACGGGCGTGGGATGCAAACACCCCCCCCCCCACACACACACACACACACCCCTCCCGACTGAGAGGTCAGGTCATGTGACAGGCCCATCAGACGCCTCACTGGGGAACATGCGATGAGACCATCCCCATTAGTTGGGAGTGTGTGTGTGTCTAACGCTCCTTTCAAACGGAACCACCCCCGTTCTCCGTGGCTCTTCAGGGTTTTTATCATCCCCCCCCCCCCCACTCCACACCCACCATCTTTCTTTTTAATTCACTCACTTTATGGCGAAGAGCTCATTTCAATCTCAAAGCCGACATCTGTGGAAGCAAAGCGAGTTCTAAACGAGTCTAGTTAATCCCGTACCACGGAGGGGATGGGGAAAGGGGATCGGGGGGGGCGAGGGGGCTGAGGCCGGAGGGACAGCACCCCCCACACAGGGACGCGGAGGGACGCAGCCCCGTCCTCTAGACCGGCAAAGGCCATCTGAAGTGCAGGAGTGAAATACAGGACGAGGTTCCAGCATCTCTCACACACACACACACACACACACACACACACACACCGTACAGTGGTATAGAGGAGGGACGCGTGGAAGCATCGGCAAGATGAACACCTGCAGACGGCGGCGGCACACAGAGCCGGAAAGACGCATTTAGCCGTTTTTGAGGGCTGTACAATAAACGGTGGCGTATTTATGAATCTGCTCACCGCCGCGCAGCCAAGGGGGAACATTCTGGAGCACCAAAAACACCAAACCACCGGGAACCGAAAGAATGAATGGCATTTAAATTATTTATATTATGGGATTTACATGCCTCCATAACAGCCCTTTGAGGCTGCACCCCCACCCCCCCCAACCCAACCTTTGAAGATGTCCAAGGACCCCCCCCCCATTCATCTAAAGGTTATTCAGATAGGTCCCAACAGGAATGCTTCCCTCCAGCTTCCCCACAAAATAACTTTTTCCATGACAATCCAGGTGTTACAGATGCAGAGTGATGGAGAGCAGACGTGTAGTTTAATTTAATTTAATTTAAATGCTTTTTCACCCCTCCCATACACACACGCTGCCTTAATGACCAGCTGTTATCTCTAAGGTAAGCTTCAGATCAGAGGTCAGAATCCAGCCCAGGAGAGAAAAATGGGGGACAAGCTGCCCCCCCCGCGCTAAACGCCAGGGCGAGCCTGACCCCCCCCCCCCCCCCGCTAAACGCCAAGGCGAGCCCATCGATCGCCCTGAACGACAGGAGGCCCGGCTATCGATAAGATAAACGGATCCCCGAGCGTCCGCGCTGTGCTCCAGGCGGCCGGGGGCCACATCTGCTCGCCGCTATCGAAGATGGGATCTTATCCCCTCGCCCTCACCCCCCCATGCGAAGTACCTTGGCGTACCTCTGCTTATTTTAAATCAGTCAGGGGCAGGAAATCCTCCGATAGCGACAGACAGGCTTTCAGACGACAAGGCCAGTCCCTTCACTATCGCCCTCCCCTCCTACACCTTGGAGAAGCTTCCATACCAGACAGGGGCGAAGCCACAGGTTCCAGTGGAGGCCGACTCATGTCACTCACGATTCCAAAATATATCATTGGCTAATAAGGTTGGTCCCCCTGTATGAATGATGGCCGCTCTCACAGCTCACCCGGGGAGGTCACAGACCCCCCGCGGATAGTACAGAGATGCATTTCTGAATGAACTTCTGCACAAAAAGGAGGCATGAAAAATATATTAGGAACTTCAAAGCCCCCAAATGTCACTGACTTGGAGCGTTGGGGTATTAAGGAGACCAGGGGAATGGACAGACACCCTATCCTTTTCAACAATGAGCTTGGACGGTGTTTAGTTGTTTTATATCCCCCCGACCCCCCAGGGTGCAACTAAGCTACCACAGAACCGCACTGACACACTGTGTCCCCATGCAAGATTTGGGAAGTATATGTCCACACACTGCTCTCCCGGGAATAGGCCGATCCATGAGTGTGCAGGAAGGGGGGGAGGGGTCTTGAAAAGCAAGCAAAGCAAATTACACCTTCGTTACTAGAATGACCCCTTCGCTGCCTCGCCGCCATTGTTATCACGTCCCTGTAATCCTCCAAACGAAGGCACGTTTAACGTGGCTGGAAGGCGATGCTTGGTACCCTATCAGAGATAGCACGGTGGCCACGGTAACAAGACGCCGGCAGTACGTGATCACAGGTCCGACATGGCTGGCAGAGGAACCAGCTGTAGGTGGCGTGCAATCGGGCAGTACGTCAGCTACCCCCCTGTGCTGGCAGCCCCCCTGACTACGAGGGCCCCGTCACACCTGTGCGTGTGTGGGAGCCCACTGGAACGGAGACGGGGGGGGGTCTCTGTCCCCCCATCTGGAGAAACAGCTGCGTCTCCTGTCAGAGGGGATATCTTTAGTTTTGCCCTTGGCTGGGTCTGCCTGCCCAGGCGTTTCCTTGGCAAGGAGTTAGCTGCGTGTTTGTCAGTGTCCTCCTGCGCATACGTGTGTGTGTGTGTGTGTGCGTGTGCGTGCGTGCGTGCGTGCGTGCGTGCGTGCGTGCGTGCGTGCGTGCGTGCGTGCGTGCGTGCGTGCGTGCCCATCCCTATCCTGAGCCATGCAGCCCCCAAACCCAGCCAATGTGCCTGAGATCCGAGATGTCCTCCCTCCATGTGGGAGAAAATGAGGGTGGGGAGGTGGTTAAACTCTGAACAGACCTGGTGAGAGGTCCTCTCCCCCCTCTCTGCTTGACAAAGCAGTGGCAAAACAATGAAATAAATAAATCATAGCACTCTGGATCAGAACGACCCCCCTCCCCCACCCCATCCTTTTGCACGGATCGCTCGCCGGAAATGTCACTGCCTGTCATTTTTATAATTTGATTTATACCTTGTCAGAAATCTACTTACGCCTCGCCGACTGCCAAAGCCAAAAGCCATCCAGGATCTGCCGGAGGTTAAACAGATCATTGTACATATTCTCCCCACAATTTTCTTTAATAACCCTTTAGAAGTACAAGGAGTGTGGAAATGGAATTTTAATGACCAGCCCCCCCCCCCGCAACCTGCCATTCTTCATGTGACGGATTTCCTCCAACCTTCCAGCGACGCCCGCGAAGAGACCGCCACGTTCCCTTATCCTTTTAATTCCGTTTTATGCTGCTCTGTGTTTGCATTCCCATCAATGCACTCTTTTTTAGGCATCCGTCGCCGGTGCCCGCGAGCCAGGCTGCTTGAGACCCCCTTTGTGCTGATTGGTCTCATTCCACAGGCTCTCAAACCATAATGAATCTTAAAAACACAAGTTTTCTTCTTTAATAACCATTTAAAGCCGTTTGTGTGATGATGATGGAACACACAAGCCTGGGTTCTGTTTAAAACAAATCGAGCTGGGCACACAAATGACTTTTATGGGATGCGTTCCTGCTCCGTAAAGAGAGAGCATCTGCCCCGAAACAAAAATCAATTTTGAAACTATGGAAACGCAGCGGTTTGTGCAAACCGGGCCCAAGTGGTGGAACCACATCAAAGGGAAAACACCAAAGTTCAAGAAAATAACAAAACAAACATTACATTTCAGTGGTGTGAAAGACTCAGTCCACAGCTGGTCCACTAGCAAGTGTTGCACTGATAACTGGGAGTGTTTACCAAACAGTCAGCATCCAAGAGAACCAATCGCCGATTTCAGAATATATATATATATATATTTTTTTTTTGTGTAGGCAAACGAGCACAGCACGAAATCACAAAGGCAATCCAAACAAAGTACAAACAAAACGCAAACGAATGCCCTTCGATGTGCATTGTGACTGAGCACGGTGCGAGATGTTTCTTCACACGGCCAATCAGTTACAGAGATAGCAATTTCGGCATCGAGGAAAAAAAAAAAGCAAAACACAAGGGTGCATAACTACACCGTCCCAAAGAAATTCCAATAAAAACCGGACTCTCCATTTGATAGGAAGATTACAGCTCCTTCCATCCCTTCGTGTCGTATATTTACACGAGCACTGCACTACCGTGCGACCGTGATCCCTCTTCATCGCGACACCGTAATCCACTGAAAGTAAGAGGATTATGTTAATGCATACTTTACAAAATTGGATCATTGCTCCATTAACGGGGCAACTCTTTTAGACACGCCCTGCTTCACCCGGACACGGACAACCCGCATATGTGCTCTCGATCATGCCAAACTCCCGTCTCCTCTTCTTGACTCCTTTCGAAGTGCTCGCGCCATCAGAGGAAACTGGTGACCCTTCCCATAATGCTCTTGGAGACCCAACAGTGGGCTGTAGTACCCATAAAGCAGACAGGAGCAGAATGGGTGGGGCAGGGGAGGAAAGTGACTACGAGTAAAATGAAGTTCATTCATGCAAATCAGGTCGCATGTTTTATTGAGGCTCCCGCTATACAGGAAGATAACAGGAGCAGGGTGTTGGACCAGACGGGCCAGCATGGACACTGGGGAAAGAATGGAGAACGCGGAAAGCAGTTCTGCTGGGTGTCGCCGCTTCCATTTACCGCTAAGGATTCAGAACCTGCCAAACCAGGCCGCTTCAAGCTTTCTGGGCCCAGATCTTCATAAGCCAACCCTTGACGGGTCATGGTGCTGTGGAACAATCCCAGATCCCGAGACAGGGGCGGTAGGCTTCTGATACAGGGCCACCTCAGTCTCGGAAGCCTTCCCCAAACAAGCGAAGAAAGCCATTCGCCGGTGTTTCGGTACGCCGCTGGCTAAGAGAGCTGCCCAAATCTTTACCCTGGACCTGTTCCGGTTTATTTACTCCAGCTCCTAAGATGGTGCCCTTGATTCCAGCTAAAGGATCGACGCACAAAGTGACTCGGCTGGCCCAGAAGCGCTCGGTGCTCCTTAAGTGCTTTCAGCCATTACCCTGCGTGACATCATTTGAGGCCTCAGCTTGGCTCCCCATGCCTGAGATAAGGATATTAGGAGCTACGCCGTCCCCTTCCACCCCCTCCCACACACACACACACGCACACAATCACAGACACACACGATGTGGCCTCACAGCCCTACGGCAGATTAGAAAGGTACCGCGGAAACACACAGAGATTTAGGGGGGGATTTCTACTATTGCTTTAGCACTTTAATCCCCTTCGGCTCGAATCGCCAGACACAAATCAGAGTAGCGGCGAACCGGTGTTTGGACCTCACGGGGCTCCGGTCACTCTCAGAACCGATGGGCGGTCGCTTCAAACCCCTAGTTAGGGGGGTGGAACTCAATGCATGTGAACAACAACAGGAGTTATCTTAGTCCCCAGAATCGTCACGCAAACAGAGAGATCACCTGACACGCCGCTACTGGCAAGTCCGTCAGGTGGACAGAAGCCAAAAGGGCCCACAAGGGATTTAGTTACCGGGGTCTTGACTGGGGCTAGCAACCGTTATCCTTTGTCCCACCAGTTTGCTGCAGAGGGAGCCGTTCGGGATCTGAGAAAGAAGCCCTTATCTATACTGCCTGCTAACGAGGCCCTTCATTAGGGGCGCTTGTTGCCATTCAGGCTGCGATGGTTGCCATGGCGCCGGCAGAGAGTTGTCACTCAGCCACCGAGACGTGTTTATCGGAACTAAAGTGATAGTCGACGTCCGGGCTGCTCCATCTCGCGCATGGAAGACCGCTGAGCTGTCGAGCCAAAGGTCGCAGCAGACTCGCCTGCGACTCCATCCCACATGACGCACCGACATCCACACTTGTCCTGCCTCCGATATTTCCGTAAGGGCAAAAGTGGCACACAGACTGGCGGGGGGGGGGGGGCTAGGGCGCAGCACGGAGACGGTGGTATGTGGCACTCAAAATAACCATTGTAAGGATTTCATTACCCGCACTTGCTTTTATCTACTGGAGGTGAAGCTTTCGGCACAATTTTCAGTTTTAGTAATCCCACATAAATATCAGCAAGGTCCTGTTAAGCTATCTTATATATATATTAAAAAAAACAACCTTGTACAAACACTGAGGACAGACAAAATAATGAAAGCACCCAATGTATTGTGTGCAGGGAGATACTGGACTATTTTACAATAAGAAAAATCCTCCAGTTTTTTCTTGGGATGTAGGCAGTGGAAACCATCTCACTCTGCACTCAAGAACTTCCCATAAAAGTTCAATGATGTGTAGATCTGGTGATTGGAGAAGCCACGGAAAGCATCTGGCTTCATCCTGGTTTATGAAACCACCCCTGAATTTGTTTACCAGTATATAGGAACATTATCATCTTAGAATACGGGGACATCATGACACCATAGGGCGCACCTGATACCATAACGGGGCGTAATATTCCTTAACTGTTATACGATCATGTGGAGCGACCGTCAGTCCTAATGACTCCCTCAAGATGGCTGCCCATACCATTACAGATCCCCTGCCATGACAGAAACAGAAAATGCAGGTCAAAGGCATCCCTTCGACTTTCTCCAGATGGAAACCCATCTATCGTGCTCTCAGAAAAACTTGGGATGCCGATGTAATTCTGTAAAAGTGTCGCAAATTTACTCGTTTCATAAGAAAAGTCCATTGACGAGAAACATTTAACTTATCTGCACATATGTTCATTTTCTTTTCATTAAGTGTCAGCTTTTTTGAATGACTCTTTCAGTTCTGTTCTTTCCATTTTGCTATTAATTGCAATTGAAGTCACTGGCTCCCAAAGGGATATGAAACACAAATGTTTTATGTTACTGCAAAGGTGTTAATAATTAAAAAGGACCCAATGAGGCTGCTTGTCAATAAACTTTTTAACTCAGAATAGCTCCTCAGAACTATAATTCAGGTTCAAATTTATTAGTACTTGTTTTAAATGAGATATATATTTTTTGTAAACAAATGAATAAAGTAATGATTTTTGTGACAAAAATTTATGATAAAATTGCAGTATTTATACTGAATTCTGATACAGAAAAACATGAGAGAGGATTTCTTCACCGCCACATCGCTCAGGTTAAAGACTTGTGCTCCTTATACCAGGTTGCACAGTTTTGTATATTGACCTCGGATACAGGAGGTATCTGAAAGGCAGCTTTTCCATGAATTGCATCTTTGTGAAGCTCAGTTCAGTCACAGAGTCACTGTGGTAATTTTCGAGGCCAGTTTTTGCAGTGTTTAGCAACAATTCCGTTAAGTGCTTGTCTACCCCGGTCGACGAGGTCTGACCTGTGACCCCCGTCCTTCTCTGTTGAGGCCGTTTGCCCTGATTCAGCTTACGAGCCGATGATTTTTGAGACTGCTTGCTTTTGACACGGTAAATAATCCCACGGTTTTCGTGACCGATGAACCTGCAGTTCAGGAACCAATCTTGTAGTCTCCTTGAGGCTCTTAGTCAGCCTTGTGCTTTTGCGAAAACTCGCATATCAAAATGTGAATTATGAACGTCCCGGTACAGCCCACATGTGTCTTAGTTTTTTTTTTTTGGTCAACCCTTCATATATGTCTATAACCTAGAATATACACTGATGAGTCATTACATCATGAGCACCCCCCACAGGAAGCAAATGATGTTGAGTATTTTTTGCATTTCAAGATCTGGGATATATTACATAGTAAGCTAACATTCAGTACTCATAGGCGACATGGATGCAGGAGAAATGGCCAGCAGAGCTTGATGTACTGTGTGTCATGACATATTACTCCCGAGACCATCATCAAAATTATCTTCCATTTGTGCCACAGTAGCCCTCCTGTTGGTTTGTACCACACAGGATAGCCGTTTTTCGCCTAGTGAGTCTTGGATCGTGGTTTTTCCACTCTCAGGAGGCACTCACCACGGCTGGAGTCTACACCCCTTGTCCGTTCGGAGATGTTCTGACCCGATCACCTGGCCATAACGATTTGGCTCTTTGTCAAAGTCACACAGATCTTTATCCCTGTCCATTTCTTCTGCATTCAACATGTTGACTATGAGTACTGAATGTTGCTTACTGTCTAATATATCCCAGACCTTAACATACACTGTACTTCACTGTACAACATTATTCATCTCTCATGGTCATAATGTTTTGGCTTTTTAGTGTATATCTACCCTTATTATTAATTCTTAAATGCACTATTAACACACACACACACACACAATAATAAATTCTGACAACACACACTCAGCTTCCTTTACATACAGAAACTTCATCATTAATCTTTGCCAGAAATGAACATCTAGCCTTCCTAGTCTACAATGTGGTTCCCAGTGATGAGGGGCCCAATGTGAGGCGCAAAGCATTCGGTCACGTACATTTTTCCCATCACTGAAAGTGACAGTTGGGGAGGTGGCACTGTAAGGGGGGGGGGGGGGGGGAT